>OZ038382.1:55521684-55869184 GCA_964036045.1 Eutreptiella sp. 'Long Island Sound 2002' | reverse complement strand
GGTCTTTTTGGGTCTGTGATTGGTGATTGCTTGTGGCTGCCTACAGTCTGGGGTGCCGGGCTGCCGGCTCTGGTGGGGTGCATGAGTGGCCCGTGGAGGTGTGCATTTGCCACCCGATGGTGTTGTGCGTTGAAGGGGCTGGGATTCTTGTGGGTCCAGTTCTGCCCATGCCATGAATTTTGATGCAGCGCTTGCGTTGGGGCACGGAGTGGCGAATAAGGGGTCCGGTGAAGGGGGGACGTGCCATCAAAGCTGAGTGTGCTGGTGGGTGCTGCCAGGTGTACGTACTTCATTAATGCAACTGGACACCGGCGGTATGTTTGCCTGGCACTGCCTCACTGCATGAAACAAAACAGCACAGGCTTGACAATGGCATTCTACAACAAGCAACTTGACAACTACGGAACCCAAAAGCTTGTGTACCAAAAATGGCCCGAATCAATATCTACTTTTGTAAGTTTCATTTTTTGCCACCATGACATCTGCGTCCAGGGGGAGGGGGGTCCGGCAGGGATGTATTAGAATGGGGGGAGGGGGGGGAGGGGGGTCCGGCAGGGATGTATTGGAATGGGGGGAGGGGGGGCTCCTCCCAGGGTCCCCCTATGGTCCCCACCGAAGGCGGGCCGAAGATTTTGAAGCGTAAATCCTCTTGGCACCGAAGGCGCCGAAGCAAAATCTTGGCTGTCAGCGCCAAACATTGGAAGGGGAGGGGGGGGGCGTCCAGGGGGGGGTACGCCCCCTCCTCCTACGGCGTATGGCCGTTCTAATACATTCCTGCCCCCCCCCCCCCCCCGGCCCTCAGCAATGGCCTGGCCATACGTGGACACAGGCATACCTTTGCCCAACAGAATGGACAGGTCCGGTTGCTGATGGATGGCACTCTCAATCATTTTGCGGACCCTCCCCAACTCCATGACGCACTCCACCACCTGCGCACGAGGGGGGCATGAGGGGATGGGGCGAACGGGGCACCGCGGGAGGGCCGCGGTGCGGACGTGCATCTCAGGACTACCCTGCGACCGCCGGTGACACCTGCACTTGGGCGGTCGGGCTTTCAATTGAGGGGGGCGGGGTCGATAGAGCCCCCTGGCTAGACCCCCCCCCTCCCCCAAAAAGGGCTCAATTGACGGGACCCCGAAAATCCTACCGAGATTGACCCCCAGGCCTTGGAGGTGACCCAGGCACAAAAATCGGCCAAAAATGAAAATGGGATTTTTGGAATCAGCGCGTCGAGGGGGTTCAGAAAAGTCATCATTTGCCATACATTTGGTGAAAAAAAATTGACCATGCTCAAAAAATTTTGCGGCGCCTTCAGGGCCAGAGTTGCCTGTCAATTGAGCCCTTTTCCCAACCCCCCCCTGCCCCCAGACTTTAGGGGCTCTATTGACCCCCCCCCCGCCCTCACTTGAAAACCCGGTATGCCCTTCGTCTGTACCGCCGCCCTGACAGTGATAATCGTAGTGGTCTACCTACCCTACCTATCCCCCGTGACGGGTGACAACAGATGACAGATGGATGGGCCAGCAGCCAAGGGCCGACTTGGAGGTCGGGTCAGGGGGTCGGGATTTTGTTTTTCGTGTTTTTCACCCACACTTGAATGCTCCGCAAAAATCTGAGCGTTTTGAGTGTGGACACACGGGGAAAAGGTTTTTTTTCTCCCCCTTTGGCAGGCCAAAAAGAAAAAAATTACGGCGCCTTTGTCCCCCCCCCCCACATCTGTTCCCAAACATACATGTCACTCCCCCCACTTGCCGGTCCCATCCGTCACGCCCCATCCGTCGCTGAGTGACAGACAGCCCCCCCCCCCCCCCCCCACAAACAAATTTGACCAGTCCTCATGATCATCACCGCACCCCAACGGCCCGGCCCAGGGAGACCAATGCCCCACAGCCCAAGGCCCCCCCGTTGTACATTGCAGAGGCCTCAGGCGATTGATGAGCCGGCGGACAAGGGCCCCTCTGCGGTCACACGGCACTGCCCCAGCCGCGGACCGCGGCAGGTCTTTGCAGATCCGTCGGGCCCCGATAGCCCCGTTGGGGGACGAGGCCGTCAGGCCCGGCGCGGCCCCCCCAAACAGGGAAGTATTAGAAGGGGGGGGAGGGGAGGGGGGGTGTGGCTGGGACCCCCCCCCTCCTCCCAGGGTCCCTCTATGGTCCCCGCCGAAGGCGGGCGAATATGTTGAAGCTCCTCTTAGCACCGAAGGCGCCGAGGCAAATTTTCGGCTGTCAGCCTCAAACATAGGAAGGGGAGGGGAAGGGGGTTGGCTGGGACCCGCCTCCTCCGAGGGTGTCCCAGTACTTTCAGTACCTTCATCATGAGCTGTGAAAATGATGAAGAAAATGAAAAGTCTTTTGGCTTTTTGTGTAGCAGCCTGCCGGACTGTTCAGTATCGTGCCAGAAATTGAAGCGACGCCAGGCAGTTTGGAAGACCGGTGATCTACCACTGGGATACTGCCAGTTTCTGACAGACTTCTGCTCAGCGATGGTCTAGATAGCCTGGTCTGTGACTGACTGATAAACCGGGTCCCCCCAACAAAGGGGGGACCCTAATTCCGTGCATTCAATGACACATTAGAAGAGGAGGAGGGAGGGGGGGGGGGTCCAAGGGGAGGGGGGTAGGGGGGTGTCAGGGGAGGTACCCCCCTCCTACGGTGTACGGCCCTTCTAATACATCACTGCCCCCAAAACCGCATCAGCCGGCGCCTGGTGCGTGCCCAATGCACTACTTCAAAGGGGATCGGCGGCTGAAGGGCGGTTGAAGAAAGTTGAAGGGGCCAATGCCCAAACGTGAACATGGGGACCGACCCATGCGAGACCCCCTTGCCCCCCTTTCCTCCGGATCGAGATTGCCCCGCCCATCGTCGACGCGTGTCGGAGGGGGACCTACGCACTGGACCCGGCCTCAAGACCTTTGGGCAGGGCGCTCTGCACCGGCAGCGTCTCGCTACCAATCGCCTCTCGTACGGCGACGTCATCCCGCGACCAAACGGCGCCGGCCGCCGGGTGACTACTGCACAGCCCCGCCAGCCCCGCCAGCCGCTGCCAAACACCCCAAGCCCCCCTTCCCGCGGCGCCTGAATGTCGTGGGTTGGCACGCCCTCAACGCCAGTTCGCGTTGCCGAGGGGGGCCCGAGCAGAACGCGAAGCACAAACTCCGTCCCATCGCGGCCGCGGCTCCCACCCACACCCCCCGGGCGTTCCCGCGGCGGCACACCTCCACCGTCAGCTCATGTTCTTTGGCCTTGTGCTGTGCAATGAACTCGTCCGAAGCCCCGGAAAAGGTCCGGGCGTCCTGGTACTTGTCCTTCCACTGCCTGCGCGACGAGGGCCGTGCACACGCCGCACGCGCAAAACGACGCCGGTTTCTCGTCACAGTTCTCCACGCAGCAACACCCGCAGTCCCCGCGCTGACACACCCCCATCCACCCACACCGCCCGCCCGCCCGCCCGCACGCGCGCGCGCACACACACATACGCGCGCGCGCACACGATCAACGCGACAAAACAGCCGCGGTGAAGGCCCGAGTGCACAATTCTCGTCAGGTGCAGCGTCCAAACAAAGCCATGCTCAAGCGCGGCATCGGGCACCTTTCTGCACGAGGAAACAACAGAGGTCAGCGACTTCAGCGTGCGCCCGCAGGTGAACCCCTCGTGGAGCACCTGCAGGCGGGCCCTGTTTCGCCTTCCATTGGGTGCTGACTGAAATCCGTTCCCTCGCGGCACTTCACCGACGTGCATGTCTGCCGTCATCCCACCGTGACGGCGATGATGGCATGCACACACAGACTGCGCGCGCGCGCAGCCCTGACACACAGACTGCGCGCGCGCGCAGCCCTGACACACAGACTGCGCGCGGGCGCAGTCCTGACGATGGTTGAGCAACTGAGCAACGATCTGCGCACGACCTCCGCATCCGTCCCAGGGATGTGCTTATCCACAGGGGATCGGGGGCTGATCTGGCGGGATCCCCCCCCCCCCCCCGGGCCAAAACTCCCACTCACGCAAAACCCAAAAAAAACTTTCCCCTTGGGAAAAATGAAATTTTGAATGGGGAGCGAAAAATGAGAGGCCCAGTTTAGGTACACACACTTTTGTTTGCCTTCGTACCCCCCCCGCCATTCCGTAGGCCGAACACGAAGCACACCCCTGATCCCTCCCTGGGACCCCCACATGGGGCACCACGCCAATGGAGCCCCTTTTTGTGTAACCCCCCCCCCTTCCCGTGCTGACGGGGTGATGGATGTACAGAGCCCTTCTGGGGCACACATATTGAGGGATGAACCTTGCGGCCCTTTGGAGCCCCCCCTAAATTTGTGGGGGCTCCAAGCCCCCCCCCCCCCGGGGGGGGGCTTTCAATTGTCCACCAGCCTTGGCAACCCATCCCTAACCCCCTGCCACGTCCATCCCTCTGCTGTGCGGCGAACAATAGACGAAGCACGACGCACTTCAACTCCTTCTCCTTCTCCGTCAGTCGGTCGACGAACTGGACTCGAATGGCGCATTTCTCGCTCTTCTCCTGCGCGACACGACGGGGCCGCGGGCGACGGGGGACATGACGGGCGTCGTGGGTGTGGGCGGGAGGCGGTGAGTGAGGGCCGCGCGCACGGCGCGTCGTTGGGGGTTTGGGAGATGCGGGACGGGGTAGTGCGTGCGACATGGCCCAGGCAGTCTCAAAATGCAGAAGGGGTGACCCAATCCCCTGGACGAACGTATTGTGTGTCGGGTCCAAACCACTACACACACACACACACAAAATGAGAAGGGGTGCCACATGACATATGGCACGTGTATCCCGCGGCCGGTCGCGGACGCGGTGGGGCGGCAGGGGACGGGGACGGGGACGGGGACGGGGACGGGGACAGGGTCGGGGTGCGGGAGCCGGTGCCGGAGACAGTCTGCGTCCGCAATGGGGACGCCGCCGCGGTGGCGGTCTCCAAACATAAAATGATGCATGCCACTGATTCGAAGACCCAACGCCTTCGATGTAGTTCCATGGTTACTCTTTCGAGCTACCACGATGCAATCGTATGGAGGGTCCAAACCACCACAAAGAACAAAAAATTAAACTGTATGTCCACCTGCAGTAACTTTGGATGTTGGCAGACACGAAGCACACCATCTCCAAAAAGTGATTGAAAATGTTCCTACAGCCACTCGCAGTCGGACTCACTATCATTCAAAGATGGTGTGTCAGGGCGTAGGGTGTGGGGGCGGGGCTGCCCCGCCCCTCCCGGGGGAACACCGGGGGCATACCGCCTCCGTCCAGTACCGCTGCTCACTCAGCTCCTTCTCCTTCTGCTCCAACTTGCCCGCCATGTCCGCCACCTTCTGCTTGCACTTCGCCACCTGCTGCTCCGTGTCATTCCGCCAGAAGGCCTTGTCCTCCTGCAGGTCGCTCACCAGCCGCTCCAGCGTCTGGTTGCGCTGCAGCACGTCCCCGTGCCCTTGCTTCAGCGCCTCGAGTTCGATGTCGCGGTTCCGCAGCAGCAGCCCCTTGTGCTCTAACTCCTGCTGCAATTTCGTCTCAAACGTCTTGTGCTGCTCCAGCGCCGCTTCACTGGCGTCCTGGCACTGCTTCAGGCGCTGCTCGAAGCCTTGGGCCGCGGCCTGCGCGTCGTGCTGCAGCGACGCGATCACCCCCCCACGATCCTGCGCAAAACGAAGGCTGACGGAGGTCCAGAATGCGTGGTGCAGGCAGAGGCCTGGGGACCCCCACTTGGAAACATCCGCCTCAAATCACCCAATTGAACCGGTTGAGTGCGGTTGAACCACTTGAGGAGGGGGTTGAGTAGGGTTCAACGTGGTGTGGTGTGCAATTTCCAGTATGTAGGGGAGTGCTTGACGCAAGGCATGCATCAAATTCCGCTGCGTCATTGCGGCTGGAGGATGGGGGATGATTTGGCGTGGCTGGGCCTTGGTGTGTCAGTCTGTTTGGATTTGGCTGTTTGAGCTCAGGGGTGCACACTGCCCTCCCACCACCATGCCACGTGGAATGGTGATACTCATGGGCAGCAACAAAGTCTACATCCGCGCCAATGCCATTCCATAGTACAAAAAAGGCGTCCTTGGGCACTTGGTGGTTGGCACGGGACATGAGGGTGATGAAGCGCCAAAAGACGTCGTGACAGAGACACCCTTGGAGGACAGGCAGTGCGGGGCTGAGAGGACAAAAGGGCCGGTGGCAAAAGAGTGGGTGTCCACTAATTTCGGTCTAGGGCAAGGGGAGGTGGTCCTCAAGACAAAGAAAACGATTTGAGGACCACCCTGAGGCAGAGGATGTGGTAGAGCCACAGGCTGCGGTCGACACAGAGGCCAGGGCGGAGGCGAGGGGGCGCAGACGAATCAGAAGTTGCGGGTGTTGGTAGAGCCAGGGATTGTGGGGGGAGGAGGTCGGGGTCGAGAAGGAGGCCGGGTCAGAGGTCACGCACCGGGGGTGGTACCGGGGCTTCTGGTGCAGAGGCTGCGGTGGCGGCAGAGGCAGCACACGCGCAGAATGTGGTGCTGGCAAAGGTTGTGGTACGAGCGTTGTCTGCGGAGAGGCAGACGCTGTGGGAGAGGCAGAGGTCGTGGTAAACACGGAGGTGCAGCGGGTGCGGGGGCAAAAGCTGGAGGCAGAGGCTGTGGTAGACCCGCAGAGAACGCTTTCTGTGCGCCGCAGGCGCCACAGGGGAACGGAACCCTGTTGTATTGCAGAGTGTTGAGGCAACAAACCTTGTAACGAACGGGGGAACGGGCATCTGCCACACCATGATGGCAGCCCCTCAACATGACTCTGTGCCCCCTGTTGAAGCTTTCTCTGGGTGTCACTCACGTCCGCTGAGAAACCATCCAACTCAGTCCAATGCAACACTCCATACAGTTGTCTCCGGCTAACTTCCCTCTTTACTATACTGCAGACTTTTCTAACGACATCTCTTTGGAGGACATCCCCAACTCTAACTTTGGTACCTTTGACCCCCAGAATTGTCCTGGGCACTATGGCTGCACTGACTCCTCCATGGGTTCCAGCCCCAGGCAGTCCTATCCCGTGACCCTCTTTCCAAGCAGCCAAGACGCAACGGTACCCATCGAAAGTCCATAGCACAGGCATGCAGACCAACAAGCAACTGTTTCGCATAATTCAGGCCCACCAGGTTTTTAAACCCCTGTTGTATTGCAGAGTGTTGAGGCAACAAACCTTGTAACGAAAAAGCAGTGCACGTTGAGCTTTTGACACCACCGCTCCATCGAAATGCAAACTACGGCCCCGGCCCAACGTGCAAAAGCGTGGATGGGAGTCTCCCCCTTCTACTGCGGTTAAGGCGGAGGGGTGGAGCTCCCTCGTTCAAATATGCGTCAACTGCAGTTGGTGAGGTTTCGGCTTGGGCACTGTGTTGGCAATGGACCACTTTGTAAAATGAGGGGCCCCGCTTGCGGCACTTATAAAACAAAACCTCAATACAAGTCACACGGGTTTCAGTTTTCAGGTCAACAATGCACAAACTGCAATATTACACAATCTGGCGGGTTTTCCAAACTGCACGCCGCAGGCACCACAGCGTTCTCAGAGGCTGTTGCAGGATTGGGCCGGGGACGCCTGTGAATTTCCCCTCCCAGTTTGGAGACCGGCAAGGGGTTGTGGTACAGGCAGGGGTTGTCGTACAGGCAGGGGGTGGGTGGGTCAGAGTGCACCTCCAGAGTCTTGTGCAGGTCCCGCAGGGACTCGGACTGCTGCCCGACCGAGAGCGTCTTGATACGGAGCTCCTCCGTCAACCCGTCGAGCTGGGCAGTGTACTGCGCCTGCAGGGCCTGACGCTCCTCGTCGTGCTGCTTCCGCAGCGCAACGTTCCTGTGCCAACCACCGAGCGCAGGTACACACAGAACCATGGCACAGACGCGCGGGCGCACGCGACGCACAAGGACAAGGGCAACTGCACTCGCGAACGTGGACTTTGGCTGTGCAAACACCAGAAACCGGAACACGTTGACCGGGCCGGGGCGCATGGCAGGGGTGAATATAACAGGGAGCCCCCCCAAATCCGCCCCCCCACCCCAATGACCAATGACGAATTACCAAACTCGGATGGACCAAAAGTGGTTCATATCGGAGCAGCAATTCCTTCCCACTGCCTGCGCCCGAAGGCAAAGCATGCATCAGTGAGCATCGTGCTATGGTGCCACTAGCGGCTACAGAAAGGGTGCTCCGCGGAGTCTTACTACTGCTGCTTGCTCTGGGCACATTTTGCCGAAATTTCTGCAAGCGCCGACGCATCACTGTCTGATTCTCCGTTCCTCCTGCAAAGCCCACGGGAGTAATGGGCGACACAAATGCACAAAGCACACACACACACACGCGCGCGCGCGCGCACGCACACGCACACGCACACACACACACACACACACACACACACACACAGACAAACACACACGCACGCACGCACGCACGCACGCAATGAGAACCGCGAAAACAAGATCAGAGCAAGAAAAGCGGTGAAAGAAAACACCCCAGGAACAGCAGAGCTGTCCTAGACGTCTTTCAAACACCAACACACACACACACGATGTGATGACCTGACACAACCTAAACTGGTCCACTCTTTGCTCTCAACGTTTTGTCACACCCCTTTCATATACCCTTCATGCCCTGTTTGATTGCAGCACTTGTGACATTTGGAAGGCTGGTTATGCCAAACCGCTTGCCACGTTCAGATTCGCACGCTTTGAGACGAACTGTGAGCAAACAGGAAGCAACCAACTTCCGGCGACAATGGGGACTTTCGTAAGTCGTAATTCCTCATCACAGCTCCTCAAAAGCCCACCCTACCCCCACCCCCACCAAAACAATTACGTCACCCTGATGTTCAGCCCTGGGGCATGCACTGCAGCAGGCCACAGGACATAATCGTGAAGATGCTGATCTTGATGCTGCGTTGGGGACCTCCTCTGCGCACAATTTCCCTTCGCTCAAAACTGGCGCGCACGCTACACGCACCTCTGGATCAGCGTCTCCTGCTCGGCGGCTGAGCACTGCCAGTTTGTCATCGCCTCCTGTCGCTGCTGCTCCTTCTCGCCGAGGGCATCCTCCAGCCGCGCCACCTGCCCCCGCAGGTCCGCCAGCTGCGCCTCCATCTCCGCAGACTTGGTCGTCCACTGCCCGTAGTCCGTCAGCGTTATGTCGATGTTGCTCTGCAACTGCTCGTTATCGCGCCTGCACCGCTCGATCTCGGCGTCCTTCTGCTGCACGACGCCCTGCAAGTGCTGGACCTGCACGGACCACAGCACTGAGACCCGCAGTCGCCCTCACCAGTGATGCCTTGGAAGGAGGAGAGCCCCCCCCCCCCCCCTTCCCCTCCAGGGCGCCCAGCCTATGCCCAGCCACTGTCTCCCCAACGCCAAGTGCCAGCTTCAGTGGCGTTTGTAACCGACAGCAACCGCCCCCAACCGCTTCGGCAGCCTCCTCCAACCGCCTGTCTAACCGCTTCTGCGGCCGCCTCGGAGGTCCCTTCCCTTCCTATGCATCCCTGGCCCTGACTCAGAGGCGGGCACCGGACAGCCTGACAGGACCAGCAAAGACCAAGGGGCGGGTGTCATGAGCAGCGCCAATACGCTGTGCCCAGGGAACCCCCTCTGCAGAGGGTCTGCGACCCAAAACGGCCAGACAAAAGTATTGCCTCGGCAACACGACACACTTCTGAATGCAGAGTGAGCCAGCTCCAGAGCACTGGACCCGATGCATGCGGCCGACCTCTGATAGGAAGGCCCAGCCGCGGTCCCGGAGGCAACAGCAGCAGCCCCTTCGGAGCAACAACACCACAAAAGCCCCGTCTACTTTGCAGAAAGGCGGCCGCAACACGCCCCACAATGTTTGGAGCAGACGGGAGGGGGGCATCAAAGGGGGGCAGACAGGGACGGGACGGGACGGGGGTGTGCCCAACACTCGTCTTAATACTTTGGGTCCGTCCCCGAAAGTATTATGGCAGACCTCTCGGGCCGTCTCAGGATCAGGGGTGTATTAGAAGGGGGGGGGAGTGGGGGGGGAGGGGGGATCTCAAGGGGGGGGAGGGGGGTTTGGCTGGGACCCCCCTCCTCCCAGGGTTCCCCTATGGTACCCGCCCAAGGGGGGCCGAAAACTTTTAAGCTTAAGTCCTCTTGGCGCCGAAGGCGCCGAATCAAAATTGTGGCTGTCAGCCCCAAACTTTGCAAGGGGAGGAGGGGGGGGGGGGTCCATGGGGGGGGCACCCCCCCTCCTCCGACGGTGTACGGCCGTTCTAATACATCACTGCTCTGGATCCCACGCACGCACACGCCCTCCGATGCAGATGTCCTGTTGAGTGCCAATGCGTTGGAGACATGGAGACAGTGGTGCACAGTCCAAGACAGGACGCGAAAAGTCAGGCCCCAGGCTACCGGACAAGGACTGCTGAGGAGGTGCTAAGACTGGTGAGGCTTGCAGGAGGGAATCCCCGTCGCCGCAGCTCCAAATGTGTAGCGGCGTGTATGGCAGTGGTACCACTGCCCCCCTCTGGACAGCACCCTCCCCACAAAGTGGGGTCCCTTGGGGGCGGAGGCACACTCCCTCCCACCGATCTTCTTGTTGGTGCCCATCCAAGTCGGCGGACAGGAGGGGCAGGGCCGCAGGGGTGGCAGTCTGCAGCGCCGTGCGGGGTCACGGAGGGGCAATGCAGGGCGCATGGAGTGCAAGGGCGAACGTATGGAAGACTTCCCTGAGAACCACAAAACACCGCAGCCAAAAGGAACACCACTGCTCAATCGCCAATTGGAGTATCGGTCCACAAAGATGGCGCCCGGGGGGTGCACGTTGATCTAACGCCACCATCGCTCTCTGCAGATGAGATGCTACGGCCCGGGCTCAACGTGCAAACCGTGGGAGGGCATCGCGGTGGCGCAATTCTCCCAACAGCGCCCCGCGGGGCATACCATAGGCCCGAAAGGGGGGGGGGGGGCATGTGCGATAATAAAAGTGCCTCAGATGGTGAGGCCAAAAGGGATGGCTGATCTCTTGATGACCTGCACATGGAGAGTGCAGGCAGTTGGGGGGGTAGGGGTAGCGGGGGGTCGGCGTCACAGAGGGAGGGTTATCCAAACAGAAGATCGTGGGGGATGGCGGGCTCCCGGGGGGGGCGACTACCAACGGTCCTGATGCGACCCCCCCCCCCCCCCCGGCTATCTGTCAAAACTCGGGGGGGGGGGTCCAGCCGGGGGTCGGGGGGGGGGGGGTTCCTGCCGGGGGTCGGGGGGGGGGGGGTGTTCCTGCCGGGGGTCGGGGGGGGCGTATGACCGGGGGTCAGGGGGGCGTCCAGCCAGGGGTGAGGGGTGGGGGGTTAGGGTTAGGGTTGGGGCTAGGGTTAGGGTTTCTCTAGGGACACTTGTTGAGGGCCGACCCGGCACCACTATCTTTCAAAACCCGGGGGGGAGGGGGGGAGGGGCTGGGGGGGGGGGTCGCATACAAGGACCCGGCCCGGCTGCCCCCCCCGGGGGCGGGCTACACAAGGGAGCCGCTCCGACAGACCACGGCGCGGGAGGTACTGACCCTTCCTGGAACCACGCAGCACAAAGAGTGCAAAGCAATTTCCCATTCTGTGACTCGCCTGGGCCGTCCGTCAGGCAAAGGTGCTCCCCAGTCCCTTCCCCAATTGCCCACTGGAAACAATCTGCAGTCGTCTCCTTTGTTCCTCAGAAGGTGCTGTGGCCCGTCAGTAGTGGGAGTGGCCGTGGGAGTTGACATCAAAGAAGTGGGGAAATGACACAAAAAAGAAGAAGATCCGTGGCACAACAGGACACATGTGTAGCCGTATGACCCCACGCCGCTGTGGCAGGGTGCGGCATCAAAACCCCCCCACCAACGGCCCCTCAAATCCAGTGCTGCAGCTGCAAAAGGAGAGCCCTCAGATGCAGATGGTGATAGGCTGTGGAAGAGGAATATCAGGAATGGCTAAGAATCACATCAAAACAAACATCATCGGGTGGCAATGTGTGGTAAACTGTTTTGAAACCCCAGTTACATCTGGGACCCCCAAAACAGTGGTCCCAACCATTCCTGAAAACAGCGGTTCAACGCCCACCCCCGTGCTTAGACAAGGCCGTGCTTGCGCAAGGGGGAGGGGGGGCTATCTGATCATTGTGGATGGGTAGAATGTAAAAAAAATAAGTTTCGGGAATTTCCATTTTTGAGCTGCAGAAGCCGGAAAACTGCATCCGCCGTTGGTGCTATCAGGGGGCCTATTGGGGGGCCTATTGGGGGGCCTATTGGGGGGCCTGTCCAGGGCATGCCATAGTGCACTTCAGACATGAGACTCATTACCCGCCGAGGCACTGAGTTTTGGGAGGAAAATCCGCCCCGGCCCCATCGGCCCCGCGTCATCCGGAACTCCACGGGGACCACCCGCGCCCCCCTCATCGCCGCGGCCGTGCCCGGCCCCTTCCGATCAGACACTAGTGGCAAGTGCACGCCCCCCCCGGCGCAGGACGTCCGTCTGCCCCGGAGCCCCCCTCCCCCACAGACCTGCGCCCGCAAGTCCCCGCACGCCGCCTCCTTCGCCTCCACGGCGCCCTCGAGCCGCCGCTTGTCGCCGTCGCAGGAGCTCAGCTGCACCTTCAAGTCCACGATCTCAGTGCTCAGCGTAAACACTTCGCCGCGGACGTTCTCCAAATGTTTGAACAGCAGCGGCACCGTGAACAGGCCCTCGGGCCCCTCCGGCGCCGCCGCGGCCCCGGCGCCGCCCCCGGCGCCGGGGGACGCGGGGCCGGCGGGGGACGACGCGATGGACGACACGCGCGCGAAGAGCGACGCGGGGGAGGCCGCGGCGGTCGACGGCTGCCCCTGCGGCCGCGGGGGCGTGCGCGGGGGCCCCCCCACGCGCTCGGGTCCGGCGCGGGGCCGTCGGGGGCGGGGCCGGTGCTGAAGCCCGGGCCTGAGCCGTGGGACGGGGGCGCGGGCCCGGAGGGGGCCGCGGGGGGGGCGCGGGCGTGGGCGTCGAGGGCGTGGCTCAGCGCGCGGGCGGCGCTCCGCGCCTCCGCCGGGCCCTCCCTCCGTCGCCCCGGCGGGTCCCCGCGCCGCCGGGGCGTCGTCGTCCGGCCGCCCGTTCGCCCGCCGCGACTCGCTCTCCCCGTGGCTCTCCGCCGCGCGCGGGCCCCACGCGACCTCCGCCTCCCCGTCCCAGACCCCGGGACCGTCCGGGCGGTCCGTGACGCCGCTGGCGTCGGGGGTGAAGCTGGGCTGCGGGAACGGGGCGGCGCCGAGGCTGTGGGCCCCGTCGGGGGGGGGGCGCTCCGACGTCGGGGTGTTGTACCACAGCGTCGCCACGGGCCACGCCGGGGACGGGGCCGGCGGGAGGGCGGCGGCGTCCCCGCCGCGGCCGGGCTGCGGCGGCGTGGCGGGCGGCGCGCGCGCGCGGCCGGAGGAGGAGTGCAGCTCCGCGGCCGCGGACCACAGAGGCCAATGCGACGGGGAGGCGTGCGGGGCGGTGGTGGCGAGACCGGGGGGCGGGGCCTGGGCGGGGGCGGGCGCGGGGGCCTGCGGGGGGGCACCGGCGGGGGGGGCGGATGGGCTATCGGGGGGGCTGGCAGCCACGGGCACGAGGTACTGGGCGATGGCGGAGGGATGGGCCGCGAGGGCGGGCTCTGTGGGAGACAGGGGACGTACGGCCTCTGCGGGACGCGCCCGCGCGCATGCGACACCCCCCGGGACACACGGAGGCGGTGCGGGGGCGTTGCAAGCGTCGCAGTGAGCGCCTGACAGCTTGTGGTTCCCGTTGACGTTGCTGTGCCGTGCATCCGTGGGTGGGGGCTTGGCAGGGATGCATTGGAAGAGGGGGGGGACCCCCCCCCTCCCGGCGCCCAGCCTATGCCCAGCCACTGTCCCCCTAACGCCAAGTGCCAGCTTCAACGGTATTTGTAACCGACAGTAACCGCCCCCAACCGCTTTGTCAACCTCCTCCAACCGCCTGCCTAACCGCCTCTGGGGCCGCCTCTGAGGTCCCTTCCCTTCTAATGCATCCCTGGGCTTGGGTTGGGTTGGGTTGGGTCTACGTCCAGCACCATTCGCCCGCACTGGGGCATCACCACAGCATCACGCGGGTGTCAGACCAATGCAGGGAGCCTCAGGCTGCCCCGCGTTGGACTCGGGGTCCAGGACCACCGTTGACCCCCCACCAGAGGCAGCCCCCCCACCCCCTCCCCACCCGCGCGGGGGGCTCTTTGGGGCCCTGGCCAGCCCCGGTCCACCCCCCCATCGCCCCCACATCAGAAAAATTCTTCTGAGGTAAAAAGAGAACTTTGTTAAAGGGGCCGGAGGGGCCGTGGGATTGGGCGGGTCCATTTCCTGGCGGTCGATGTGGGGCTGGGGGGTGGGGGGTGGCGCCAACGCCCGTGGGGCCTTGTTTGGTGAGAGCAGTGCGTTTGGGTGCGTTTGAACGGTCTCTGAGCCGATCCGGGGGTGCCCCCCCCCCCCCCCCCCCAAATGTCAGGCCGGGGGGGGGGGGGGGATTGTACCACACAATCGAATTTGAGGCCCGTTTGGGGGTACACACACTTTCTTTTGGCCTCTGACCCCCCCCCCCCCCCGGAGTTTCTCCTTCGGCAATAGCCCCCCCCCCCCCACACACACATCTTTTGGGGGGGGGGGGGTCTGCGACCGGACATTCCCCCACTTCACGGCAAGCGACGGCCGTGCCCAAGCCTCAGCGCGCGGAGGGACCGGGACCCAATTCCATTCGGTACCAAAGGAAGTGCGGCCGCACAAAGTACACGTTCGGTGATACATTCGCCCGCCGGACAAGGCCGTGGCCCTCCGATGCCCCCCCCCCCCCCCCCCGCAGCAGCAGCAGTGGCGGGAGGCCAATGGGCCCCACCAAAGGCAAACAATCAGAGATCGAGGCCTTGTGCCCCCCCCCCCATCCCCAATACATCACTTCAGCAACGACAGGCCCCGTGGCGTTTGATCTGCCGCCATCGCCGTGTGCCCCTCAGGGGATGTATTAGAAAGGGGGGGGGGGGTCTGAAAGGGGGGTTGGGGGGGTTTGGCTGGGACCCCCCCTCCTCGATGTATTGGAACGGCCGTACACCGCAGGAGCACCCCCCCCCCCCCTCCTCCCTTCCAATGTTTGAGGCTGACAGAGGAGGTTTTGCTTCGGCGCCTTCGGTGCCAAGAGGATTTGAGCTTCAAAATCTTCGGTCCCCCTTCGCCGGGGACCATAGGGGCACACCATGGGGGCCCCCAGTGCCCCCCCCCCCCCCCCCTCACATGCCCTGGGACAGGCCGGTCACACAACACCTGCGGGCAGGACCGCCGGCCCGCACGCCGGGGGCTGCGCCGGCGGGACGCCCCGGGCGCCGGTCTGCAGGGGGCCGGAGGGCCCGGCGGGGGGGTACTGCGGCTGCGGCGGCCGCGCGCGCGCTGCCGCGGCGTCGGGGGGAGGGCGGCGGCCGCCCGGTGCGTCCGGGGGCGCGGCGCCGGGGCCGTCGGGCGGGTGCAGGACGAGGCCGGGCCGGGGCGCGGCGCGGGGGACGGGCCGGCGCAGGTGCGCGCTGCGCTCCAACATGACCTGAAAGGGCGCGGGAACGGACGGTCAGGCCCCTCCCTTGGGACCCCCTGCAGAGCACCGCCGACCTCTGGGCCTTTGCCCCGGCCGCCACCGAAGCCGCCACCGAAGCCACCGCCGCCCTGAGGGCACTCTCGGGCCGAGTGGCCGGGATGCATTGGAAAGGGGGGGAGGCACACCCCCTCCGGGGCGCCCAGCCTATGCCCAGCCACCGTCCCCCTGACGGCAAGAGCCAGCTTCAATGGCATTTATAACCGACCGTAACCGCCTCCAACCGCTTGTCTAACCGCCTCTGGGGCCGCCTCGGAGGTCCCTCCCCTTCTACCGCATTCCTGCCCAGCGGCCTTCCTCTCCGCAGCCGAAGCGGCCAGATGGTGGCACAAGAACACGCGTAGTCTGTGGACGGGTCATTTCTAATGGGTCTTTGGTGGGTTGCTGGTGTTTCTTCCGGCTTCTGGAGGGGTGCCTGGAGGGCTGCCAAAAAAAAACGGGTGGTGAACCGGATTTGCCAAATTCATGTGTGAACTCACGCGTTTCAGCGATTTCAGACGTCGTGTGGGGCTTGTGCTGGGCCCGGCCCTTGGAGCCTCATTAGAGGGGGAGGGGGGTCTGGGAGAGAGGCTCAAAGGGCCCCCCTCCCCCGGAGTTGCACTGGGCCGCGGGCCCATCCCGCCCCCGTTGCTCTCAGTTCTTAGAGACTGCCGGGCACAATGGAAATGCGCACGCCAAGAGCGCGAAAAACGACACTCAGAGAAACGGCCCCGGACGTTCAAATACCGCGGCACAATTCCGTGCACTTCTGTTGGGCCGCATTTTCATTCCAAATGTCGCCTGTTCCCCAATCCCCCAGCCCCCCCCTCCCCCGCGGTATGTGTGTGCTGTGGCCCGTGGAAGGCCCCGGGAGGGCCCCAATGCCCCCGCCGCTGCGGAGGTGCGGGGGCGAGCGCGCGCACGGGACGGCGGAGACGAGGGCGTACGTGTGGGCCCGGCCCCTATTGAACTGCCCCCACGCATCCCACGCACCGTTTGCCCGGCACACGGGACTGTCTTTGTGGAGGCACAACAGCGCTTTGTATGTGTGTGTGGGGGGGGGGGGGGCAAAAGACTGGCTGGAGAAGGGCTGTGAACAGGGATGCATTGGAAGGGGGGGAGGTACCCCCCGGCCCCTCCAGGGCGTCCAGCCTATGCCCAGCCACTGTCCCCCTGACGCCAAATGCCAGCCTCAATGGCATTTGTAACCGACAGTAACCGCCACCAACCGCTTGGTAACCTCCTCCAACCGCCTGTCTAACCGCTCCTGGGGCCCTTCTAATGCATCCCTGGCCCTGAATGCCTCGTGCCTCATGACCCCGAGCATACCTCTGAGGCCCGCATAGACAGGGCCGCGCGGATATCCGCAGCCTGTCTCTCGGCGTTGAGCCGGTCGACGGCGGTGGCACTGCTTCGGTAGACGGCACTGCACAGACCAAAGGAGCACTGTTCCCACCGCCCCATACAACACCCTGGCACGTTCCCGTACCCCGAACTGACCCAGATGCGATCCACCCCCCAGCTATATGTCAAAACTTGGGGGGGGGGGGGGGGGGGGGGGGGCAGGGATGCATTGGAAGGGGGGGGGTCCCCCCCCAGGTACCCCCGCCCAGCCTATGCCCAGCCACTGTCGCTCTGGCCAAGCGCCAGCTTAATGGCATTGGTAACCGACAGTAACCGTCCCCCAACCGCTTTGGCAACCTCCTCCAACCGCCTGCCTAAATGCTTCTGGGGCGGCCCCGAGGCCCCTTTCCTTCTAATGCATCCCTGGGGGGGGGGGGGGTGGCATACAAGGACCGGGCCTGGCCGCTCCCCCGTGACTGCACCCCCCCGTCGCGGGTAACTCCTGCTGCCGGCATGCGTCCTAGTGGTGCCTGGAGGCTTCGGGATGGCTCCCGTTAATTCTTGGAGGCTTCCAGATGACTGCTATTAACTCGGGGTGACCTCTCCATGACTGCTGGACTGCTGCTCATTCTTGGCAGGGCTGTCCTTAAGGACAAAAAACAAGAGGGTGCGTAATGCCAAGAGAAACGAACGTTCACGGGGACGGTCTCTGCTCCATGGTCATGGGACCTTCCCGACTTCAAAGGTTGGCGGTTGGCAGTTGGTGGCAGTTGGCAGTTGGCGGTTGCCGGCGGTTGGTGGTCGGCGGTTGGTGGTGATTGGCGGTTGGCGGTTGGAGGCGGTTGGTGGGGGTTGGCGGTTGGAGGCGGTTGGTGGGGGTTGGCGGTTGGAGGCGGTTGGCGGTCCCTAGGGACTGTCCTTAAGGGCTGTCCTTAACAACAAAAAGATCCGGGTTCTTTGGGACAGCCCTAATTCTTGATGCCTCCTCCATGACTACTGTTATGTCCGGGAGGCTTCCGGCTTCGGCTTGGGTGACTGTACCCCCCCCCCCCTTTCTTGGGGGGGATGGAGTGTTCTCTGGCGGTGTTGCTTGAGGTTTCACAGGCCACACAAGGTGCCCCTTTTCCAATACAAAGTCACACCGCACGCCACCCACGATGAACGCCCTTCGCCGCTCTGACGGGGGCGTTGTCTGCGCGAGGGAGGGGGCGCTTGGCGTCCGTCCCACGCCGGCGCCGGCAAAGCCCCCGCTCCCTCAGTCCCCCCGGCGGTTTGAGACGTACGGGCGTGGCAGTCTCCCACTGCATAACCTGGTTTCAGACTCATGTAATCCTCACCACGTTTCAGATCCGCTACCACAGTCATTTGTGGGATCATCGTAGCACTGGACAGCTCTGACCCTTGATTCCGAGGGGTTGTCTTGAGTACTGTGAAGTGAGCAGGCTACGCCAGCTCATCTTGGTCCGAGCAAAAAGAAAACAAAAAAAATGTGCCCCCCGAGAAACGCACCGCTGCAGCAGAACGCTCCGGCACGTTCCAGTCCGGCGGTACCCACATCCAGCGGTGCTCAGGGACCGCCTGCCAAAGATGAAGGCGGGGCCTGGGGAATGGCGTCCCGATGCCCTCAGCAGCGCAAACGATCCGGCGGGCACATTGTCTAAAGGTGTATTGGTCCCTGCGGCACAATGGAATAGCGAATTCGATGTGCGGGTCACCGTTCTGCACCGAAGGAGAAGGTACGTGGGCCCAGACGCCGGTGCATTCCAGCCAAACGGTCCAGGCAGTACCCCACCCGCTTAGAGTCAGGGTTCGGGTCAGGCCCCATCCCATGGTCATGCACAACCCATTCCCTCGCCTGAGGGCAGGTGGTTTGGCGGGTGCTGGGGGCTAGTCTGGCTGGGACCCAAAACTTTGTGTACCACAAATGGCCCGATCGGATTTGCCGAACAATAAATTTCGTGGTTTCCCACGACGGTCCCTTTGGTCTGGGGGGGGGGGGGGGTCCCTTGCCAAACAACAATTCAGCCCAGGCCTGAGGATGGCAGCAGCAGCGGCGGCGCACGCAGGAGATCAGGAGCACCTCTCAACGCTTGAGTTGTACGTCTTCTGAGAGCGCGGCGACCCGGGGCCTGCGAAGCGGTGACGTCCGTGGGGCCAGTGGTCCTCCCAAAACACGCCATCCCCAATGCCCCACTGCCCCCCACGCACCGGCCGGCGCCGCCACGGCCGTCCCCCGCCCTCCGGTACCAATCCCCCCCCTCTCCCCCGCGCGGAAATGGGGCCCTGGAAATGGGGGCCCTGCTGCGATGGCCTCGTGGGGACGCAGGGCGTCGCTCTGTCCAAAGGTGGACCCCTCGGGACCACTGCAGCCCCGCTCCGTTCAGGAGCAGTACACAACCGTCGGAGGCTGGGGGCCCCGCTCATGCGCACGGACCCCCCCCTCAAGGGCACTTGGATTGGGGCACCCATCAAAGGCAGTTGAACACTGTCGCACCCCTTCGCCCGTGCACGGGCGAAGATGCCCCACTCGACAAAACTGCATTTGGGGTCCGCGAGGGCCCGGCAGACTTCTCCTTAAGAGGGGCGGGGGGGGGTCCTGGAACCCAAAAGTCCAAAGGTTTGTGTACCAAAAAAACGGCCCAAATCAATATTTCCTTCTGTAAAATTTCATGTTTTCCCACTTTGAAATCCGGGTCCGAGGGGGGGGGGGGGGTGGTATACCCCCCCCCCAGGGGATGTATTGGAAGGGGGGGAGAGCGGGACTCAAGAGACTCGGTCACTTCACTGCACCCCCCTGCCACAGGGCTCCTTTCGGGGGGGGTGGCACAAGGCCTCAGTGTTGGGTTGTTTGCCTTTGGTGGCGCCTATTGGCCTCTCGCCACTCGCCACCGGGTCCCGGGGGGGGGGGGCTGCTAGCCCCCGCGCAGGAGATGCTGAGTTGTTAAGCAAAACTCTGGGGCCCGGCACGTTCGCCCGTGAAAGTAGACATCAGCGATGGGATGCACTGCCCGGTCTGGGGGGTGGGTGGGGTGAGGGCATTGGGTGGGCGGGCGGGTCAAAGACTTAGGGAGCCTAAGACAGAACAGGGGTCACGCCTGCGGCGTCACACGAATGTTTGGTGCAGAAATGGCTTAGCGTGCCATAGGCGCCCCAAAGGCACTTTGAGTGCATCGGAGCACCAGCAAGAGGCGCTTTGGGGTGTCATAGGTCACCCAAAGACCATTTGAGAGCATGAGACCACCACCACAACGCAGTTTGGGGTTGTGTTTTGTGGTGTTTGGGCGGGGGGCGGAGTGGGGCGTCCCACAAGGCGCGGTCCCCCCCCCCTTGTCTAAGCGACGGAAAAGTCCCAAATTAATACGCCCACTACACCTACCGGAGCTTAGACAAGGCTGTAGCTTGCGCGTACCACATACATGAGGAGCTGGTGCCAGAAAGGGGAATAAAATGCACAAATATCCCCAAAATCAGAGCTATTGCGGGTTCAAGTGGGCAGACACTCACAACAAATGTGTCGATGACCCTATGTAGCTGGCAAATTCGTCACCAAACCCATGTCTTACGTGGCCGCACTCCATTTGGTACCGAATCAGATTAGGTCCCAAAATTTGCCGAATGAATACGGTCCCTCCGCCCGCTGTAGCTTAGACAAGACTGTAGCTTAGCCATAGATCGACGACGGACGTCACCCCCAGTATCCCACCGGCAAAACCGTAGCTTAGACAGGAGGGGGGTATTCTCCCCTTGGGCATTTGTGGTGGAGGAAACACTGGTGGCAGATACGTTGTGCATGTTGTCAGTATCCATTTGTTTTGTTGTTGTAGTGCGTAGTGTAGACCGCGAAACAGGCACTCCTGCACTGCGGCATACCCAGGGATGCATTGGAAGAGGGGGGGGGGGGGGGGGCAACCCCCCTCCTCCCGGACGCCCAGCCTATGCCCAGCCACTGTCCCCCTGACGCCAAGCGCCAGCCCCAACGGCATTTGTAACCGACAGTAACCGCCCCCAACCGCTTTGGCAACCTCCTCCAACCGCCTGTCTAACCGCTTCTGGGGCTGCCTGTGGGGTCCCTTCCCTTCTATTGCATCCCTGGTATACCCATCCCAAAGCATGGCTCCGCTGCCAGTGAGTGCAGACTGCTGAGCCCCAGGTGAGGGCCGGTGTACAACGAGGGGGTGGCCCTGTCCCGGTCCTGAGGCGTGACGCGCCCCGAAGCGAAGGCGGGCGACGGGGACGGCGCGGAGACTTGGGGGGACGCGGGGCGCGGGACCATGAAGATGGGCGAGGCCGAGCGCGAGGCGCGGCCGGGGGAGCACCGGTCGTGGGTCAGGGGGGGGGCGCTGGCCCACAGATGCGGGCCCTGCGCCAGCGATGCGGCGGAGGGGGCGGGGGACGGCGAGAGCCTGGGGCCTGGGGCCGCGGGGCCTGAGACAGAAGAAGGGGAGGGGGGGTGACCGGGGGGTAGGGGTGCCTGGGCCGGACGGGTTTCCCCCTCCTTCCTGCCAGCCCACCCCCCGTATGGTGACGTGTGAGCTGTCACGTGTTCGGTGTTGGTTGGCGAGACGTCAGCCCAACAGGCAGCACATGCAGTTCACAAGAGGGAGAGAAAAGCTTGTCAAGAGCCAAAAATTGGCCCGAGGCGCCTTTCGCAAAAAGGTCTGTGAGGCGTAGAGTGACGGAACCTTTTTGCGTGAGGCAGGTGGCGGCATCATCAGAGTCACGTGTGCAATTCTGGGACATGCGACGGTGGAACAGAGCACCAAAGCAATCGCCGGGAACGCCGGCAATGGCCAGGCGGGACAGCCGGCTGCTTTGTTGTGTCACTCACAGAGATCTGCACCGCCACCCCCCCTGGGCTAACAGATGCGTGTGCACGACAGTGTACAGTGAGGCACAAGAGGGTGTGCACATCAGAAGTCAAAGAGAACAGATCTGCAGTGGCATGTCGCAGGCGCCGTTCACTGCAGCGCACGGGCGGAGCATGAAATGCGGTGCAAGTCCTATGAACTGGTTGGCGAGGGGCCACAGATTGTGCAGCCCTGTCCCCGGGATCAAACGTCATCATGAACCCCAGACCCCCCCCCCGCCCCCAGGGGACTCCCCGGTCCGCCCGCGGATGTGTTCTTAATGCAGCCAATAGGCGCTGCAGGGCAGGTCCAAGGACCAGTTGGCACAGAATGACGAACACGGCCCACGTGGCGCAGGTGCCATGGAGCAGAGAGATACCCGCGCCAAAATGCCCTGCGTTGCCATGTCTGAAGGTCGTGTGTTGTACGGCGACTGTGGCAGACGCGTTGCAATGAAAACATTCCATTCCTGAGCCCCCCCCTCCATGCCCCCCCCCCGAAAGGAATCCCCCGGGCCACACACACAGCGCTGGGGGGGGGGGGGGTGTGAGGCTGGTACACAACCCACAGCACCGGAGGGTCAAACGTACAGCAATGACCTGAGTCCACAAACAACAGCCAAATGACGGGGATTGGGGGGGGGGGGTATTGGGGGACTGTATGACGGGCGGCCAGTGCCATGTTGTTTGGGTGACCGGCTGCCGTGGGTCGGGGGGGGGGGGTCTGGGAAACAGGCTCAAAGGGCCCCTCTCCCCCGGAGTTGCACTGGGCCGCAGGCCCATTCCGCCCCCGCCGCCACCCCCCACCCCGGCCCCCGCCGCACGACTGCCCCCAAGAACTGACCCCTCTAAAGAGGCTCCAAGGGCCGGGCCCACCACAAGCCCCGCAGGAGGTCTGAAATCGCTGAAACGCGTGATTTTACACATGAATTTGGCAAATCCGGTTCACCACCCGTTGTTTTGGCACTGGGGGACAAATAAGGCCCGGCCCCTCGAGCCTGTTTTCCAGACCCCCCCCCCCCCTCCCCTAATTCACACCGGCTCGAAGGGCCGGGCCCCCTTCCCCCGGAGTTGCAATGGACCGCGGGCCCAGTGTGGGCCACTGCTCACAAAATGGATCGGCGCTACTGCACTTGTCACGCTCACGAAAGAGTCCGTGCAACACTGGGCCCTGGGGCATCACCTTTCGATCAGTGCTCCGTGCACCCTCTGGAAGTGGGGGGGGTGGTGGGGGAGGTGTGGGGGGGTGACCGACACAGAGCACGTCGGGTGGGTCTGTCTCAGTGACGGCACCGCAGTGCCACTGGGACAACGCCCACAAAGAAGTCCAGTGTTATGCGGCCGGCGCCTCGCGCCCCCTCGCACAAACCCTCCGCAGTCCTTTGCTCGGTGCTCATTCGGACGCCCATGAGCCCCTGCGGCAAGTCCTTCTCATGCGGATGCCAAGAAGCCTTGGCATCCTCCCCACCCCCTACGCGGCAATGTTTTCGAACAACATGGCGGGCCATCCGAAATTTTGGAAAAATGGCATTTTGCTCCACGTCGGAAGGAGCTGAATGTCTCCAAGAGACATAGCACCAGGTGTTTGGCTGATGTCCCCTGATCCTGCTCACACTGGACAGGCACAGTTCAAAGCGGTCGACAATTGACGGGCGGCGGCGCGCGGCCTCGCCCGTAAAGAAAGTGCGCGCTGTAGCAAGAGGGTTGGTGGAGCCAAACGGGGGTTTGGGTAAACCTTGGTTCACAAGCCACTATTTTGCCGTTGGCCCCCACCTGGGAGCAGACGGACGCCACAGCCCCCCTGTGTGACATGCCGTCGGGTTGTTGTTTCTTTACGGGGCCCTGGACAGTCACCCGTTCTTCCCTTCGCATGTTGCGTCGGGTCGCTGCGTTCTGTCGGCCGCTGCGGCCGGTGCTCTTGCTGGTGTCGTTTCCGCGTCCGCGGAGCCCAGTAGTTGGTGTGTTGGGGCTGTGCTGAATGTGGCGGGATGTGCCGTTTGCGCGTCAGCGGTGCCCAGTAGTTGGCGTATTGGGGGTTGTGCTGGTTGTTGCGGGGGTCGTTTGACTGTGTCCTGCGCCTCTGTCCACAAGCCGTCCGTAGCCTGCCCCCCCCCCCCCCCCACAAAAAAACCCCCTGCCGTCGCAGGGGCCCCCAAGGCGCACAGCGCGGGGGGAGAACATCAGAAATGGCTACATAAGCCGTGTAAAGATTTAAAGAGTTCACTTCACTCTGAGCTTTCATGCTCATCGCAGAATTCGAAATCAGTGCCTCGGCATTGTTTTTTGCCAAAAGCAGAGCCCAGGGCACCTTGCCTATGGTTCCATGGGGGAAGCGTTTCTGCACCTCAGGCCCCGAGCAAACAAAAATGGGTGCAGTGATTGATTTGCTGCGGCAATGCTCCCCGTTTCCAGGCCACGTTTGTCTAAAAACAATCAGTTTCTGCATTGAGGCGGTGGTCTTCCAGGGCTGTCCTTAACGAAATTTTAAGGACACCTCCGGCACACGGATGCAGCGGTAGACGCGAGCCCCGCAACGCGCCGGGTCCCGCGGCCCCATCGCGGGCTGTACGGGCGGCGCCCGGCAACACCAGCGCACTGGAGCACATACCGAGGGCCGGATGGGGGCCGGCCAAAGCGCTGCAGGCGGGGAAGGAAGGGGACTGCGGCCGGCGGTGCTGTGCCCCATAGTCCGGCATGGCGCTCTGCAGCGGCGTGATGCGCCCATCCTGGCGGGATGCGGAGGCGGGGGGGCGTGGCGGCGCGCGGGCGGATGGGGAGTGCGAGGCCGGCGGTGGAGGGGTGGGACCTGCGGATCTGCATGACACTTACAACACAGGGCGATGCCCACACGCAGCCGGAGCCCGGGCTGAAGATGTTGCGGTCTGCTGCTACGGCTCAACATGAAAAGGGTGCGGGTATGCGACCAGTTCCTGTACCTGTTCACACGCCGCAGTCCGATGGCATCGGCGTTGGTCGCCCACAACCCGCCCCCCCCCCCCCCCCGCCCGGATGCATTAGAAGGGAATGGGCCTCGGTGAGGCAGTTAGACAGGCGGCTGGAGGAGGTTGCCGAAGCGGTTGGGGGCGGTTACTGTCGGTTACAAATGCCCTTGAGGCTGGCACTTGCCGTCAGGGGGACAGTGGCTGGGCACCGGACCTTGCTGAGGCCCCCCCACACCCCTCCATTGAGGCATGCCAGCGCCGGCATGGGAGGGACGCCACAGAAAAAACCGGATAGCAGCCCAAGAAAAAAAGGTGGATGGCACCCCCCAAACCCCTTACACCAAGCCCCACACACCACACACCACACGCCACATGTCACCATGTACTCCCCAGGGTAAGTGTGAGGGCTACACCGCAAAAATCAGGTTCACAATGCACATTTTCTGTCACCCCCAGCCCGGTGTCAAAACTACAGCTCGGTGGTTTCACGAAACAGCCAAACAGTCAACTCTCAGGTGTGCGCCGTCTCGGGGACAAAAGAAATATTTGAACTCTCCATCTAAATCTGAGAATTTTGGGTATACACAATTTTCTTCCCCTTTCCCTAAATGCCTCAAAATTCAATTGCCTATTGGCAGGGCACCTTCAATCCATCAGTTCGCTGCAAAATCATTCAAAGGCCCCCCACCCCGTCCAAACACCCAAATAGGGTGAAAAACACATAAAGATGGCCTAAAACATGCTTTATAAAAGATATTTGATCATTATGAATGGTCACAATATCAAAAAAACCGGTTTCAGAAATTTCCATTTTTGAGCTGCCGCGGGTGGAAAATTGCATAAAGAGGGTCTAAAACATGCCTCACATAGGATATTTGACCATTGTTAATGGCCAGAATATCAAAAAAAATCGGTTTCGGAGGTTCGGATATTTCCATTTTTGAGCTCTACAGGGTGGAAAACTACACAAGCAGGTTGTGCCCCAGCCCCGTACGGACCCCTCCCCCCCCTCCAAACATCCAAATAGGGTGAAAAACGCATAAAGAGGGTCTAAAAAATGCTTTACATGGGATATTTGATGATTGTTAATGGCCAGAATATCAAAAACAATTCGAAAATTTTCCATTTTTGAGTTGTAGAAGATGGTAAATTGCTTACGCAGTTTGAGCGCACATTAGGTGCCACTGAATCACTTACAAACAGCAACTTTGGGGCTTTTGGGGGGGGCCCATGGCTCGGGCTACATGGGGCCAGCGGGCATTATGTGGGTCCCCATGGGTCCTTAAGTACCTGTATTTTCACCAAATGATCACCCAAACCCATCCCAGGGGCGACAAAAGGGTTTTTACAAAAGTTGAATTTTCAAAAAATTTTCAGCCTATCCAGGGCCATGACGTCAGGCGTTGGAACAAGCAGCACGATCCTGACATCCATGCTAGACTCACTCAGTTCAATGTTCGCAGTTTTTGCCACCAGACCAGTGCCGGAGGTTGCCTTGGGGTCACCGCACGTGTTCAGTCCGTTAGCACTGGGTCTCTACCTGAGGTCAGGCCTCCCTCTGGCCGCCTTCTTCGCAGCGCGGGGCTCCAGCAAATGTGCTGGGGCGCCTGTCCCTTCGCTGCCCATCCCCATTCCCCAGACGTGAGTGCTGGCTGCTGCCGTTGTTGTGTTGGAATGTACCCCGCCGCCCCCCTGGACTGACCCGCCCCCCCCCCTTGAGCCCAAGGCACCCAACCTACATCCCCCACGGAGGGGGGGGGGGGTGGCTGGGACCCCCCTCCTCCCTGGGTCCACATATGGTCCCCGCCGAAGGCGGGCCGAAAAATTTTGAAGCTTAAATACTCTTGGCACTGAAGGCGCCGAAGCAGAATTTTGGGTGTCAGCCCCAAACATTGGAAGAGGAGGAGGGGGGGGGGTCCAGGGGGAGGGTACCCCCTCTCCTCCTGCAGTGTACAGCCGTTGTAATACTTCCCTGCCCCCCCCGCCCCCTTCGCCCAGGCAACCCCTGTTCCCCTGCAGGACCCTGGCCCATCAGCATGGGGTCCAACAGCTCCGGTCACCAAGGCTGCCATTGATCGAGATGATCGAGATGACTACGCCCAGATGCTCCCGGGGCTGCAGGGCCGGACAGCGCACGTGCGCACGCACGCACGCGACCACCCGTCAAGCGGCTGCAACGTGCGAGCGTTGCAACGACGGGACGCAGGAGGCTCCGAAAGGCAGACAGTGTGCCCAGTGCGCCCCCACGCCCGCCCTCGGTCATGCACGGAGGAGGAGACGGCCACCTGCAGTTTGATGGGCACAGCGCCCTCTTGACTGGGGGCCATGGCAGGCCCTACTGACGAAGCATTCACATGGTCCGCAGCAGAGAACAGGGTCTGTCTCATCCACAACGGCCCATGGCAATGGTCTGCAACAGCGAAGCAAACGATCTACGACGCCGGCGCTGCCGAATTTGTTGCGGAATGACGGCTGAGGAACGGCCCCTAAAGTTTCTTTAGATTTCCTGACGCAAGCCACGTTCGCCTCTGCACCTTGTCTCCATGCCGCACCGCCCCCCAGGGAGGCTGCCTGGGAGGTTGCAGCTGTCAGAGGGAGGGGGGGATCAGGTAGGTACGGTATTCGAGGCCGGTGCTTTGTGCTGAGGATTGCAGACCAGCCGATGCCACTAAGTAGCACAAGCAGCAGCAGCAGCAGCAGCAGCAGCACCCAGACCCCAACCAGCACCAACACTGCCGCAGTGCCGCCAGCAACAGCAGCACCACAGGCAACCCCAACAGTGGTAGCAGCAACAGCAACAGCAGCAGCACCTGCAGCAAAGCAGCAGCAGCTGGAGCAGCACCGGCAGTAACAGAGCAGAAACAGTGGCCACTATCAGTGGCAGAACCAGCAGACTTTCATTTTGCAGCTCACGTGACCTGTCCAATGCTCCGAAACACCAGCATATCACACTGCAGTATACCTGCCTCAGTGACCACCAAAGTGAGGAGTTGTGGGTATCAACGTAGGCTTTGTGGTGATGCGGACTGGGCTGACTGGATGCATGGATGCCAAAATGGAGACAAGAGGTTGTGTGAAGGTTATCCTCAGCCTTCCTCAGGTGATTTACTTGATAACCTCCTCATCACTTGAAAACAGATGAAATTGGTTGACACTGTCATCACTATCCTGCTCCGTTCAGAGTCAACATCTCAACATCCTTTCAACGTTGCAAAAAGCCACGGACACCTGCTACCGCCACCCATAAATTTCGCCAGGGGAGAAGTGTCCACCTTCCTTAAAGAGGGAATGTTGCCTCCAAATCATCCCCCCCCCGAAATCCCCACCCCTGGTACGGGCCGTGCATCCTCCGGGCAAGGAGACAGAGGAATGAGCAAGCAGAAGGAACATGGCTTCATCACACACAGCACGGTTCTCCCAAAGGGGGTTGCTGCAGGTGTCCAGTGCAGCAGCAACAGACACACCAAACACCGTGTCACACACATTCAAATCGCCATCCAAACAATGCAAGGACTTTTGTAGACTTGGTTGAGCCAGTCATTAGCCGGGAGCGAGTTCAGGAACGTTCTATTGTGGCGCCTCGGTTCCAATCCGAACATGCATCACAATGCTTCCATCCTGATGGCCATGGCGATCAAGGCATGTCTTGCGAGGGCCTTTACAACTACCGAAAGCAGCAGGTTCTGACAGTGAAGTGTATATCATAGTCCGTACACTGTAAACCAAACCAGAACCCCCCTAAGGGCCCGGGATCAGCGGAAGTGCAGCGGTTAAACAAATTGCGGTGCCCAGGCTCATGATGCTTTTGTGTACGAAAGGCAAGGCAGCAAAGCAAAACAAGGAAGCCCAGATGCAATTCCACCAGAAATGTGCCGGAGTTGGAAAAGTTACGAAAGGCTGCAAAAGGAGCAGGAACACGGTGTACACCAGCACATGGGGAAGCCAGTGCACCAAGGGACCGAACAAGTCAGTCGTCGCCATCTGCCGGAGAGAACAGAACGGCGGTGGAGGAATACAATCCCACAAAGCGGTGGCCATTGCTGTGTCCTTTGAATGTTGTATCACATAGTGGTAACGCTGGAGCAAACGTGCAACGACGGCCCCCGAACAGCCGTTCCATGCGGTTGGCATTCCTTTTGCAGCAGAAGCGGACCAGCATGCCATCGCCCTGACACCCTCGCTATTTCTACCCCCCCTTGGCGACCGCCCAAGGCGGCCGCAAAGATTGTCGTTACGATCCGCAGCAAACATCACAAAATCAGGAAATCACAAAAATGAGGTATCCACTTTCTGCACAGCAGCACCCAGCCTGCCCTAAGGCAGTGGCACATCGAGCTATAACCAGGACGGGTTTTTGAAACGACACTTCAGGGGCGGACGGGCAGGTCTGGTAGACTGCAGACCAATGCCTCAAAAAGCAGTGAAAATTCTGAAGCAAGCACAGGCACGGGCCTTTAAGATCACCAAAGACCAAACATTCCTTTCAGCGAGCGGAAAAGATGGTTCCGCAGCAAATACCACAACCCACTCCTTCTGTCTTTTGGGGGGGCGGTCTCAAACCACAGGGCCCAAAGGGGGGGTGCTCCGAGCACTCTTCGGGCACTGTCTCAAGGCACACCGGCGAACTCCCTGCAAAACGGCTGAGAGCTCATGTCCGTCCACGTCCCACAACAGCGGCACTGACCCGCTGTCGCCGACCAGCGGCACGCAGACCTCGAACATCGCCACAAACCACCGCAGCGCTGCCCCCGACCGCCCACCACACATCCCTTCCACCGCCGATTCCTGCCGCACGGCCCCTGTTTGGGGGTGCGTGACGCAACGGAACTGGGGCCTCGGCGCGACGTGGGCCCCTCCCGCCGCCACGGCCGTCCGGCCCAGGGACCCCGGGTGGGGGGCCGGCATGTCTTCCACCCGCCGAAAGTCACGCCCCTCAGGGAATTTCCGCCTAAAAAAACTCGGGAATTTCTGTTTCGAGGGCCCCCAGCCCTGTACCCAACGTCGTCATCGACACCGCCGAACCTGAAAACGGTAAGAGTTGTCCTGAGCCCCACCCGCCGGGACATCGATCAACCAACACCGCCCGGCGACAGATGTGCACTCGGAGGTGTTACTTGCGGATCGCTTGAACGCACACCCATTTGTACGCGATGAGGACACCCTCCCCCAATTGCAAAAGCGGACTGAACAGCAAAGCCCCTCCGGTCGCGTGGTGCAGCAGGTCAGACGATGGGGGGCCAGGAGGAGGGGTTAGAGGAGGGACCGCCATCGTCACGGGCCCTGCCGGCGTGCACACGCGTGGGACGCCCTCGTGGCGGTCCGGCCCGTGCTCCCATGCCACGGCGTCACGGATGTTCTGTCAGTGGCGCGGCTGCTGGTCACTCAAAGAACCGGAGGTTTATAGACATTGGGAAACGAAAGATGACCGCAGGCACGGATTGTCCCGAAACACCACTGATCAGGACCCTGACCACCGCTTTGTACGCACGAGACCGGGTTTTGAGCCCCGGACCAGACCTGGAGATAGAGTGTATCCACACTGGCACGGGATACACACTTTTTGTTTTTGGGATACACACTCTAGAACCCTGGGATACACATGTGATACATGCAAACTATGAAAAATGGGGGTGGGGAGCCTGAGCTAGAAGAGGAGTCATCATCCTTTGCAGAGGGAGCTGTAAGATGCGGCTTCAAAGATAATTGCTTCATCGTGTCTGGGGAGGAGCCGCAAGGGAACGAAGGACTGGGGAACTGAGCGCGTAGGACTATAAATGAAGAAAAAGTTGGGATACACATGTGATACACACACTTGAAAGTTGGGATACACATTGGACACACACTTCTAAAGCCTGGGATACAGTCGGATACAATAATTACAAGTTTTGGGATACACTCTATCTCCAGGACTGCCCCGGACCCTCGGAGCCTCTAAACTCTGTTGCCGTCAATGAGAAGCCGGAAGAAGTGTACAAATCCAGTCAACCACTTGGAAAAGGACCAAACATGTTTTGTTGCTCATCGGCACATCGTATACGTATAGTTCGCCGTCAGCAACCGACGGGGCCGGACCAGATGAGGGCTCGTCGCACGTGATGGGACCGCAACCCAACGGGGGAACGGTACGGGCACGCCGTCGTGCTCCTGCTGCCCGGCTTGGGCAGCGCTACGGCAATCAAACCCCGAAATCGCAGCAGGAGATCCGCTGAGGCACAGCTGCCACAGCAGACCGATGCGAAACGCACAAACACGACGTTGGCCTTTGGATCGACCGCCTGGGGGTTGTTCCCTCATTGGTTAGCCAACACTGAGATTGGGAGCAAACCCAGCAAACCTCCCCGATACGCCCATGAATACCCGCTAAAAAAAGGAGACGCGGAAACCCCCAAACACCAGAAACAAACACAGAGCAGCGCCCCGATCCTGTTGTACATATTCTGCGACTGCAGGCCAACGGCAGGCGTGTCCTCGCCTCCGGATCCGGCGGTACGAGCCACGCCAGCCCCCGAACGTGAAGCGGATGGTGATGGCATGGCCTTTGGTCGGCACTTTGCTGCGCGCCACTGGGCCTGCGACCTGCCCTCACTCGTGGGCGTGCAGACCTGCACGAGCGGACTCAGGCCGCCCCCAATCCGTAGAACGGCACCGCGGGGGCGATGGAGCCCTAGTCCTCGGACAGGGACAGGGCCTTGAGGGCCGCCTTGGCCTGCAGTCGCATGCACTCCCGGGACAGGGCCGCCTGCAGCATCTCGACCCTCCGGCCGTGCGTGGGCTCCTGCAGAAGGCTCTGGAGGAACCACAGCGACAGGTTGGCGACGGGCGTGGCCTCCTCGTCGAACTCGGCCATCAGGTTCTTGTACCCGGCCTTCAATTGACTCCCTGCCCGCCGCTGCACCTGCCGCAGAGGCAGAGCGCCCGCGTTGTCGGCAGGGAAGTGGTAGAAAGGGGGGCAAGAGGGAGACCGGTGAACTGGAAACTGAAAAATTGCGGGAAAATCGGGGGGAAAAGCGCAAAAAAGCGGGAAATCGCGGCCCCAAAAGAGCGCTCACCAGACACAAGTGGTTGTTGCATTGTACTGCAGGATGGGGGGTTTCCATGCCTTTTTCGAAGATCTCCAAAGGCAAAAAGACCGCACCTTCGTCAATGGCATGCACTGGCAGCTCCCGAGAAGGACGTGAATGTGCCGCAATCTCATGTATCAGGGCCAGTGGGTGTGGAAATGTTCCCATGTGCAGTGGCAATACAACAGCTGCATGCGCCCAGTGGTGGCTATGGAACTCAAACGATCCTCAATATCACCATCGAACTAAGCCACAGACCGCACGCGCCATTTTTAGTACACAAACTGTTGGGTCCCACAGTTTGTGTACCAAAAGTGGCCCGACCAGACTTTCCCGATTGTAAATTTCGTTCTTTCCCACGATGGCCCCTTTGGTCTGGGGAGGGGGGTGAGGTACCCCCCCCCCCTTCTCGGACGGTGTACGGCCCTTCTAATACTTCCCCGGGTGCAGGGCCGCAGAAATGGCCACACGCAAGGCCAAGGGGGTGCGTGCCATCAAGGCTGGTTGAGTATGCCGGTTGGTACGTCCGGGCGTTCGTACGTGTGCGCCTCTGTAGGGGGGGGGGGGGTGGGGCGCATGGGCGTTGCCACGCCGTTGCGAGGAGGCGTGCGACTGACGCACATCAAACTACATGTTGCCTTGCGTTTTGACCTCAGGTGCTGGACCGGAGAACGTGCGACAACACGCCGCAAAAACCCTTAAAAAAAGGGCAAACAACTCCAACGACTTACGCACAAGACCTTCGTCCCGATTTCGTTCAGCACCATTTCCCACTCACCGAAGCCCCCTCCCCAGGGCAACAGGTCACATGTCTGCCACACGCGTAGAACCGGCGCGGCACGACGCACCCCGATGGCCCACGACAAATGCCACTCAGAACAGACGATCGTCACATCTGTCCCGAGGGTCATTTCTATGTCGGGACCCGCCGCGTGCGCCGCGCGCGCACCGTCCCCCAGCGCACACGAGCACGGGCCTACAGCACAGACCTCTTCCAGATCCGCTTCGAGCAGCTCCTCAATCTCGGGGCTGTCCATGAAGCGCCCCAACATGTTCTTCTCGGCCTCCAACAACCGACTCTTCCACGTCTCCAGGCGCCGCTCCAGCAGCAGCTGCCACATGATCGTGGTCTCCCAGAACCGCGCCTCCGTCGCGAGGTTGACCTCGTCCCGTTCCCCGTCGTACAGGCACCCCAGGCCCTTGTCCCCGAACAGCAGCTCCAGGGGGTTCTCGACGCCCTGCTCCATCAGCACCTTGTGCACCGCCTCCGTGTCGAGCTCCGCGTCCTTCCCGGCGTCCAGCTCGTTTTCCAACTCCACCTGCGCCTTGAGGGCCTCCAGAACGCTCGCCAGCACTGACTCGTCGGGCTCGACCCGCACCTGAACATGAGGGTGCGGTGCGGTGTCCGGTGTGTTGTGGTGCAGGTTTGTGGAGCGGGGTGATGCGCACGGTGCAGCGGGGGTTTGATGGCTGTTGTGCTGTGATAACTACAATCCTGTTCTTGGATGGCGCGGAGTGCGGCCAGCACTACCACATCCAGTGGCCACGCAGACCTGCTCTTTGTTTGCGGTGAAATGTACTGGCGACAGTTCTGAATGCGCCTCGCCCTTGCGGGTGTACGGGGGAGCGGCTGTTCGGCCGTTCGTCGGGATACACGAACAATCAATCTGCACTTTGGAATTGCACTGACCCCTGTCAGGCTGGACTAGGCATGTCGGGTTTTCACTTCCGGGGGGAGGGGTCAATAGAGCCCCCCAAAACTGGGGGGGGGGGGGGGGTTCGGGAAAAGGGCTCAATTGACAGGCACCATTAATCAGTCATTATGAAGTCTGGCGCCAAAGGCGCCGCAACTTTTTTTGAGCATTAAAATTGGTCGATTTTTTTCACCAAATACCTGGCAAATGATGACTTTTCTGAACCCCCTCGACGCGCTGATTCCAAAAATCCCATTTTCTTTTTTTTTTCTTTCTGATTTTTGGGTCTGGGTCACCTCCGAGGCCCGGGGGTCAGTCTCTGTAGGGTTTTGGGGGTCCTGTCAATTGAGCCCGTTTTTGGGGGGGGGGTCCGGCCGGAGGGCTCTATTGACCCCCCTCCCCCCCCCGAAACGAACCCTGGCACACACCTGCAGCCGGCAGACGTCCTTGAACGTCTCGGACAGCTGCATCTCCTCCTCACGGCAGTCCTCCCCCTCCCCTACCGGCCCCAGCTCCTCGACCACCGCCCGCACGTACTCCTCCTTGTTGCCCACGTCCCCGGGGTTGACGACCCGGTGGATCTTCACCCGCTGGATGGCGTTGCACTCGCACATGTAGTCCTCGTCCTCCATCTTCCTCAGCTCTTCGATGTACAGCACCACCCCGACCTCCGCGACCCACGAGTCGCCGGGGTCCGTCGCGGCGTCGGGGCCCGGCCGCATGAGCGACATCACGAAGCGCCGCGACCCGTTCATCACGATTTCCCTGCACATTTTGCGGTAGCGCGGCTCGTCCAGGGCGATCTGTGCCAAAGACCCCGGCAGAATGACCTCGTGGCCCAGGGGGATGAGGGGCAGGACCATCGTGCCCTCGGGGGCCACTTCCTGAGCGCAAGGGAGTGTGAGAGGGGGCGCGCGGAGACGTGGAGGTGGGGGTCGATGAGGAGGTGGAGTCGAACGAACCGCTGGCAATCCCGTTCCAGGCCCTCGTACCAAACGGTCCTCGGGAGAGCTCCGGGCATCAGGAATCAGAGCAGTCCAGTGCTACGACTGTCCCACAGCTCCGTGTGGCAGCGGACATGACACGGAGGTGGGGCGGGCTAACTCTGAAACCGGAAGATGCAGCGGGAACTTCCAACGCCCGTCGGCATCCCAAGGCGCTTGTGGGGCGCGCAGAAGATTGAAGGCTGAGATGAATCAGCGGCGTCCTTTCTGGCTTCCGACGACTCCCCTTGCGTTTTCTGACACTGGACCCTCCCGCACTGTCGCAAGGCACCTCAGAGGCAGCCCTACAAGCGGTTAGGCAGGCGGTTGGAGGAGGTTACCAAAGCGGCCGGGGGCAGTTACTGTCGGTTACAAATGCCATCGAGGCCGGCACTTGGCGTCAGGGAGGCAGTGGCTGGGCATAGGCTGGGCGTCCTGGAGGGGGGGGTGGGGTACCCCCCCCCCCCTTCCAATGCATCCCTCCCCCCCTCCCAAGCTGACGCTGCTCTGCCAGTGCATTCTTTGAGTCGGTTTGCTGAGCCCAGGAACGGGAATCCAGCCCGTGGCCAGCCCCCTAAACTTCTGGTGGCCTCAGTGGGGCTGACCGTGGGTGTTGTCTGCACATCTGCCCGCTGCGTGCCCACGTGTGCCCGTCCTTCACAGCGTCTTCGTCAGCCTGCCCTTTCCCTAGGCCTGCCCCCGCCCCCCGCTGCCCGTTTGCCTGTGCCTGCCTCAGCTCCCGCACCGCACCCTCGCCCCCACTGTCATAGACACCCCTGCCCTCAGAGAAGTATCCCTCCGGTGTCGGACAGGGGGACTGGTTTTGGCACCCCCCCCCCCCCCAGAGATGCATTGGAAGGGGGGAGGTACCCCCCCCCCCCCTTCAGGGCGCCCAGCCTATGCCCAGCCACTGTCCCCCGGACGCCAAGTGCCGGCCTCGACGGCATTTGTAACCGACAGTAACCGCCCCCAACCGCTTTGGCAACCTCCTCCAACCGCCTCTGGGGCCGCCTCTGAGGCCCCTTCCCTTCTAATGCATCCCTCCCCCCCCCCCCCCCTTGTGGGAGCAACACTAGAGATCCATTTGACGGAAACAACACCTCTTGTCGCTCTGAGAAGGACGTTGTTTGCGCGCTCCGTGAGAAGACACAAGCGGTGTCCATTGCATCGTGAATATACCCCGCCCCCCACATGCAATCTCCCCCCCCCGTGGCGCGCGACGGTCTCCCGGGGGGGGGGGGGGGTCACCAAGTGATGGTCTCCCCCCCCCGAATTCTAGTACAACTTAAAGAAAATTCTTCAGCGCCTTTGGCGCCCAGTATTTCCTACGCCTTTTGGGCCAAGTGACGCTCTCCCGAGGGGGGGGGGGGGGCGATTGCAAGGGCTGGGGGATTGGAGGGGGGGCGGGAGGGGGGGATTACCAGTCGTGAGGTGATTCCCCAATCTCCAGCCCCAGCCCCGGAGGACAAGAAGGGCTGAGAGCGGGTGGCAGGGCAGCAACCAACATCTCTAAAATACCATCCCCCGGCCTCAAATCACCGGAAAAAGGGGATCGTCATGGACCCCCAGACAATGGCAACGCCAGGCCCCACGGTTTCAAAGGTTGCGGGAACAGGCCATCCGATTAAGGTCCTGCCCGCTGGCCAAAGGCTGCGGAAACAACACCGACTGTTGCTCCGACAGGGGGCGTTGCTCTCGCAAAGGGGGGGGCACCATGGCCGATGGGCAACATTGGGGGCGTTTTCGCACAGCGCGGGCACAGCGCGGGCACAGCGCCAATTATTACGTTGTTTCCCCTGAAGACCACCCCCCTACAGAAGCGCGCACGATCCATTCAACACGGCATCGGGGGTGCAGAGTTCAGGACCCTGGGACCCGTGGCTCCCGGCGGTGGAACACAGCCGCCTTTTCCCACAGCGCGGGCACAGCGCACGGTGCGCCCCCATTGCCACACGGTGTAGTGGGCGGGGGTGGGGAGCGGCGGTGGGGGGGTTGCGGGGGGAAGGCGGTCACCACGGCCTCTTTGGGCATGTCGCCCCATCGGGGCAGCCACCGGATCGAATCGGTGTGCAGCGGTGCCGACCCCGAGAGCCCGTCGGCGTCCGGGGGCCCGTACGCGTTCGCGTACAGCGTGTCCTCGTCGAAGGGGCGGTAGTCGTCGGCCTCTATGGCCGCCATGGCCCATGTCGGCGGCGCCGCGGCGCCGCGCCGCCCCAGCGCGGCGCGTGCCCGGCGCAACCGCGACAACACGGCGACGGGTCCCCGCGCGGAACGCGGCCGACGCGGCGCGACGCCCCGCCTCTGCGATGCCGAGTCGCGAGTCCGGGCCGCGCGCGCGGTCGCCGGCGCGCGTCCGGTGGGCGCAGCACGGCCACTGAGGGGGTCGGCGTCCTCGTCGCCCACCACCGCAACGCCAGTGAGGCCGAGGCGCTCGGGACGGGCAGCCCCCCGCAGCCCATGGACGAGGTACCGGGCCGCAAGGGCCATGCAGCCGGACACCAACACGACCCAAGGCCCCCACTGCGTCGCGGCATCTCCGCGGGGGCGGCTGCTGGGGGTGGCCACGCCCGCAGGGGCCGCACCGTCGGACGGGTGCAGGGCCTGGGCTTGAGCCTGGCTGCCGAGGGGCTTTGGCCGTACAGCGCCCAGCCGAGGGGGGGTGTGGACGAGGGTGGGGGCGGTCAGGGGCTGGAGTCGCGCGTGCAGTGCCAGGGCCTGCGGGGGCGCGGCGGTGGTCAGCCACAACAGCACAGTGCACCCGGCGACCCCAACGGCGATGCCCTGGCCCTTGGACCACCACAGCGAGGCCGGTAGGGGGGCCTGAGGCGTGGGCGCTGTGCCAAGCAGCATCCCATGGCCGGGGGCCATCAGGCAAGTCTCGGGTGCCATGGATCCACTTTCGCTGTGTTCTGGAGAGATGGGGGAGCCAAAGAACCAAAGCGAAGTGCTCAGAATACCTTACGATATGTTGCCATGGAGGCTGGCACGGGGCTCAGAAACTTACCATCCTCAATGCCCCCCCCCCCCTTTGTCTAAGCTGCACGGAATTAATACGGTCCCAATGCCTAGTGTAGCTTAGACAAGGCCGTAGCTTGCCACCACCAAGAAAAGGGAAGATAATGCACAAATATCCCCAAAATCAGAGCTCTGTGGGTTCAAGTGGGCAAACACTCACAACAAATGTGTCCATGACTCCATGTAATTAGCAGACTTGTCACCAAACCCATGTGTTATGCGGTTGCACTACGTTTGGTACCGCATTAATTTAGGTACCGAATTAAATTAGGTCCCAAATTAATACGGTCCCTACGCCTACTGTAGCTTAGATAAGGACGTAGCTTAGACAAGGGGGGGGGGGGTACCTGGATATTAGGGGGGCAGCCCATGAAGGCATGTGGATGCTGCTGTACGCCAATGGCCCATTGCCCCACCGCAGGAAGGTTTCAAACCACTGAGTTTGCTGTGGCTCTCGCCCATGGCCGTCCTTTGTCTCCTGCGGCAGTGGATGGTATGTTTCTTCTTTCAACTCTTCTTCCTGTTCTTGGCCTGAGTTTTCGCACCTCTTTTGCCCTTGCTCATATCCTCGGCCGCCCTTCAATTCGGCTTTGCCTCTGGTGACTACATTGGACCAGTTCTTTTCCGCATCCCAGGTCGTCTTTCGATGCCGAGGACCATGGGGAAGCATAACGCACAAGCAATCGATTGAAGTGGAGCTCAGCTGCAGGCACCAATGCAATTGTACTATGAACACTGCTGGAGACTCACACTGCCTCTTCTACAGCGCACGCACGCACGGACGCATGCCCACCCCCGCCTGCAGACATACACGCGCGCGCGTGCACACACACACTTGCTGCAGAAGGTATCCAACGTGAACAAGCGACAGGGATGACAACAACAGCAAAGTGAAAAAATAAAAGATAGATGTCCAAACTTGTTACGCAAAAAAGGGGGAATGACAGACTAGAAGGTCCTCGGGACTAGCCATCGGTTTGACACGCGGTGCCATCTTCCCACACCGATGGAACTGCCTTGGCTGCACCTGGAGGGAATGTTTGCCGTGTGTTCACCCTGGACATGACTTTTGGCGCATTAACCCAGACACTGCACCCAAAAAGGTACGCCCACATGAAACACAGCTCATGTCTATGCGTCCACGTGGGACCAACAGGCGTAGCAGTGGAGCAACATGAGATATTCTTACGCCTAAGCAAACATATAATATTGTCTACGAGAATCTTTTTCATTTCTGACACGAATCTTTATTGTTTTCTGAGCCTAACGGCGAATGGAAAGTCTGGAATAGCATACTTGAGTCTTGGGACATTTCCGTACCCATTTATAGGGGTGTTACCCACATGCCCACCCCCCCATGTATGAGGGCTGGTATACTCTGGCCTGAAGCAGGGGTATTCAATGCAGTGGGGACTCACTTTCATGTGTTCGTCTATGTGGGCGGTTGTAATCGAACAGGCCACCCTCCTAAAAGGGGTCCATTGTGGCTACAAAGCGTGTGCTGTGCAAAATGGAGTGCGTTTTTGAAGGTGGCCTCCTGGAGACAAAAAAAATTGTACCCCAGGATCTTTTTCTTGCTGGAACCCGAGCAAAACCGTTTTTCTGTGTGGCCCTAAGTACGAAGAGAAAAAGAGTTACTTTATCCTCTCCGTTGTACAACCAAGCACCACAGCCGTGGAGTGGAACCGGCACATCCTCACGGGGAACACAACACACAGGCACCGGTGCAGTCTCAGCAAATGCAGCTCTCACCGGATCCCCATCACAGGTCCCATGTGGCATGCACATGGCAAGGGGATGCAGTCCTGCAACGTGGGACTCCAGCTGCGAGGCCCCGTCGGGAAAAAACGCAACCGGAATATTCTTTTGTTTGCTGTAGCCCGAGGAACCCTTTTATTGGCAATGCCAATCAACAAAAAAAGGCAAGCTGAGTAAATTGTTGGTGGTAACCCTCGGTGCATAAAACGGGCATAATCGTGGCTACATCATTGTAAGTGGTTTTTTTTTTGGTACTCAGGACAACAGGAAAACAACGTACTTGGGTAGACACTGGAAGTGCAAAAAACCAAAAGGAAAAAAGTGCAGATGCATGTTGTGAAAGACCACCTTGGCCTGAGCCCTGAGCAGTAGCTTGTGATGCAACACAACAGAGGCTAAAGCAGACAGAAACTTGTCAAACAATGTGCAGAAAAGCACAATCAAAGGCGGTCCAGGCTTTCGACGTTGGCCAGTGGACCGGCAGGCCCCGGCAGCATCTGCGTCTGCGTGCTACACCAACCCTTCGGTCAGTTGCATCACGATGTTGAACAGCATTTATTTCACAGAATAATTACGTGCAGCCAAGCGCGACTGGCCTCAGAGCTCCAGCCCTCCAGAGAGCAGGGCTTTTGGTGCACCACAGACCTTAGAGCTCTGGTCTTTGGCTACCGAGCCTTATGTTGATCACTCTTCCAGTTGGTGCGGCGGGCTGGCACCAGATCTGAGACAAGCGAAAGGCGAGGGCCTAGAGGATCCCCTCTGCAGTCGAGGGCCACCACATTTATATGAACACTCATTGGGGGACTTATCATACAGGCAGCAGGGCCGCGGTCACATGCCGTGGGGTCACATGTGCCCCCAAGGCGTGCCACTGCCACTGCAGGGAATCATAAAATGCATCAAGAGACTGACGAGGGCAATACCCGATCCTTTCTTGCAGCGGTGTGTGAAGGTGGACACGGCTTCTCATGCAGAGGGATCGGCAAAGACAAGTATAAACAAGCATAGACAAGATCAGTGCTGTTGGCAGTGATAATGGCCATCCTGAAGTTGTGGAATAGTGGCGGAAGTATGTACAGCAAAGACCGCCGTGTGCTGATGGCGCACAAACGCACAGCACAAAATAATATAAGGTCGTGCACCGGCGTGTACACGTGTTTGGGTACTCGCCCATTGCGTGCGGCGCCCGAATAAGGAATGAGAAGGCGTTGCGGCCCTCATACGGGAGGCGGTCCGCGTATCATGTGTATTGCGCATGTTTCAGCAACAGGAAAGGGCTACGGTGCGACAAGAAGGGTCCGGCAGGGCGGGGAGGCCCGGCAAAGAGAATTTCGCTGCAGATAGGGGGCATGTCACGGGACATAATCAGCTTGAGGTATGATACAAAGGAAACACGCAGGCGATACGGACCTGTAAATTACAATGAATGGGCACACAAGACCCGGCAATGACCGAGTGCTGCAGCATGGGCTGGCTGCAAAGGGGGCGTTGCTACACAGCGCGGGCGCAGCGCCCAATCGTATGTTGGCGTTCGGGTGAACGATGCACACCACCCACCTCCAGGGAAGCTACGTCCACAAGGCAAAAACAGCGGATCTAGACAGCAATATGACATTTTCAGTGTGGAACATAGTTTGCGTCAACTCATTGTCTGGGTTTTTGGACTGAGTAAGAATCTGAGCACTCCTACGTATGGGAACATAGTGGGTACTGCAGTCACCTTGGCCATCGCGGGAAATGGCCCACGTTCCGCACAGCGCACGCACAGCGCGGGCACAGCGCGCGCCCCCATACTGTCTGTAGAGCCAGTGTGCACAACTCGTGGTGATCGACCCTTCGCCAACCACTCATTCGTTCAGGGCTTTCTCGTTGAGCATGCTGACGTTCTCCTCGTCCGAAGCCAAGTGCCCCATCTGCTCCCGCTTTGCTTGGACGTACGCCGCCGCGATGGCCCCGGGGTCCTCCACAATGCACGCAATGCGCTTGTCCACATCGACCCCCAGGGTCCGCAGCTCCCGCACCTTCCGGGGGTTGTTGGTCATCAGACCCACGCTCTTCACCCCCAGATCCGCGAGGATGTCCCGCACCGCCGTGTACTCCCGGCTGTCGTCGGGCAGCCCCAGCAGCCGGTTGGCCTCCACCTACAATAAGATAAGGGGTAGAGGGGGTAGCGCAGAAAGTTGCAACTGGAGTTGGCCATCTGGCAGCCAGGATGCACAATGTGCAAGATGTAGAGCACAGAAGACAGAACTTTAAAATGTTTTCTGTTTTCATTGCTTAAAAATCAAATCATACTTTCTTATGATAATAATAATTACATATTCACTATTTACTTGTATTTTATGGTGTACTGTGGAACTAACTGGTGGATGGCATTTGGTAATAACGTGGATTTACGATGCCGGTGCTGGCTTTGATGGGGGGCTGGTGACAAGAATAACGCTGGACAGATGAACGCTAGAGAACGACACTCCGAGTTCGGGGAACCCGATCACACACCGTGTCAGCCCCTGTCTCCTGCACGGCGTACGCCGCGATCTTATTGGCCAGGCCAATGCCACGGCCCTCTTGATGGAGGTAGATGACGATGCCACACCCCTCGTCCCGGATGTAGTCCATCGCCTGCGCCAACTGTTGGGCGCAGTCGCACTTCAGTGACCCGATCACCTCCGACGTCCAGCATGCGTCGTGCACGCGGACGGGGACACACGCGGCGCCCTCCGGACTCCCACAGACGATGGCGATTGGGTCGGTGTACGTCAGCCCATCCAGGCTGTGCTTGTATGACCGCACGCGGTAGTCACCTGACGTGGTTGGCAGCAGCGTCTCGGCCACAAAGGAGGTAGGCTGCTTACGCCGCATCCCCATCGTCTGCGGGGCACCGGGGGGGCTGGGGCTGGGGACTTCGGAGTTGAACTCATACACCAGTTGATTGGGCGAGGCGCTGAGCGACTGGTACCCATCGGCATAGCTGCGCCCTTCCACAGGCACCGCCTGCATGAGGGGCTGCGGGCCCGCGGGCCGCCGTCGCACGAGGAGGGCCCAAGCCCCTAGCACAATGCTGCCCATGACCATGGCCCATCCCGCGACCGCACCTGGACCCATCCTGGACCGCATAAACGTCACCGGCTCCGGCTGCTGTGTGTAAGGCCATCCCGATGTCGTCAGTGGTGGGGCCACCGGAAGGTCTGGCGCACGCATGGCATGGGAGTCGACCTGCTCCACAGCAATTGTGGGAGGCAAGTTGTAGGCGTGCATCGCAGCTTCTCCGAGGGCTGATGCTGCCACAGATCGAGGCGGCCGGTGAACGGAAGTGGGTGCTCGTGGGTGACTGGACATGGCGTGGCTTTGGGCATGGAGGCACAAATTGGCAGCCGAAGTGCTGGAGGCTTTCGCGTAAATGGCCAACCCCATCCCCATCCCTAGCGCAGCTGCGCTCATGACGCCAAACACCATGTGCCCCATGGACCGTGTGCCTTGGGACGAAACAGATCGGCAATCCTCCAACTCCACGACTGCACTGCAGTAGGCATTGGTAGCGCTGTGGAAGCGGTCAGTGGAGTGCATTTTCGAGGAACTGCCAAAAATAGACACTGTAAAACACAGAATTTGCAATACAGGGACAAGGGACAGAGTAAAGGGGGGCTTTGTGATTCTGACCTGGCCTTGACCTTGTTCCAACAGTAAGACAGAGATGTTCTGCGCATGCTTTGTTCACGTAGGCAATTTGCCACATGATCCAGGCGAGAGACGAACTTGTTGTTGGCCCCAAGAGCACACATCTTGTGTTGTAGAGTACAACCGGGCATTGCATGTGCCTTAGCTGACGGTACGGAATGCATGGGTCAAGTTGCTGCAGGGCCAAGGCGACACCACACCAGGTCGGAGGCTACACGGACTGTACAACACCACCTACATGTTTTAACCCAACACTAAGTCGGGCCCAATTAGCTCAACCACGTCACTATATGGAAGTGGTGGCCGGAGGATCCCTTCTAGATCTACCCAAGGGACTATGTACCGCTAGTGCAAGGAGGAAAAATGCTGCCTTCATCAATTACGCAGATGGCTCTGCCTCAGCCAACTTGGAGTATGCGACAACCTCGTGCAGAGAGTTGGGGGCCCATCAACTGCACGGGAGTGGAGGGTCGGGGGCCTTAGGTGGAGCAGGGGTTTTGTTGAACCATGGGGGGATTGGAGGATGCACCCACTCAGATTTTTGGCAACCCATAGACCCACAAATGATCCCACCCCCACTGCATGGCCTCGTGAGGACAACAAAAATTGTACCCCGGGATCTTTGTCTTGCAGGTACCGGAGCAAAACCCTTTTTCAGTGTGGCCCTGAGTACCAAGAAAAAAAAAGTTACCTTATCTCTCCATTGTGCAAAAAAGTCGGAAAAAAAGTGCAACCAGAATACTTTTCGTTTCCTGTAGCCCGAGGCATCCTTTTATTGGCAATGCTAAGCAACCAAAAAAAAGGCAAGCTGAGTAGTTTGTTTGTCGGTGGTAACCCTGGGTGCATAAAACGGGCATACTTGTGGGTATACCATGGTCACTGTGTTTTTTTGTACTCAGGACAACAGGAAAACAACGTACTTGGGTAGACACTGGAAGTGCAAAAAACCAAAAGGAAAAAAGTGCAGATGCATGTTGTCAAAAACCACCTTGGCCTGAGCCCTGAGCAGTAGCTTGTGATGCAACACAACAGAGGCTAAAGCAGACAGAAACTTGTCAAACAATGTGCAGAAAAGCAAAAGTTTCTGGCACAATCAAAGGCGGTCTAGGCTTTCGACGTTGGCCAGTGGACCGGCAGGCCCCGGCAGCATCTGCGTCTGTGCGCTGCACCAACCCTTCGGTCAGTTGCATCACGATGTTGAACAGCATTTATTTCACAGAATAATTACGTGCAGCCAAGCGCGACTGGCCTCAGAGCTCCAGCCCTCCAGAGAGCAGGGCTTTTGGTGCACCACAGACCTTAGAGCTCTGGTCTTTGGCTACCGAGCCTTATGTTGATCACTCTTCCAGTTGGTGCGGCGGGCTGGCACCAGATCTGAGACAAGCGAAAGGCGAGGGCCTAGAGGATCCCCTCTGCAGTCGAGGGCCACCACATTTATATGAACACTCATTGGGGGACTTATCATACAGGCAGCAGGGCCGCGGTCACATGCCGTGGGGTCACATGTGCCCCCAAGGCGTGCCACTGCCACTGCAGGGAATCATAAAATGCATCAAGAGACTGACGAGGGCACTACCCGATCCTTTCTTGCAGCGGTGTGTGAAGGTGGACACGGCTTCTCATGCAGAGGGATCGGCAAAGACAAGTATAAACAAGCATAGACAAGATCAGTGCTGTTGGCAGTGATAATGGCCATCCTGAAGTTGTGGAATAGTGGCGGAAGTATGTACAGCAAAGACCGCCGTGTGCTGATGGCGCACAAACGCACAGCACAAAATAATATAAGGTCGTGCACCGGCGTGTACACATGTTTGGGTACTCGCCCATTGCGTGCGGCGCCCGAATAAGGAATGAGAAGGCGTTGCGGCCCTCATACGGGAGGCGGTCCGCGTATCATGTGTATTGCGCATGTTTCAGCAACAGGAAAGGGCTACGGTGCGACAAGAAGGGTCCGGCAGGGCGGGGAGGCCCGGCAAAGAGAATTTCGCTGCAGATAGGGGGCATGTCACGGGACATAATCAGCTTGAGGTATGATACAAAGGAAACACGCAGGCGATACGGACCTGTAAATTACAATGAATGGGCACACAAGACCCGGCAATGACCGAGTGCTGCAGCATGGGCTGGCTGCAAAGGGGGCGTTGCTACACAGCGCGGGCGCAGCGCCCAATCGTATGTTGGCGTTCGGGTGAACGATGCACACCACCCACCTCCAGGGAAGCTACGTCCACAAGGCAAAAACAGCGGATCTAGACAGCAATATGACATTTTCAGTGTGGAACATAGTTTGCGTCAACTCATTGTCTGGGTTTTTGGACTGAGTAAGAATCTGAGCACTCCTACGTATGGGAACATAGTGGGTACTGCAGTCACCTTGGCCATCGCGGGAAATGGCCCACGTTCCGCACAGCGCACGCACAGCGCGGGCACAGCGCGCGCCCCCATACTGTCTGTAGAGCCAGTGTGCACAACTCGTGGTGATCGACCCTTCGCCAACCACTCATTCGTTCAGGGCTTTCTCGTTGAGCATGCTGACGTTCTCCTCGTCCGAAGCCAAGTGCCCCATCTGCTCCCGCTTTGCTTGGACGTACGCCGCCGCGATGGCCCCGGGGTCCTCCACAATGCACGCAATGCGCTTGTCCACATCGACCCCCAGGGTCCGCAGCTCCCGCACCTTCCGGGGGTTGTTGGTCATCAGACCCACGCTCTTCACCCCCAGATCCGCGAGGATGTCCCGCACCGCCGTGTACTCCCGGCTGTCGTCGGGCAGCCCCAGCAGCCGGTTGGCCTCCACCTACAATAAGATAAGGGGTAGAGGGGGTAGCGCAGAAAGTTGCAACTGGAGTTGGCCATCTGGCAGCCAGGATGCACAATGTGCAAGATGTAGAGCACAGAAGACAGAACTTTAAAATGTTTTCTGTTTTCATTGCTTAAAAATCAAATCATACTTTCTTATGATAATAATAATTACATATTCACTATTTACTTGTATTTTATGGTGTACTGTGGAACTAACTGGTGGATGGCATTTGGTAATAACGTGGATTTACGATGCCGGTGCTGGCTTTGATGGGGGGCTGGTGACAAGAATAACGCTGGACAGATGAACGCTAGAGAACGACACTCCGAGTTCGGGGAACCCGATCACACACCGTGTCAGCCCCTGTCTCCTGCACGGCGTACGCCGCGATCTTATTGGCCAGGCCAATGCCACGGCCCTCTTGATGGAGGTAGATGACGATGCCACACCCCTCGTCCCGGATGTAGTCCATCGCCTGCGCCAACTGTTGGGCGCAGTCGCACTTCAGTGACCCGATCACCTCCGACGTCCAGCATGCGTCGTGCACGCGGACGGGGACACACGCGGCGCCCTCCGGACTCCCACAGACGATGGCGATTGGGTCGGTGTACGTCAGCCCATCCAGGCTGTGCTTGTATGACCGCACGCGGTAGTCACCTGACGTGGTTGGCAGCAGCGTCTCGGCCACAAAGGAGGTAGGCTGCTTACGCCGCATCCCCATCGTCTGCGGGGCACCGGGGGGGCTGGGGCTGGGGACTTCGGAGTTGAACTCATACACCAGTTGATTGGGCGAGGCGCTGAGCGACTGGTACCCATCGGCATAGCTGCGCCCTTCCACAGGCACCGCCTGCATGAGGGGCTGCGGGCCCGCGAGCCGCCGTCGCACGAGGAGGGCCCAAGCCCCTAGCACAATGCTGCCCATGACCATGGCCCATCCCGCGACCGCACCTGGACCCATCCTGGACCGCATAAACGTCACCGGCTCCGGCTGCTGTGTGTAAGGCCATCCCGATGTCGTCAGTGGTGGGGCCACCGGAAGGTCTGGCGCACGCATGGCATGGGAGTCGACCTGCTCCACAGCGATTGTGGGAGGCAAGTTGTAGGCGTGCATCGCAGCCTCTCCGAGGGCTGATGCTGCCACAGATCGAGGCGGCCGGTGAACGGAAGTGGGTGCTCGTGGGTGACTGGACATGGCGTGGCTTTGGGCATGGAGGCACAAATTGGCAGCCGAAGTGCTGGAGGCTTTCGCGTAAATGGCCAACCCCATCCCCATCCCTAGCGCAGCTGCGCTCATCACGCCAAACACCATGTGCCCCATGGACCGTGTGCCTTGGGACGAAACAGATCGGCAATCCTCCAACTCCACGACTGCACTGCAGTAGGCATTGGTAGCGCTGTGGAAGCGGTCAGTGGAGTGCATTTTCGAGGAACTGCCAAAAATAGACACTGTAAAACACAGAATTTGCAATACAGGGACAAGGGACAGAGTAAAGGGGCACTTTGTGATTCTGACCTGGCCTTGACTTTGTTCCAACAGTAAGACAGAGATGTTCTGCGCATGCTTTGTTCACGTAGGCAATTTGCCACATGATCCAGGCGAGAAACGAACTCGTTGTTGGCCCCAAGGGCACACATCTTGCATTGTAGAGTACAACCGGGCATTGCATGTGCCTTAGCTGACGGTACGGAATGCACGGGTCAAGTTGCTGCAGGGCCAAGGCGACACCATACCAGGTCGGAGGCTGCATGGACTGTACAACACCACCTACATGTTTTAACCCAACACTAAGTCGGGCCCAATTAGCTCAACCACGTCACGTTACGGAAGTGGTGGCCGGAGGATCCCTTCTAGATCTACCCAAGGGACTATGTACCACTAGTGCAAGGAGGAAAAATGCTGCCTTCATCACTTACGCAGATGGCTCTGCCTCAGCCAACTTGGAGTATGCGACAACCTCGTGCAGAGAGTTGGGGGCCCATCAACTGCATGGGAGTGGAGGGTCGGGGGCATTAGGTGGAGCAGGGGTTTTGTTGAACCATGGGGGGATTTGAGGACGCACACACCCAGATGTTTGGCAAACCCACAGACCCACAGATGATCCCACCCCCACGGCGTGGCCTCTTGAAGACAAAAAAAATTGTACCATGGGATCGCTGTCTTGCAAAAACCCGAGCAAAACCCTTTTTCAGGGCGAGCCCTTGCACTGCGCGCCACTTTTTAGACCAGGTTCCCCGTGAAGAGTCCCCAAGCACACCCCTTCCAAACGCTCTTATATCACCCTTGTCTGAAAGAGTGGATGTGGCGGAAATGAGCAAACAAGTGTGAAAAAGGGCAGAAATGGGTGAAAATGGGTGAAAATCCAAAAATGCCATATCCCCAATGTGGCAGAAGTATCAAAACCTACCCTCAAACAACAATGATGCCCCCCTAGTATCACAAAGTATGGGTCTCTGGTACGGCCACACACCCCAATAGTTGCACTGTGCTTGCACTGCGCTAAGTGTGCCCCCTCAGTGTGGCCCTGAGTACCAAGAAAAAAAAAGTTACTTTATCCTCTCCATTGTGCAAAAAAGTAGGAAAAAAAGTGCAACGGGAATACTTTTCGTTTCCTGTAGCCCGAGGTATCCTTTTATTGGCAATGCTAAGCAACAAAAAAAGGCAAGCTGAGTAGTTTGTTTGTCGTTGGTAACCCTGGGTGCATAAAACGGGCATACGGCCCTCTTGATGGAGGTAGATGACAATGCCACACCCCTCGTCCCGGATGTAGTCCATTGCCTGCGCCAACTGTTGGGCGCAGTCGCACTTCAGTGACCCGATCACCTCCGACGTCCAGCATGCGTCGTGCACGCGGACGGGGACACACGCGGCGCCCTCCGGACTCCCGCATACGATGGCGATTGGGTCGGTGTACGTCAGCCCATCCAGGCTGTGCTTGTATGACCGCACGCGGTAGTCACCTGACGTGGTTGGCAGCAGCGTCTCGGCCACAAAGGAGGTAGGCTGCTTACGCCGCATCCCCATCGTCTGCGGGGCACCGGGGGGGCTGGGGCTGGGGACTTCGGAGTTGAACTCATACACCAGTTGATTGGGCGAGGCGTTGAGCGACTGGTACCCATCGGCATAGCTGCGCCCTTCCACAGGCACCGCCTGCATGAGGGGCTGCGGGCCCGCGAGCCGCCGTCGCACGAGGAGGGCCCAAGCCCCTAGCACAATGCTGCCCATGACCATGGCCCATCCCGCGACCGCACCTGGACCCATCCTGGACCGCATAAACGTCACCGGCTCCGGCTGCTGTGTGTAAGGCCATCCCGATGTCGTCAGTGGTGGGGCCACCGGAAGGTCTGGCGCACGCATGGCATGGGAGTCGACCTGCTCCACAGCAATTGTGGGAGGCAAGTTGTAGGCGTGCATCGCAGCTTCTCCGAGGGCTGATGCTGCCACAGATCGAGGCGGCCGGTGAACGGAAGTGGGTGCTCGTGGGTGACTGGACATGGCGTGGCTTTGGGCATGGAGGCACAAATTGGCAGCCGAAGTGCTGGAGGCTTTCGCGTAAATGGCCAACCCCATCCCCATCCCTAGCGCAGCTGCGCTCATCACGCCAAACACCATGTGCCCCATGGACCGTGTGCCTTGGGACGAAACAGATCGGCAATCCTCCAACTCCACGACTGCACTGCAGTAGGCATTGGTAGCGCTGTGGAAGCGGTCAGTGGAGTGCATTTTCGAGGAACTGCCAAAAATAGACACTGTAAAACACAGAATTTGCAATACAGGGACAAGGGACAGAGTAGAGGGGCACTTTGTGATTCTGACCTGGCCTTGACCTTGTTCCAACAGCAAGATAGAGATGTTGTGTGCATGCTCTATTCACGTAGGCAATTTGCCACATGATCCAGGCGAGAGACGAACTTGTTGTTGGCCATAAAACCACAAACCCCGCATTGTAGAGCAAAACTAGGCGTTACGCTGGTTACTATTGAAGGCCGGTTACTATTCATGGGTGCTTACTATTCAAGGGTGGTTCCTATTCAAGGGGCATTACTATTCAATGGCGGTTATCATTCAAGGGTGGTTGCTATTCAATGGCGGTTACTATTCGAAGGCGTTTACTATCCAAGGCGGTCGCTGTTCAAGGGAGAGGCGGTGTGGACAAGAAGTGCGACGTCGGGGATTCCGATGCCCTGTGCTCGACTCTGAGCCCCTGCACAACGTACAATCACCGCCCCAATTCAAGGATGCGTCAAGATAAATTGTTTCTTGGGGCATTTTAGGGCTTGTTTGACTTCTCGAAATCAGCAGTGGCCCACAAGTGGTCCTGCTGACTGCATCACCCCTGCTGTTTGTGGGATCCCCAACGCTTTAGAGCGGGGGACAAAATCAAAAGTGGGCCACGAGTGAGCCTGGTGGATACATCACCGCTGCCGTCCCCAACGATTCAGAGTGGGGGACAAAATCAGAAGTGGCCCACAAGTGGGCGCAATGGCTACATCACCCCTGCCCTCTAGGGGATCCCCAACGCTTCAAGCGGGGGACAAAATCAGCAATGACCCATAAGTGGGCGCATTGGCTACATCTCCCCTGCCGTTTGGGGGGTCTCGTATTGCTTCGGAGTGGGGGACAAAAGTGGCCCAGAAGTGGGCCTGGTGGCTTTATCACCCTTGCCGTCCGCAAGGCTCCCAACGCTTTAGAGCGGGAGAAAAAATCAGCAACAGCCCACAAGTGGGCCTGGTGGCTACATCACCGCTACCATTTTTGGGGTCCCCAATTGTTTGGAGCGTGGGACAAAATTAACAGTGCACTACACGTGGGCCTGGTGGCTACATCACTCCTTCCGTTTGGGGGGTCCCCAACGGTTCCGAGCGGGGCACAAAAGCAGGAGTGGCCCACAAGTGGGCCTGGTGGCTCCATCACCCTTGTCGTCTAGGGGGTTCCGAACACTTTACGGGGACAAAATTAGAAATGGCTGCCAAGTGGGCCTACTAGCTATATCACCCGTGCCGTTTGGGGGGTCCCCAACGCTTTAGGGCGGCAAACAAAATCAAAAGTGGCCCGAAAGTGGGCCTGGTGGCTGCATGCCCCTACCATTTGGGGGGTCCCCAAAGCTTCGAAGCGGGGGACAAAAATCAGAAGTGGCGCACAAGTGGGCCTAGTGGCTACAACCCCCTGCCGTCTCTGGGCTCCCCAATGCTTCACAGCGGGGGACCAAAGCAGAAATGGCCCACAAGTAGGCCTACTGGCGACATCACCCCTGCCATTTGGGGGGTCCCCAACGCTTCACGGCAGGAGACAAAATCAGGATTGGCCCACAAGTGGGCCTGGTGGCTACATCACCCCTGCCGTCTTGGGGGTCCCCAACGCTTCACGGCAGGAGACAAAATCAATAGTGGGTGACAAGTGGGTATTGAGCATTGGGTATTGGGTGCCCGCCACGACACCGGGGCCCGCACGGAAAATGGTGTGTGGCCGACTGGGGACGGTCTCGTGGTCCCACCGGGTGGGCAAGTGGGCGGCCTCGTGGCCCCACACCCCTTGCCAGGGGGCTGGGCATCACACGCCGATTTTTTGCGGGTCGGGGGTGCAGCCGACTCCTCTCGCGCCCGCCCCTGCCCCCCGCTTCCAGTGGGTTCACTCAGGGAGCAGGTGCATACCTGGGCCGGTCCTGATCGGTCCTGGCGGTTGCCGGTTGTGCCCGCGCGGCACCGTTCTTGTCCTCGTTGTCCTCGTGGCTGCCGCGGTGGCGTTGGCGGGCGGTTGGTCGCTGGCTCGGCCGCGGCGCGCCCTGACCGTGCCATTGTAGGGGTGGCCTATGCGCGTCCATGTTGTCGGGGTTGCCGGTGGGGTCTAGCACGGCCGCATCCTGTAGGCTGTGCCTTTGGAGCCCTCATCGCTGTGGCTGGCATCGGCAGGGGTGGGGGGCGCATTGTATGGCGCCGTGGCACCCGTCATTGCCCCCCCCCCCCCCTTTCTATGCGGCAGGGCGGCGGCTATCATATAGCGGCCCCTGCCGGCGTTGTTGTCGTTGGCGTCGTCGTCCGGGGGGGGGGGGGGGGCGCTGTGGCACCCGTCATCGCCCCCCCCCCCCCCCATGCGGCAGGGCGGCGGCTATGTAGCGGCCCCTGACGGCGTTGTCGTCATTGGCGTCATCATGGGGAGAGATGGGGGCGACGGGGACGAACCTCGGGTGAAGGCAGGCCGTGATGTAGCCACCAGGCCCACTTGTGGGTAACCTCTGATTTTGTCCGCTGCTCTAAAGCGTTGCGGACCACCCAAAATGCAGGGGTAATTTAGCCACAAGGCCTACAAGTGGGCCATTTCAGCTTTTGTCCCCGCTCTAAAACGTTGGGGACCGCCCAATTGGCACTCATCATGTAGCCACCAAGCCCACTTGTTGGCCACTTCTGATTTTGTCCCCTGCTCAGAAGTGTTGGGGACCCCAGGCGGCGGGTAAGATGTAGCCACCAGGCCCACTTGTGGGCCACTTCCGGTTTTGTCCCCCGCTTTGAAGCGTTGGGGACCCACCATACAGCAGAGGTGATGTAGCCACCAGGCCCACTTGTGGGCCACTTCTGATTTTGTTCCCCGCTGTGAAGTGTTGGGGACCCCCCAGACGGCGGGGGTGATGTAGCCACCACACCCACTTGTCACCCACCATGGTGGTTCCCCGACGAGGAGGGTCGTTGGTTGCTAGCACAGGGCCGCTCACCCTGATGCACAGCCTCCCCCGAAAACTAGCAGCCATTTTTCAAGGACCACCGGCGGAGAATGGTGGGACCCTTCCCCTGCGCTCCGTGGGCCATGAATCAACATGAGCCCCAGAAAAAACATCCCTCCAGGCGCGAGGTGTATACCTCTTGAGCAAAATCCCCACTCCCGGCCTCCCTCCCCCCACCCCCCCCACCCCCCCCTTCAAAAAAGGGTACCCCGGTGCGGGGGGGGGGGGGGGTACGGGGGTCAAAATCCAAAAAATCATTGGGGGTTCATTTTTGGTCCTAAAATGATGATTTTATAGGGGGTTCGACGTTAGAGACCATACATTGGGGTATGCTACGCGAACGACCCCCAAAAAGGGGGGTATACGACGCTCGCGCCTGCGCTTGATCTAACAACCTCTCTTCGAGGTGAATTTTTTTTCTAGGTTTTACTACAGACCCCCCTGCCGTCTGGAGGGGTCCCCAACGCATTAGAGCGGGGGACAACAGTGGAAGCCCACAAGTGGGCTTGGTGGCTAAATCACCTGTGCCAATTGGGGAGTCCACAAAACTTTAGAGAAGGGGACAAAATCAGCAGTGGCCAACAAGTGGGCCTGGTGGTTACATCACCAGTGCCACTTGGGGGGTCCGCAACGCTTTAGAGCGGGGGACAAAATCAGCAGTGGCCCACAAGTGGGCTTGGTGGCTGCATCACCCCTGCCGTCTAGGGGGTTCCCAACGCTTAAGAGCGGGGGACAAAATCAGCAGTAGCCCACAAGTGGGCTTCATGGCTGCATAACTAGTGCCCTGTGGGGGTCTTTGGTGCTTTGGAGTGGGGGACAAAATCACCACTGGCACACAACTAGGACGAGTAGGTACATCTCCCTTGCCGTTTGGGGGGCTCCCAACGCTTCAGAGTGGGGGACAAAATCAGCAGTGGCGCACAAGTGAGCCTGGGGGCTCCATCACCCTTGCCGTTTGGGGGGTCCCCAATGGTTCACAGCGGGAGACAAAATCAGAAATGGCCCACAAGTGGGCCTAGTGGCTGCATTACCCCTGCACGTTTGGGGGCTCCCCAACGCTTCAGAGCGGGGGATAAAATCAGAAGTAGCCACCAGTGGGCCTGGTGGCTACATCACCCCTGCAGCCTGGTGGCTACATCACACCTGCCGTCTAAGGGGTCCCCAACACTTTAGAGTGGGGGACAAGCCAGGAACAGCAATGTTAGCCATGGCCAAAACCAATCAAAACAAACAACATGGGGTTGCAATGTGTGGTACAATGTTGTTATGAGAAGAATGCACAATCATAGACATGACTACACATGACTGGGCCCTCTTCCCCTCTACAAGCGAATCCCAAACACCCAATCCTCCACTCAGGTCCCAAAAATTCTTAAAAACAGCGGTTGAACACCCACCCCGTGCTCAGAAAAGGCCGTGCTTGGCCATAGAACAGTGGAAAGTCCAGCGATAGGTCCCCACCGACAGACCCACGCCCACACAGTGCATTGTCACGAATATGGTGGCGAGGCCGCCGCCACAGATAGTCCATAGATACGGCGCTGGAGGCTGTGCTTGGACGGGGGGGAACCCTAACGAATCGCTTGCCTAAGGGTCAGGCATCAGCACAGCCTTGTTTACGTGGGGCATTCATGTCTGCCTGTTGTTTTCCCTGACTTATGGGGGAGCTTGCGAGAGGGGGTGGAGTGCTACAAGAGGAACACTGCACTTCACGATATTGGGGCAGCACCATGACCACCTGCACGACTGTTTCTCAAGACACGGTTGTGGTTTTGCTGAGTTGCTGTTGTTTGGAATGGAGTGTGTGATTTGTGCTTTTGCTTGATATTTCCGTGTGCAGTCAAATTTGCCACCCTGCCTACCGTAGAAGTGGATGCCTGACTGCATGTTTTCTGTCTGCAGATTGTGATGGCCCCTGGAATTGTGTGGTGTCTTGGGTGCGGTTCGTACTCATGCTTTCCTGCCATCCCAACAGGACACAGCGGAAATGTTTATGGTTAGTTCAAGCCAACATGCAAACCACAACAGAACAGGTAATTCGTGGACCACTCGTGCTAACAGTGTACATTTTACTCGAAGACGTCCACAGAGGTTCGGCAGGTTGGGCCCAAGAGCATCAAACTTTGTGGCGTTGTCGCACGTGCGCATGCCCATCCGCACAACAAAGTAGGCGTGTATCAGGGTCTCCAAAGCGCCGACGAGGGACGTGGCCACATTTCGAGGCTACAGTGCCCTGCCGCATTGTAGTAGTACTCCACTGAAGAAGAGTGCGAGTGTTGCATAACCCCTGCCGTCTGAGGGCCACACTCCAACCAGGTGTGGAATTTGGCATCATGTCCCTCGCCATCGTGGGGCCACGCTCAAAAACGGCGCGCATCGTGGCTCCGTATCCCTGCCATCTCGGGGCCGCTGAGGAGGAGAAGTATACAACACCGCGTGGCAACCGTCTCAGAGGGGTATGGGGCGAACCCATCAATACCTCGCCCCACGACTGGCGGAAACTACAGGTGCCTGGTCTGTCCAGACTGGCACTGCGCACGCAGTGCGCCCCAGGCACCCCCACCCTTTCTCAGAAGGCCTGAGTGCCCCCCTGTGTGACATTCCGTCGGGTTGCTGCTTCTTTATGGGGCCCTGGACAGTCACCCGTTCTTCCCTTCGCATATTGCGTCGGGTCGCTGCGTTCTGTCGGCCGCTGCGGCCGGTGCTCTTGCTGGTGTCGTTTCCGCGTTTGCGGAGATCAGTGGTCGGTGTGTTGGGGCTGTGCTGAATGGGGCATGGTGCCCCCCCCCCCCCCCCGAAGGGATGCATTAGAAGGGGGGGGGAGGGGGGGGAGGGGGGGGACGGGGGGTCTGGGACCCAAAAGTTTGTGTGCCAAAAATGGCCCAGATTCTCCCAACGGTAAATTTCGTTTTTTCCCACAATGGCCCCTGTGGGGGCCCAACGGTCGGTACTGGTTGACTGAATTTCCCCCGCCTTAGACACTGTCCGCCGTTAGTCCAAAGGTGCAATGACTCATTGAGTTCAGGATGTCTAATGAACAGCGCGTAGTTAAGGGTGAGTTTCATACAGCGCAGGGTACGGGGGGGGGGGGGGGACCCCTCCTCCTCCGACGGTGTACGGCCCCTTCTCATACTTCCCCGCCCCACCCCCCCTCCCTCAACCGGACCGATGGCGCGTCCGCAACCCGAACAGCGGGTGGCTCACTTCGATTGTGGTCGCAAACCACACGCGACATCCGTTTCAATAACACTCTCCGTCAGTCCCATCCGCGTCCGGCGCATGCGACGCCCCGCGGCCCCCGGCGTCGTCGTCGTGCTCGAACCCACTCGCCTCCTCGAGCTCCACCCACGCGGGCCGGGGCGCCCCCGCGCCCCGCTCGCAGTCCTCCATCGTCTCCGGGAGCGGCCGGCCCATCGTCTCGGGCAGCGAGAGCAGCCACACCCCGGCCACGAAGGCCGCGACCCCGAACACGAGGAGCGGGAGGGGGGGGCTCAGCTTCGCGAGGAGGACCACCCCGGGGGCCGCGACCCCCCCGACGCGGGCCGCCGTGGACGCGATCCCCATGGCCACGGAGCGCACGACCGTCGGGAACAGCTCCGCGGCGTAGACGAACAGGATGGCGAAGGAGGCGGTGATGCCGAACTTGCCGGCGAGGGCCGCGGCCACCGTCGGCGGGCCCGGCGGTAGCGCGATGGAGAGGGCGCAGGCGGCCCCGCTGAGGACCATGCACCCGGCGAGCGTGGGGCGCCGCCCGACCCGGTCGGCGAGGCACGCCCCGACCGGCATCGACAGCAGCTCGATGCCGCTCATGAGCGCGAAGTTGAAGTACAGCGAGCCCCCGAGCTTCCCGGCGTTCAGCGAGAGGCCGTAGTAGACGAAGGAGTTCGCGAACCAGACGAACAACATGACCACCGTGCGCCGCCGCATCGCCCCCCGGAACAGGGCCCCGAGCCCCGGCCGCGCGCCCGGCGCGCACGCGGGCGCCGCGAGCTCCATGTCCGGCGGCAGGGGCACGCGGTTGGCGCGGGCCACGCGCTGCAGGACGTCCATGCAGCCCTGGACGTCGCCCTGGTTCTGCAGCCACCGGGGGGACTCCGGGATGACGGGGTACAGGGCCAAGAAGGCGAGGGGCGTGGCCCCCGTCACCAGCGTCAGCACCCGCCACGAGCGGATGTGGTAGGCGATCGGCGTGAGCAGCACGCACCCGCCCGAGAAGATCGCGGCCTGCCCTACGCCGGTCGCGGCCTGCCACGAGGGGCCGATGAACTCCGACGCCAGCACGAACGTCACGATCCCGAGGCCGCCGACCCCGGCGCCGACGAGCGTGCGCAGCAGCGCGTAGAGCGGCGCGGTGGGGGCGGCGGCGCTGAGCACGCTCGCGGCGGCGGAGAGCAGCGCGGCGATGTGGAAGCACTTCCGGCGGCCGATCCGGTCCGCGAGGCCCCCGAGCACCGCGGCGCCGACCGCGAACCCGACGAAGAAGGCGGAGTTGAGGAGGCCGGCCTTGTAGTCCTCGGCGCAGTAGAGGCCCCAAGTGCCGCGCACCGAGTGGCCCGGGTCGACGATCTCGAAGTCGCCGCGGCCGCAGGGCAGGTACGTGTCCTGCGGGTCGCCGCCGGGCAGGCGCCAGAGCGGGCGGCTGTTGACGAAGACCATGTTGAGGGTGCAGAGGGCGCACGGGACCCACGCGCAGGCGACCAGGAGGTAGTGCCGCTTCTGGTAGAACCCGAAGTGCCCCACGATGTCCAGGACGGCGTCGACGGTCAGCTGCGGGCACGGCTCGTCCGAGGCCGAGGCCTGGTCCGGGTCGGGGTCCCCGCACGGGTCACAGGGCGACGCCTCGCACGGGGACTCCGGGGCGCTGGTCTCCGCGTTCGGGGCTGCGCCACCGCCAGCGGCTGCGGGGGAGAGCCACGGACTTGGCCCGCCATCGTGGGACCCCCTGCCGCTGCCCCTCTCGGGGGGTGGCTGGTCCATGTCGGCCATGAGATGGACGCCGAGGGTGGCGTGCGGTGGTGCCAAAATGGCTCACGACATGGGCCCCTGGAGACGCTTGGAACCGTTGGCCTCGTTAAGACATCGGGGCACACCTTGAGACAAAACGCCGCACAATGTGTTCGGTGGTCGATGCAGAAAGAGGGGCACAGGCGTGGGATGCAGATAAGAGGGATGACTAAGCGGGCGCTGTCGCACAGCGCCAATTATGACGCGGTCTATCCCGGGAACACCCCCTGAAAACCACACCCCCACAGAAGCGTGCACGATCCATTCAACACAGCATCGGGGGTGCAGAGTTCAGGACCCTGGGACCCGTGGTTACCGGGGGTGGAACACGGCCGCCTTTTGCCACAGCGCACAGTGCGCCCCCTAATACCACCACCATCGCCTAAAAAAAAAACCATGGCAGGGCACCTCAAGTCGGTATTTGTCCAGCAATGTCTAGGGCGCCTCCAGAGTTCAAACCATGTTGCAAGTGAATCTCGGCGGGGAGTGCATCTGTAAAGTACAATGAAGTGTCTTCCCCTGTCTATGGTAGGAGTCCTCTGGGCTCCGGCAGCACGGCCTATGCTCCTGTACTAGAATGCACCAGCAGTGCAACACGGTGGTTGCCACGCCCCATGCATTTTCGCACCAGTCCCCTGCCCCCGCCCCGCAGGCAGGGGGGGGGGGGTGGACACCACTGCAGACCATTCGGTCACCCCATTTGGTCACCCTATTTGTTCAGCCAATAGGGTAAGGTGCGTTGCGCGATTCTTCACAAACTTCCCACAATGGGTATGTCGCGCGATTTTGGCTATTTTCCCGGACTGGGTCTGTAACAGACTTGGGGTGCGACCGCAGGCGGCACATTGAGGTGCCACCAGCACCGACGCATGTGGCACGACGTCAATACATCAGGAGCATGCGACGACCGGCGGCCGTGGCACACAACAGCAGCAAGCGGACAGCCCTCGCCGGTGGTAGCGGAGGCCCCCAAAAGCGGCGCATGGACGGGGTGCAGCACAATGGTATCGACAGGAGATTGGGCAAGGACAGAAATCGCAATGGGCATTCGTATGGTATGGATGTGTTTTTTGAATTCCAATTTGGAAGTCCACGACCATGCAAAGAGCGTGACATGTACCAGCAAAGTCGCGTGTAGCAGCCGTAGTAGAAGAAAATTTTGTCATATCTTATGCAATCACCGAAGTCATAAATTGCATTTAGCGTAAGTGTCATAGCTGTGTTGTATTCTCACATGAGCATCATTGGTTACAAAAACATACACATTACACACGAACAAAACAGCAAATCAGTCGACACATTGCACAAAGCTGCACATAGTGTATTTGCGCCAGTGTAACTATACATTGCATTTAGATTACGTGCTAACATTCCACTAGACATCTTACATGTAGTGAAACAAGCCTCACCTCTAAGAGAACACTACATAGTGTTCCAGAGTTAGCTACTGTTCCGCTGGACGTATTTTGTCTACCGCTGAAGAGTGCCTAAATATATGTTCGGTGCCACTTGTCCTACCCTTTTGCATTTGCATCAGCAATCAATTCAAATCAACGAGAACCAAGTCCAAAGTAAATAAAGTGGTGATATAGAGCGGAAGAGGTGCTAGCATATTTTGCATATTTCATGGATTTGCTTTACCCATCGACTACCCACATAGGTCAGCATGGGTGTTTGGATGCTCCCAAGGGGCAAACAAGCAGCTCTGGGTGCATCCATTGCGTGATGCATGCTGGTTACGTACTTGCGCCTATATGCCCAATACATTTGTCGCTCGGTCAAAAGGTACATTTTCCTTATACCAAGTTGTATGTGAAAACACAGTTCGAGCGGCACTTTAAACTAATAGTGTAGGATCCGGACCTTGTTCAGAAATGGTACGACAGTTCATTGGCACCTCCAGGGAAATGTAGGGAAATGTGTAAATCAGATCCACAAAAGGGTAGATAGCTATAAATTGCATTTTCCAGACAAGCTAGAAGATGTCCGCCTCGGTGGGCAAATGCAAAGGGGGAAATATTGATCAAATGTGACCCAAACAGTCCTTGAATGCTCCCATACTGGCCACATTGAAAAAGGGGGGCTATCCACTTTGTGGCCTAACCACTTTTTCGCACATTGGACGGCGCCTTGGCCGTGTTAAGTTGACTACTTGTCCATTGTGTGGTCATGCCAATAGAAATTATGGGTGTTTTTGCCCCCAATGTGGCGGTCTTTCCAATGCACAAGCACCTTGAGCACTTCTGCTTGTCTGGATCAGCTCTGTGATGGGACATTCCAAAGACGTGTTTACCGTGCTTACCAGACGAATGATTCCGCCACTGAAAAGAAGGAAGGTTCTTTGAAAAAGGAGGGAGGTTCTGTAAACCTACAATGATGTGGCAACCCCATTTCGGCATAGAAACCAAGCCAACGAAAAGGCCATCATGGCCTCCACTGTGATGTACAGTTCTTGAGCTTCGTATGCTGCACTATGTGCAGTCTGCAGGGGTGGCACACCAAGGGGGCGTTTTCGCACAGCGCGGGCACAGCGCGCGCACAGCGCCAATTATTACGGTGATTATCCAGGTAACAACCCTGAAAACCACGCACCTGTGGAATCATGTACAATCAATTCAAAACTCACAAATTCAAACATCTGATGCTTGCCATGGGTCCCAGGGACCTAAATTCTGCCCCCTTTAGCCCCGTCCACTGCAGCAGCCATTCAATGACGTCCTTTCAATCTTCTGAACTTACCGAACTCCCGGTGGTGGAGAACAGCCAACTTTTCGCACAGCGCGCGCACAGCGCGGGCACAGCACGCGCACAGCGCACGGTACGCCCCCCAAGAACATGTCCGTGTGGATTGCAGGCCAGTTTGTAGCTTGCTAATACTGCAGGCGCCTAAAAGGCCACATCTGGACATCTCCACAAGCATGCACTACCAATGTCTCCTTGCACGTGCAATGTCACTTGCACTAATATGGCTGGTGAGCAAGAGGGGTCTATACTTGGCATCCACCAGATGCCGTGGGACAATCATCCCTAGGCACCTACACATGAGTACATCCTCGGGGTTGTTGCTGAAGGTCTGTGCGTGCATGGTAGCCAATATGGCTGCAGCTATCTGGCCAAGCTATCTGGCTAAGGTCACGGGCTGCTGTGACTTGGGTGTAACTAGAAGCAACAAAATGCTCCTCCTCCAACTGATATTTCAGCCTGTGAGCTGCACCAATTGTTGGTTCTCTTATGTTGACTGGGGGTACGGTGGCCAGTCCCATGGCGAAGTGAGGCGATGTGTGTGTTTTGTGGAACAGCCTGATGGGAGCATCTGAAGTTGGCACAAATAGCAGGAATGCAAGCACGAAACAGGTGTGCACTACTGTGGGTGCGTAGCATGGCAGTATCCAATAGAGCGCCAAAGATCTCTCAGCGCGTAACCATGTCAGCATGTGAGACAATCAAAACAAAACAAGTCCTGTTGAGGGGGGCATGGACCTATTTGGTATGAATTTGCACTTGCCACTCCCCCCCCCCAAACACTAAATCGAGTGCTCCCTCCCTAAACCCCTAAAGGTCAGGCCTACAAACCTGGTGCAAGCCAGGGACCTACAGGATAACACTAGATCTGGCGGTCGAAGGCCTCCCCGTGCTGAGAAGTGCGGCTACCTGCATCCCTGAAAGACCGCAACACATTCCCCATTCACAACACCACCCCAGACCCTGTGGTTGGGCCCGTCACCATGTCAAGAGGGAAGCACGGGGCTGCTCCAGTCCAGTTCTGTACCCCCACACCCGTGGCGTGAGCAGGACGGGGGGACTTCACGGGCCATGATGTCAGGTGTTGAATTTTTTTTTGGCTCAGACCAAGATGAGCTGGCGTAGCCTGCTCACTTCGCAGTACTCGAGGTGACCTCTCGGAATCAAGGTTCAGAGCTGTCCAGTGCTACGATGATCCCACAAATGACTGTGGTAGCGGATCTGAAACGTGGTGAGGATTACATGAGTCTGAAACCAGGTTATGCAGTGGGAGACTGCCACGCCCGTAGGCTTCCCAGTGTGCGTGAGGCACAGTGATGAAATAACATGCATGATCCTGACCTCGTGCCTGACTTAATCAGCTCGGCAACGGATACTTAGCTACTGAAAGGCCCCCATGACACAGGCCAGACGGTCATCGCTCTTTCATTGTCGGAGAGTGCTGCTGTTCAATTCGGTTGCATATTTTGACTCCACACCGATTCATTCACACAGCAGGGGGGGGGCGTCTTTTGCGCCTTTTTTCTGCATTTTGAATCCCCTGCTACTCCTTAGAACACACACGACTGAGTGAAAATGAAATAGGGCACTCCAGCAGATACACAAACAGGCACCCAAAAGGCAATGTAAGACTTAGACCTACTGAAAAAAGGTGCCCCTCCACAGGGTTCAGGCTCTGGAGGAGGTTTGGGGTGTTGGGGCCCTCCATGTGCCCTCCCCCCCCCCACCCAGGTAGAGGGAACATCGGGGAGGATCAATAGGAAGCAGGCACTTGGGGAGGCCAAACATGTCCGGAGTGCACCAGATGAGGTCAGCAACAAACCAACCAACCCCTACTGTGCACCCCCTCTCCTTGGTTAGACCCTCTCTGGTTGAGGTTTAAGTGGTTTCCCTGGCCGCTTCGCTGTGAAGGCAATTCAGGGTGCGCCCTTCCCTGTGGCGTGTGTGTGGTTTTGCACAGGGAAACTGTCAGATTACGGATGTCATCAGTGTAGATCAGTGGGAGAATGTCTGAACTCTATAGAAGCCACCCACCCAGAGCTGGGGTACAGCAGCCATCCCTCCCCTTGACTAAAACCTGTCTGGTGCGTGGTTGGCGGCCCCTCTGTGTTTTGTATCACCCCCCCCCCCTTGTCCAAGCAACAGTAAATGACCAGAAATCGACGGAAGCACCGCCTAGTGTTGCTTGGACAAGGGCGTTGCTTACGCGCCGCAACTTGCGTGATACATGTGTCGACATGGTGTACTATTCTGCAAACCAAGAGGTAAACAACGCTACACATGCCCTCTTGGCCAACAGAGCTGCCTTGACACAAAATATGAACTTCGTGCGCCTCAAAACCAAGGCATCGGGAAGCACACATGGCACACAGCAGAACCAAACGAAAAACGCACCGCCAAAATCAATGGTGCAAAAATTGACGGAACCGACGCCTAGTGTTGCTTGGACGTAGGCGTTGCTTGGACAAAAGGGGGGGCGGGTACAGGCCTGCTTGTGAAGTCAACCTCCAAGCATCAGGCAAGGTTAGTCGGCCGGTGCCTCGTGTTATCAACCATGCAATGCATAATACACAAAGGCAAAGGCTGGAATGCATCAAACGTGGGAGAGGCTGCTCAGCCTGGAATGTGGCTGAAACTTGCGGTGCAGTCCTGGGCCAAGGGCTGGAGTTGCACACATTCTTTCATCATCGTGCAGGTCATGGTCATCTTGGGGTCTTTTTTTCAGTGGTTTGTTCAGGAATGTTTCTTGAAGCGCCTGTGGGTCGACCTCGCAGGAACAGCTGTGTATCAGCCATTGATTGGATTTCAAGAATATGATTGAATTTCAAGAATAAACCCAGTCAAGATGAGGGAATTTTCTCTTGCAGGTTGCAGATGTTGTATGTGAAGGCAAAGGGGCCCAGGGTAGGTGGGTACCAAGCATGGTAATGGAGCCATTGCTTCCGGGACCCTTGCAGCACCCCACCTTTTTGAGTTTGTCTGGCAGGTGGGATTTTTAATGCATGTCTGCACATGAACATCCTGTCTGTATGGAAACAGAGCAGTCTCCTCTTTGAGCAAACATCTTTGGACAGATTTGGTTTATTTTTCAGGTTCGCGACAGTCTGTGTTTTGCCTCAACAAACACTCTCTCTGCACTTATGTTGCTAAAGATACACAAAACATTCAACAGCTTATTGAGGTTGATCAGGAATCTGGCCCCAGTCCACTGGGAGGCGACAGAAGGCTGTCCATTTCCCATGGTTCTGGGTTATTAATCCAATTGGCGTCCAAACCCGTCTGGCTGCATCGTAGCAACAATTGTGAGCCCAGGATGCACTCCATGAGTGTGAGACACCTTGGCTGCTGGATGGTGTGAATTGTGGTGGGTGTGATGCACTGAGTGACTGACGTAGGGGCTACGGTATTGGTGCTGGAGGTGAGGAAGTCGGGAGAAATCCAAGAGAGGAATGACTACGCCTGGGGGTAGGTGTGCAATGGGTGGAGGCCGGGCAGATGCAAGATAGCCGTCATCTCTTGGGGATGTGGGGCAGCTGAAATCTCGTCCGGTTCGGGAAGAGGCATAAGGTGTTTGCCCAGCGGAACTGTATGGACTCATCACAAAGCCTGCAGGTGGCAAAGTTGGAGAGACGGTTTGGGGTGGCGTCTGAGATGGCGGCGGAGTTGAATTGATGTAGAACGGGTCATCGTTGTCGCCTTGAACAGATTGCTTGGTGCAGCAGCCGCCCATCCGTTCATCGTATGCACCAAAACAAAATAAACACTCAGAAAGTGGAACGAAAATGGAGCAGGGGGTTGCAAAACCCCTCACAGGCTTCCGCGCTAGCTGCAGCCGAAGCCGCAGGGGCTTGGAAAAATGGGGAAAATGGAAAAATGAGGGGAAATGAGGGGAAAAGCGGAAAATCGGGGGATGGGGGGAAAGGGGGGGGGGGGAAGGAGGAAAATGGGGAATGGTGAGAAATTGCCAAAGGGATTTTGGGAAATGTATTAAAAATGCGTGAAATTGAAAAGAAATAGGAGGAAAATCGGAGAAGGCTGGGACAATTTTGGACAATTTCCCCATTTTTTCCAGTCCCATTCTTCCCATTTTCCCACAGCCTGGCCACCTTTCCTTCAGGTTCCTTTGATGAATTTTGCCAGCTGAACTAGCCAACTGGAAGAATGGAAAACTTCTGCCTAGCCGACACTAGCCGAGTTTTCGGCTAACGCAGAGGCTGCCCTCACGGCGTCTTTCTCCGTAGAATCCCCGCCCCAGTTCCCCTCTTCAAGTCCCCTACTGAGCAGCATCGGTTCCTTTGCTTCATTGTTTGCCATCAAAGCAAGGGGAGTAAACACCTACGGAAGCAGGCAGGCCACCGGAGCTGGGGAACACATAAGAAGGGTCAAACCGAGAACAGGATCAACATTCAGTCGGCAGTGTTCAGGTAGCATGAGGCCTGCTGCTGTCATCCTTCCAACCCCTTGTGTGGCCCCCGCCCCATATTCTTGCTCGCTACCCCAAACGAAATGTCCACGGCATCCCCTGACAAGTATCAACCGCCTGCGGGTGTAACCCTTCATATCGAGGCTCCAGTTTTTGGAGCGAGTGTGGCTACCATCAGTTTAAACTCAGACGTCAATTTGGATTTCCCCCCCCTCGCAACAGTAAAGGAAAGACTGGGAGTTAGTACACCAGAAGATTGTTGCCCCGCTCCCTTCTTATTATGAATGGCTATTGGTGGTCCACAAGGACAGATCCCGCTTCAACATCACGAAGGAGGTCTGTTCTGCTTCGGTTGGATGTGGTGGGTTGGGATCAACCGCACCATCCGTGTCACTAAGCCCTTGGTGATACTCCAGGCCATGCAGGACGGGAGGGGGGGGGTCATATCTGCGCGATGTACGGTTCATGTGCTGACCTCCCGGGACACACAGGGTCCGCGACGCCCTGCCCAAAGGAGCAAACCCCACAACACGGAGGGAATGGGTCACTGTGGGTGTGTGGGGGCCAGTCCTCTTGGAGGCACACCAGCTCCCCCTTGTCTCTGCTTCCACTTTGGTTCAAAAACTCCCCAAAAAAATGGGTTACAACACGGCAAAAATGACACAGAATCGAAGATTCTGAGAAGAGGACGTGAGGACAGGCTCAAAACCTGAAAAATAGATTTCCCCACCCTCAAAATAGGGGGGGGGGTCCCCTCACCCTGCGACTCCTTAAACTCCACCCGGTGGACTGCTCGTGGACAGATTTGGGGGGGCTAGCCCTCCCCCCCCGCGCAAAATCACCCATTTACGCAGGGTGGCAATGCACCCAGTGACAAGCATGTGGACTGCCCTCAGGGGCTTCAAATGGTCAGGTTGCAGTGCCCGCATTAGGCTCTGGCCGCACCAGCCCCACGGCTTTCATCGCCTTCTGTCCATCCGGCCGCAGTTCAACGCTATCACAGTGTGAGTCGTGTTCACGTGATCAGTTCTCGTGTCTGCGGCCCCTACACTTATGGACGCTTTGGACTCTATTGGGTCAGGCGTACATCCAGGTCAGTGGTCACCCCCTTCCCGTGCTGCACAATTTGCTGGCCACATTCGGCCACACCAGGTCGGCCTTTGCTGGGGCCTTAGGTTGAAAAACCCAATAGGTTCAGGAGCGGTTACGGTCAATAACATTCAACATTCAACATTCAGGGGTGGGGGTCGCCCTCTGCTTGCTGACATTTCTCCAAGCGGCTGGTGCATAGCCGGTCGGGGTCCCCTCCAGGGGAGGGGGGTTCCAGGGGGTCCACAGATATTTTGGGCCGCGGATTGGCAAATCGATTCCCCTACATAATTCAGCTCTAGTGCATCTGGATTGTAAAAAATCGCAACAACATTTCGAGTGTCCAGTACCCACTATGCAGATTGCCCATGATCGGGCTGCAACCTCAGTGTTTCTTGCTCTGTTTCAAAAAAAGCGTATGGATTATGCATAACCAAGCATACCATACCTAGGAGCATACAGGCCAAAAGGGGGGGTATCCGGAACCGTGGACATGTGACTTGTCGAAGAACCCAATATGTGTAATGCACACACTAACCTTAGGTCTATTGCAGAATACCTTTGGATTGCCTGTTGGTATGGCATGTTCGTACCAATCACCGCTTTTGGGCTTTGAGGTATAAAGCTGTCTACTCAAGGCTCCAATACTGAAATATGCAGCCGCATATTGCCTGACCTGAGAGCACACCGCTGTACACTCCAGTATGCAGGGAACACCTCGGTGTCCCAATTGCAGCAATTTTGCTTTTCCTGTGTGTGTGCCCAGATTTTTGCACAATTCGCTTGTATTGCATCCCATTGCATCCTTTGTGCAGAAACATTTGCCCAGGACAACAAGGTGTACAAGGATCTGTTTTACTTCAAGAGGGCTCAACAAGTTTGTGCTGTTAACCCACTTGGGGGTAAGCAAAGTTCTGTAAGAAGCACCGGGCTGTGGCAGACCATGTAAATCAGGGGGTAAGCAAACGAGACACCACTTCTCACTGCTTCCCCTTGGTTTCCCGGGTTGTGGGACGCCACTCCGTGTTGGCACCTCCCATTCAACACATTCCCACTATTGTTGTGGATTTCGGCGCTGTGGGAGTTCAAAAACTATAACCACTGGGTGGCATGCTCAGGCACGAGTGCTCAGCATCTGTACAACTATTGCCCCTGTAACCATAGGCTTCGCACATGCAAAGGACCATCCACCAAAGCGGACACCTACATTCGATGAGGTCCCACTGTGTTTTGTTCCGTTGCTGTGGTAGGATTGTTCGTGCTGCGTCCACAAAATCATGGGTGTGTCATGCATGCATGTCACAAGCACGAAGCAGGTCGGATCCTTCTTCTGCACAACCCCTTTGACGAACAGCCAGTCACCCGCGCAGATTGTGTTCGGCACCCAGCGCAACTTTTCGAGGAGGCGGACGCCACTGAGAAGCTTTTTGATCGACGATTCACTGTTGGTTGTTTGTGCCAGGTGTAAGAGCTGGTCATCCACAGATTCCCGCGCGCTTGCCCCTGGCTGCCTGCGGATGCGCGCTGCGTATCTCCGCAACTCATGTAGGTAGCCTTTGTTTTTGTCGTCTGCGAGCCCGCACAGGGCTGTCCCCGCGAAACCCTCTGTGACTGCTGTCTCCAGGCGCCGCACCGCGCCGACCATGCCGAGTGCGTCATCTCTGTGTACTCCTGCACCGCCTGACGGAGATCATCGTGCGCCTTCGTAGAGAATCTCGTCGGGCCCGTGCCCCGTGCTTTGGACGCACTCGCTTGTCGCTCTCTCCCCTCGTTCTCCGCCCCCGCTTGGCGCTGAGCGTGACCTCCGCGCTGTGGGGAGTCCCGTTCACTTTTTGCGCAAGGCTGCCCCATTACAGCCGCACGCCGCCCCCTGCCAGTACCGGTGACAGTTCTGGCAAGAGCGGCACGGCGTGTTGGGCGGTTTTCCGGCGTTGACGAGATCTCCCGTGGTTTTGGAGCGGAAGTGGGGTACTCCCTTCACGTATACGAACGGCGGCGCCGCCGCCGCATCTTTGGTATCTTTGAAGATCTTCTCGTAGCTCCCCGGCGAGGATGATTTTCACGAGCTTTTAGGTTCCCCATCCGATGACGATGACGAGGAATTGCTGGTCGTTGACTCTGAGCTGGATGGGTCACTGTCACAAGCCATTTTGTGCTTGCGGCCACCCTGTCCATCTCGAGATTCCTTCTTGCGTGACTTTTTCCGCGCTTTTTTCTCCTTGCGACGCGCCTCTTTTGCTTTCTCCTTCATAACTCCTTTCGCGTCGTCGTCGCACTTGAGGATCGTTTGCCATACAGCCAGCGCCAGATCCCAGTCCAGCCCTGGTACGTCTTCGCCACTCATGTCCAGATCTAGGCCCATGCGCTCACGGCCGCCACTCACTCCTGCCTCTTGAGCGTGCGGCAGGGCCCCGAGGTATCCTTCGAGTAGAGGACACAGTTTTGCGTCCACCGTGTCACACCTGCCCTCTTGCGAAGCAACTTGAGGTTGTGCTTGGTCAGCGCGTATTTCATCTCCCCTTCGAGCACCGAGTGGGCCGGATCGCCACCCGCACCTCCATCTTGACGGACGTGCTGATTTGGCTGCCCCATGGAAGCGCCGGCGTCCCCTGCGTTCTCCGCCATCTGCGCTTGCCTGTCCCATCGCCCGCGCGCCCCTCTCTGTGGGCTGATCTTGGTCGCGTGCTTCATGATGTCCACATAACTGAAGGCCGCCTGACTTTGCTCTGGTGCCAAGTCGAACCTCTGTACATCCACATCCCATGCCACGCTCAGAGCGAATAGGAAACAATCCCTGTAGTACTGAAAAGAACTTGATACCATGTTCACATTCAGCAGCTGCTTGAACAGCACTGTTCCCCGTGTGGTTGTAAGGTGGTTGGGCGTCACCCAGAGGTTGTAGCCAGTCGTCAGCACACTGACCCTGTGCTCTTGAGGAATTTCTTCGGCTTTTTCAGGCGATTTCAATAGCGTCGCCCATGCCTTGTCGAGTAGCTCGACATTTTCCGCCAGGAGTTGCTCCCAGCTCCACTCATATGAAAGATCCCCACTCATCCGGACTCAAGAGGAGCAGAGGTGCACAAATAAAAACGACTGAGGGGGAAAGGATCAAGCATGTACACTGCCCCCCGCCCAACCTACCACAGCGCACGGAACTTTCGTTCCTGCGGAACTACAGTGGTGTTTGGGTAGGGTTCACGAGTGGGACCTCCCAGAAGGTGGGGTCCCATTTGTCCCTTGGCCATTTGCCGTGAAAGAAAGACCCATGGCGTATATGCTAAGTACATGTTGTTGGTACACGTTTGTTTTGTGTTGTAGTCCCCAGTGTATATCTTGGGAACCATATACCCACCATTCCTATTGCCAGTACCAATAGAGGGCTTGCAATGCATGCTTGTGCACCATGCATGCTAGTGCATCCCAGTGCCATGGATTTCCCTCACTATGTTGTTGTCTGCTATTTGTTTAGTACATCTAGGTTTGCTGCAGATAATGTGGTGTTGTGATACTATCATTTTGCGTGGTGGGCATGTTTGGTCGGTTTGCCCTGACCCTCACAAAAGCATCAAGGTGGTGGTAGCCGGCAATAGGCAGGGTGTGCAGGTGCCTCTTCTAGGGGCTCAGTACCTCGTCTTCCCGCTTTTTCAAAAGTTCGTTGACGGTATTGCCCAAATCAAATGCACACATTAGCCATCACATGTTTGAGGAAGAGTCCCCATCCAATCCAATGGCACACTATAAATTCAGTGACATGTGCGTGAGGCGTGGGAGGCACATATGCGGGACACCTTGGGGAAACACATCAGCTACAAACAAGCGTGTATAGTCTCTTGCTTCAGGCTCCATAACTTCTAGACAAGCTGTTTGTTTTTTTGTGACTGACACCACAAGTTCATAGAGTACTCAAGACTGTTCTTGGAAAGTGGGCAACTTTGGCATATGCTATACTGGATCCTAGCACAAGACATAGACCCATAGCTCACATCTGCGTACTAGAGACACTCTCTCTTTTGGTGTGGTAGGTGACCGCCACGCCATTTGGCAACCTATTTTGACAAACACAACATGGTACTAGTTGAGTGGGGTATCCGAACAAAGGAGAAACTTCGAGGTGATTCGCCGGGAGGGGCTTGCATACAGGGGCAGACATGCAGGGCACCAAGGGTGGGTCCCATTTAGGGTTCGATCTTCCGGCACGAGTGATGTTCTAGGAACCTAACCACGACTACCAACCCTAACGTTGTGAAAATTGTGGATAAATGGTCATTAGCCATCTCCGGTGAGGCCAAGTATTCAACAATCACGAATGCAGTCTCAAAATCATCAAAGACTGTGCGCTTCTTGCCCGGGCCTTCACACAAGTTGTCGGGAACACCACTGAGAGGTATGAAGGCATCGTCGGTGAGTAAGTTTGCAAGCCACATGTTCGTCAAGTCGATGTGTCCGTGACACTTCAGTGGGAGTGTGTCCTCCGAGCCATCTTCAGAGAACTTGTCTAGTATAGGAGGTGGCCAACATCCTTAGATAGGCTATCAGCGGCGTTGTGTCGTTGACCCCTGGGGAGTGTCGCAGCAGACTTTGGGGCATCTCTTTGCCCAGCACTGCCCAAAGACAATGCGTGGCACCACCCCGAATATGGCTGCGCTCACCAACATCCATCCACGGTGTTCCTTGGATGCCATTCGAGTGGGGGGCGGGTTGCCGCATACCCATGTGTTCGGCCGCACCATCAAGCATCCTAGCTCTCCATCTCTGGATCTCTTTGGACGACATTGATGGTGTGGAAAAGTGGCAAAAGCGGGGGAAAGCAAGGAAAAGCAGGGGGAAGCGGGGGGGGGGTTTATAACGGTACAAATGGTATGCACGTGACCAACCCCACATACAAAGCACAAAACGGAATTCCGTTGGGCAAAATCTTTGCAAATTGTCACACGGTCTATGGTGGCGGGACCACACCACAGTGAAGGACTAAGGGAGACACCCTAAACAATATCACCACAAAGCTCGAAGCCTCACATTGTTGAAACACACAAAAAGAACCTTGCGGAGAGCATAGGAAAAAAAAGAAAGAGGGGGGGGGGGTGGGAAACAAAAAATTGTTTACTCTCCGGACTCTCTGGATGAAAAGTGGGGAAATCAGAGCTCTCGGAAGGTCTCCAAAATCCAAAGAGCTAGGATGGTTGCAAGTGAAGCCTTAGGAGGCGACTCCGATCGGTCGATGCATGGTCAGGTGCAAACGATCTAGGGACACGTAGACAACGCAGAACACTTGGGGGGGGATTGTCATCCTCTATGTCAGCGGATGAATGCAACCATGTCCATTCGAGGGACATCGCACCTAGTGATTTGGCGCATCTACATTTCACAGTTGGGAGCCTGCAATCCGATGGCCTTACACCCAATACACCGACACGTCTGAAACATCGCCTTTTTAGTGGTGTGTCCCGTGATGCACGTGCACTCTCGGCTAGCCACAGACGACACATGATGGAGAAACATTTTGTCCTGTGTTTGTAGCGTGGGCTGGATGGAACTAGCGGTCGCAACCATGGAACTATGTGACATAGGAGCGGCGCATGGCGCCGTTTAACGTGAGCAAGAGGGTCTCGGGCATAGAGCGCGCGGCCATCGCCACTTTGTCCACAGAGGTACGCTGGTAGTGGAACCATGGTTCCGCTAGGTACGTGGCTACCTAGCGGGACTGTACGGAGGCGTCGTTCTTGTGTGCACGGTGGTCTAGGTACTTGGGGAGAGCCCTTGCACTGCACGCGCACCACACGCTACTTTTTTGACAACCTTCTCTTGAAGAGTCCCCAAGCACACCCCTTCCAAACGCCCTTATATCACCCCTGCCTCAGGAGCATGTCCCGCTATAGACCCTGGGACGCCTCCTTCAGTGGGGGCGGGAGGTGGTCCATCTTCCACGAATGGGGGTGGGAGGATGGACCCGGGGGTTCTGGGTATGGCTGTCTAGCATAGCCCTGCTGTTTCAGGATGACAGCCTGGTACGTCTTGGCTAGCATGAAGGATCCTTGGTGTTGATCAAGCCCATGAGGTCACCTTCGATTATAGCAATTGAACGTGAACTTGATCATGATCTCGAGGTCCGACATCAGCCGTGCCTGCTCGCGGTCCCCATGATGGGGGGTTAACAACATGGATGCATCACCTCTGCCTTCTTGAGGTCCCATGGTGGGGAGAAATCAACCTAGGAAAGAGTGGATGTGGTGGAAATGAGGGGGAAAAAGTGGGGAAAAAATGGAAATGGGTGAAACTACGTGAAAATCCAAAAATACCATATCCCCAATGTGGAAGAAGTATCAAAACGTACTCTCAAACAAGAATGATGCCCCCCAAATAGGTGCACTGCGCTTGCACTGCGCGCGCACTGCGCTAAGTGCGCCCCCTTGACCATCCTTGCATGCATGTGGTATGTTTGTGGTGCAACAAGTGTGCTGCTCGTGGCTGGGCGGCGTTAGTGTCATGAGTGTGTGTTGGGATTGTGTCGTCTTTACACCGGGGGCAATTGGTCGTGTAAGACCGCACCTGTTGGGTTGGGCCGCACCTGCTGGGGTTGGAGTTTGGTATACCATGCCGGCACCGCCAATGGCGTAGGCAGCGATAGTGGATCACACAGGGGCATCATGAGTTGTCCTATCAAACTTCAAACGCCGTGTAACACATGATACTAATGCCATGCCACTTTGAAGTCTCGTCGGTGCGACACAAGGAGGTATTACCCAATGGATTGTGGGATCTGCAGGCAACACACGTGGTGCAAGTCTGCACGCGTGGCACTTGTCCACCACTGGTCCATAGCATCACACCGTGGACCCCACGTGTGGAGCCACATATGCTACGATTGCTGCCGATGACTTTATCAATTGCATGGTTTGACTAGTTGATACCGTTGGTCGACAGAAAAATTTGTCTAGAGTTTTTTTTGTTTGCATGCACAGCCATGTCTTTGAATGGAAAATTGACTTAACTGGCGTGTGATGGGTTAGCCACAATTACAAAATTGGTGCCAAGATTTGCAATAGAAGAGGCATCACATACTTGTGTAGCCTACTAGCAATCTTTGTCATCCACAAAACAAGCAGTCACCATGCATTTTGTGGTGTACGGCATTTCAGAGGCACCAGCAGGGCTGAGTGAAGATGCGTAAAGAAGAAGATGATGATGACCACACTGCACTACACTACACTCCAACTTTCAGAGAGCTCAGTCAGGGAAAAGGGTTTGGCGCATGGGGGTAGGGTGGGGGGTTCCTTTCAAGAAAACCGCCAAAAAAACTGGGGCTGTCTCATAATGAGCATTTTTTTTATACACAAAGAGAGAGCATGGGACAAACTTTGCACTGCAGGCGCACTGCGGGCACATGTATCAAAGACCACCCAGAGGAGATGGAGGGAAGAAACATCAAGCAACACATGCGGATGCAGCAACACAACAGAACAATCTGATTCTCTGATGTTGGAAATCCACATAGAAAATGCATATGGCATACTATTGGTATAGTGGGTAACAAAGTGAGGGAAATGGGGTAAGGGACATGAGTATTTGTCAACATGCAAAACTTGCACCGCGGGCGCACTGCAGGCAATGCATTCTCCATGATTGTGTCTTATGGTTCCCGATATGGGCCGCTGACCACTATTAGGAGCAACTCGTTGGCATTTGAGGGGAAAGTGACCATGGTTTGGATGGCGGACATGGGCTCACCGATGGCGGCTGACCTGGGCGTTGTTCAACACCATCGCAAAAACGTCACCTCGGGGGAGGAGGTTCCATTTTTGCCCTTTCAAGCACAAACCTGACCGCATGGTCTCAGCATTGCAACAAATGGATGGATGAATGAGTATGCCAGTTGGCACTTCCAGGTTTACGTACATTCAGAGTTTGGCCATGAGGCAACGGAAACTGGGCTCGCATACGCCCCCGTGTCACAGGCGCATGGTCATAACCACATTGTTCAGTGTTTTGCTTGCTGCACTGCAGCGTAGACTAGTTCTCTACCACACCAGGTGGTTGCTGACTGTGCATAGGCACTGGTCCTCTGGACATTTAGGTCAGCTCGCACCCACCACCCACCCACAGTGCCGGTTAGTCTCTAACCCTTGCCCTGCAGGTCGTGACCCTGTCATGCACTTGCTCTCTGGCTCGTGAGGACGTGTCATACTCAATCCTCAGGGGCGCAATGGCGCCTTGGATGGCGCAAAGGCGTCTCGGCATTTCAGTATGTGCTCCGTCTGTCAGGCAATTCAACAAATCATTGCTGTTTGGCGTGTGGCGCATACCATTGCAGCTCCCCACCATGCATGCGCATGCCGCCCACACATTCATGCCTACTTCCGTCATCCTCACTTGGGCCGCACTCTCGCCGCCCCAGTCTTGCTTCGGCTGTTCAACACGTGACAACGTGTCGAGCCTGTGGCTCAGGGGCGCTACGGCACCCTGCTGTTTCATTTCTTGACATTTCTCGGCTGTTCCGTGCCGCCGTGGCGTCCCTTTTACCTTGGTCAGCTCGAACCCACCCTGATCAGCTCGAACCCTGGTCAGCTCGAACCCACCACCTCCCTTTGCGCCGGTTAGCCCCGGTCTCTCGCTCCGTGGGTCTCTCTCCTACTCTCTCCCTTCCATTCTCTCTTGCTCTCCCCTTCTCTTTCTCTACTGTTGCACCTCTCTGTTCCTTTCCCACTGTGCTCTACCCTCTCTCTCTCTCTCTCTCTCTCTCCTGTTTCTCTCTCCCTCTTTCTCGCGCCCTCTCTCTCGCGCCCAAAAAGGGGGGTTCGGGTTGTTCGGTGCATCTCTATCCCCCCCGGGGTTCGAACCATCCTCCACGGGACAGAAGAGGTGTGGTGTATCCACTGGGCCACGACGATGGGTTATCTGCACCATGGCACCATGCGCTCCACTCTTCTTCTCCTGTTTGTCACCCCCTGTCATGCGTATCTTCTTTCGCATGGGGGTGTGTTCAGCAGTGTGTAGAGGAACCGCACAGCGTCCCCGGGTACCGGGTCCGCTTGCCTGAAGAGCGTTCTTTGGAACAATCGCAAGAGGTCCGCTCGGCCTGCCAGCCACACATGTATGCAATCGCCAGTTCTGCTTACCGAGGAGGGCACTGCTCTGTGTCCTTCTGCCGTCGGACAGTGGAGGATCGCCTCCCACTGGAACGGGTGCCACTTGTCTGCACTTTTGAGTCGCCACTGGACCTGCATGTTCGCCAGAGCCTGGGTCTTCAGGGTCCAGTTGATCTGGACCATCACCGAGTAGAGCTCCTGACTGCTCATCCGCAGTGGTTCCCCATGGTTGTCCACAATCTCACAGTGCATCCTGGTGCCATGTGGTTGGTCCAGTCGGAGCCAGATCTGCTGATTGCGGGCCCAGGCCATTGTGGTCAGTTCTGCTTCAACTGCTTGCAGTCCTTCGTTCGCAATGGCGTCCAGCTGACTCAGTGCTTGCACCTTGAAACGCTGGCGTTCTTGCTGAGGCTTGACCTTCTTTGGGGTTGGCTGGATGTGTGTGTATGGGCCATACCGCTGCTGATGAGATCCCTTCTCCTGCTGTGTCCTCCCAGACGGCATAACGCCTGGGTGCCTTTCCGCGACAGGACGCGGCGTTCAGCTGCTTGCTGCTTGGTGTTCTCCTTTGCGTGCTGCTGCTCACTGCGGCAGAACGCAGCCCATGTGTTGCAAGCTCTACTGCGACAAAACGCAGCTCATGTGATGCAGACTCTGCGCCAGAACACAGGCGTTTCAGACATGCATTGTTGTGCTTGGTGCCTGTGGGATGTCTGTTCCATTGTGCAAGGGCTTCTGGCTCTGGCATTATCGACCCTGTCCTGGGTTCCTGCGTTTCCTGAGCCTTCGCTTCTTGCGCTTTCGCCTGGTGTCACTCACATCAGTGCTGAAGGACAGTGTGTCTGCTGCTGACAGTGCACTCGACAGCACTCCCTGGTGTGTGTGTCCTGGTCTCATTTCCTCACTTTCTGTGTTGCTTGAGGAGTACCGTCCCATCCCACGTGGCGCTGGCTCCCCGGATGCTTCCCCTGTCAGTTCATCACTGTCCATGGGTACCATACCCAGGGATGACCAGAGTGCCCTTGTGCCCTCTGACTCTGATCCCGACCCTCCCCTCAAACCTACCGTGGACTCTGACCCAGATGATGATTTTGGTGCAACATGCTGTGACCACAGTGGGCTTGAACACATGCCTTCCATGGCCAATCCATTCGCCATCTCATTTCCCTGCACGTTGACATGTGCTGGGGCATGTTCCCACCTGACTTCTCTTCCCGGCGTCGCCATTTCCTGGAGCAGTATTTCCCAGACTGGGACGTGGACTTGCAGTTTTCCAGATGTGGTTGTCCATCCCTTTGACTTCCAGTGTTGGGCCCTGCCAGTCGCTCCCAGCTGCAGGTATTGTGAGTCGGTGAGGATTGCCAGTTTTGGCACCCAGAAACCCTGTAAGGCTTCCACGGCTGCCCAAAGCTCTGCTCCGTTGTTTGTTTGCCTGTAATGTGTTGGTACGTAGCCACAGAAGCGCACCTCTGGTCCTTGGTCGTCTTCCGCCGCGAACACGCCAAATCCCCCGGCCCTGCGCATGTCCTTGTGGCCCAGTCGCTTCGACGATCCATCAGTGTACACTATCCTGTAGCCCTTCTCCACCAGTTCTGCAATCAGTTCTTGCACTCCTTGTAGCACTCCCGGGCCTGCCTGCCTCGGGCGCTTCGGGCGTGACTCCGTTGCCCTTTGCCAACTTTGATTGTCGGCTGATTTTTCTTGGGTGAAGCATTCCGTGTGTGTTTGCCACCACGCATTCAGTCCCCCATGTACTTGCACTTCCCCTTGTCGTGGCTGCACTCCGGTGTCTCGAAGTTGTTCCAGTGATTTTTGAAATCCTTTCCATTGTTCCCTGTGCTCCCCTGTGTAAAATCCCACCCACTCACATAGCTCCCTTAGCCATGTTGTAGAGTATGACGCGAACACCGGCGACGCTCCTGCCTTGACTTCGCATCGACATCGCCAGTGGGCACTTCTTGCTGACCACATCGCCCAGCCTTGGTTCGTTTTCAGCAACCATTCTTGGTCGTCAGACTCCATCATATCTCGAACTGTGGATGTCCCGTTATCAGTTGTCACCTGGCCATAGTAGTGCTGTATAACCGCCGCTGCTGCTTTGAACATGGGGCATCCGACCATCGCGTGTTGGATCGTCTCCTTTTGTGAGCAAAGCGGGCACTTGTCAGTGCCTGACCTCTTGTAGACTCTTGCATGTACGGTCAGTTTGTGCCACAGCGCCTTTCGCGCAAAGTCTTGAGCCCTCGGTGGTAGCTGTGCCTGTGCCAGCTGTTCCCATACCTCCGGTGTTTGCGGGTCGCGGACCCCTGGCTGAGAGGCGTAGAACTGGAGCAGCCATGCCCTGGTCCAGTTTTGGGTATGGACTGCGGGGGTATCGAACCCCCCTTGTGACATGACTTTGTTGAGGAGTCGTCCGCCATGATTGTAGACCCCTTTCCATGTCCGAGGCAGTGCATTGAACAATCTTGCGTCCTCCAAGCTTTGGAATTGACCCCACGCCAGCACCCCCTGCCGGATCAATTTCGTGTTGTAGTAGGAGCAACGGAACTCATTTCGGAAATACACAGAGTGCCACAACGGCAGGCGGTCCCGGTTTGCCGGGGGGGCCACCTGCGGGGCCACTCGCTGAATGTTGGAGTGTGCCTTCGCCGACCATCCCAGAAATGTGAGATCTGCCGTTCGGACCATGCCCAGTTGAATATATGGAAGGTTGTCCTTGGATGGTGTGAACCCTATGGCTGTTGCCCATGCATAGAAGGTCTCCACTGCCTTGTCAGGGAATTTGTGAGGGTCTCCCAACAGGCTGACGAACGGAGCCGCCGCCTGGTGCATTAGAAACAGTTCTGGTTCTGGTAGTGCCAGTCCCCCTTGCGTTCTTGGTCGTGAGAGGATTGGTAAGGTGATTCCCCAGCTGTTGGTACCCATAGTCACGTGATACACCAACTTCAGTTGTCTGATCACCGAGACTGGGGCGTAATATGCCTTGGATACCCATGCCACGACCGGCAGAATCCATGATGTCAGCATGAATGCTCGTTCGTTCATGGACAGTTGCAACGTGGATACCACCCTTGCGCGATGGAAGGCCTCTTGCAGTGCTGGTGCGAAGGCCTGCTCCATCGTCAGCCCCCATCCTTGGTCGTCTTGTTGGTGCCGAATATTCCCCAAGCGTACACCCAGATACTTGACGAAGTTTTTGACATCCACTCCAATGTCCCGAAAGCACCTCGCCCACTCCATTCCCCCACAGTTGCGAACTATCGCTGCCGTTTTGTTCAGGTTGACCTTCAACCCCGAAAACTGTCCGAAACGTGAAACCACTTCCCATACCCTTTTCAACAGCTGTGGGTTGGCTCTTCCATCAAAGAAAATGATGAGGTCATCTGCATACATCATGACAGTCAGTACTGGACCCAGGTCTTGTAGTGGGAAAATTACGAAGGATGCCACCAGGGAGAACAGCGCCGGGGAGAGTGGATCCCCCTGGCGTGTGCCTGCCCTCGGGTGGTGGTATACGCCTGGGACGTATCCTTTTCCAACGGAGTATAGATACGCAGCTCGCAAAAGGTGTAGAATCAGACGGATTTACAAGAATGGTATGCACATTAGACCCAGAGCTGCCGACACCATCTCGTGAGACATCGTGGGGAAAGCATTTCTGAAGTCCACTGATAACGCCGCTCCTTCACTTAGGCCATCCCAGAGTGCCCGTGACCCATAGACATGCTGAAGTATGCTTCTGTGTCGAAGGAAACCTGTTTAATGTGACGGGATGCAGTGGAGAAGTACATCCTCTAACTGGATCAGGAGGATGTTGGTGAGCCACTTCTTCCTTGTAGTTTGCAGTGCAATTGGTCGGAGCGAATCTGGTGTTTGCATCGCCTTCGTCTTGGGGATCATTGTCACCACTCCCGAGGTCCATGTCTCCGGCATTTTGCCCACTTCGAGGAAACGTTTCATTGAATCATACATTTGCGGTTCGAAGATGTCCGAGAACCTCTTGAAGAATTTCGCCGAGAAACCATCCAATCCAGGGGAGCTGTTGCTGTTCAGCCTCTTAAGGACTTCATGAACAATGTCCAGGGATAGTTGCTTGAAAAGAAGTCGACCTGCCTTGCGCAGCCGCTGTTCCACTCCTAACGACTTCAGATAGGCCACACAATCTTCTTCGGTGGATCCCGTCGGTGTGGACACTTTGTCCCAATGGTCCACCAACTCTTTTGCCACCGCTTTTGCCCCCCGTATCGCCGAGCCTGTCCTGGATACCAGCTGTTGAAGTTTCTTTCGCTCCTGCAACTCCCGCATTAACCGATACAATTCGTTCCTTTGCGTTCTCGGATCTCCTGAGGTTTCCCCGGTCGTGTTCCGCAAGAGCGCGCGCACCACTCTTCAAGGGTCGCGAGATCATGCTTGAGGAATGAGGAGTAGGGAAGGTGAAGTTGTGGAATTTGTTATATGATTTGTAGAATGGTTGCTCATTCGAATGAATGGATGGTTGTGAATAAATTTGGACACATTCTGTGCATATTCATTGTTTGACAGCTGATGAGGCTGTAATTTATAGCGAAACGCGTCCGGATTTGGGATTCACTCAAGGTTATTGTGCCCGAGTACAGCTGCCGTGTTACATTGAGGACTGCCAATTGGGAAGTGTCTTTTGAAAACGTGGCAAGGATTGATTTTACTTGGTTTAGCTATTGTCAAAACACATCGCCTTCTTTTGGATGCAGCTCAGCGCCTCTTCCCACCATTGATCCCCTGTTGACTTGATAGACTTGAGAGATGTCTCCAGATCTTCCATTGCCTCCGGGTCGTGAAGGATGGTCTCTGGGCAGTAGAATCTGGGGACCGTGTCCTCTGTGTCGAAAGACGGGGGTGTGAATTCGGCCAGGATCGCCTTGTGGTCTGAGTTGGCAGCAAACATGGGGTACACGCTGGTCGCCAGGCTCCGCAATTCAGATGTTGTGTGGATGCGGTCAATACGGCGTAGCCTCTGCGGGTCGAGCCGCTCTCCTTCTCGGGGGTAGCCGTATGTGAAGCCCGTCGGACACGATGCTTCCTTGTCCTTGATGTCCGTCAGGGTTGGACAGTGAATATCCACCCAAACATCCTGCAGACCCGCTTTCGCCAAGGTCGGTACCTCCTGGTCTCTGGCACGTAAAGACGTGTCATGCTCAAACTCTGGGGGCGCAAAGGCGTCCCTGTGTTTTACAACTAAACTATTGTGGTCAGCACATAAAATCAGGTTTGGTCCATGTAACTCCTTGGCGATGTCTTTCCATTGCGACTGCCGACGCGTGTGCTTGTGGTGGAAGTGGACCACAACTACGGTGATCTCCAGCGGACCACTCGACAGCGAGGCTTTCAACGCCCTGGGAGACAAGAACTTCATTGATTGCAATGTCCACTTGGATGTTTTCCACGCCAGTGCCACTCCTCCCCTTCCTTCTTCATGAAGTGGTCCGTCCAGGCCATACCCGTACTTTGACAAGCACTGTACGCCCGCTTGACGATCCTCCACCGCGACGAAGTGAGGTTCTTGGATGGCGAAGAAGTCCACCTCCAGGGACCGCAGCAGTGACCCTAGGGCCACTATGCGCTTTTGCTTACGCTTTCTCATGGTTATTTTTGTTTGAAACCCATTGATATTTTGGGACAATACTCTGAGCGTGCCGCTCAGAGGGATGCTTGATGCTGACATCATCGTGGTGCTCCATTGGACGACGAAGCCTCATCTTCCTTCAAGTCCCGCTTGCGTTTGAGGGAGCTGATGACCTTGTCGACTTGGTCATCCAACTCCATAGCCTTGGCCATTTCTCCCGCCGTGATTAGGCCTTGCCTGCGTGTCTTCGAGTCATCTGTGTTTCTGGGCCGGTCTGTGATTCGCCTTTTCCGCGCCTCGTAATCCGCCTCGGAGATCACAAACATCGGAGGCATCCCAGAATCTGACAGGTAGACCTTTCCAATCAGCTGTGTCACACTTTCCCCGGTCAATCGCCAGGTGGCAGTGCGAATCTCCCCAACACTCCATCTGACGCGGTCCGCGATGTACCGGCAGTGCACTGAAGGCGCAAGAGCCTCAGTCAGGTCTGAGAGGTACCACCACGGTGCCACATCCAGAAGGTACATTGTGCCAACAAGGTCCTTCTTCCATGTCGAGGGGATTGTGGGCTTGGAGATGATATCCCTATCGAGGAACTGTCCTGTCCTCAAATCCTTGAAGACAGCCCCGATAGCAGCCACCAGTTCACGATACCTTGTCTTCAGCAGTGAGTGCCCAGTTTCCGTGAGACCCAGCAGCAGTTTGCTGGGCCCCAGCACGTGGATTTTCACTGGCGATTGTGCTTGCAGCACGCCCGGGATTGTCCAAAACATCGCGAGAACTGAGGCATACAGCATGGGAGACCATGTTTCCTTGTGCGTCTTCTTGATCCACACCTCATAGACAGCAGTCATGTTGGTCACGTTGGCACCACGATACCATTCCACTGGCTGGATCTGGAACCTTGGCTTGGATCCGAACTGTGATGCCACAGTATTCACCTGTTCCTCATTCAACTCCGTGAAGAACAGTTTTGAGTTCCGTGGGTCTGTCCCCGGGAGGAGATGGACTTCATCAGAGTTCATGCCAATAGACCCCAACAGCCCGTTCCGTTGACTAGGTCATTATGGACCTGCACAGCGTATTGGTTATCCCGCACGTCTGGCTCGTGGAACACCACCTTGTCAACTTCTGCCCCAGGCGTCATAAGCCGCAGAAGCTTATACGTTGGGGGCGGAGATAGGCTTCTGGAGTCCCTTGTGCTGCTTGCAATGCAGACATCAAATCGATCATGTGTGCGCATGTGCATGAGGGACCTGTCCGCCATTTGTAACTTTTCGCAGCCGAAAGGCAAGTTCGAGTTGAGGGCGAGTGCCCGATTGAGAAATGATGGCCTGTCATCATCATCGCTGACAGGTTCAAGCAGGATAGCAACAAAGCGGCCCAGCATGGGCAAATCAGCAAGTAGTCTCTTAATCGCATGTTGGACTTTATCATATTCAGTCATCTCCCCAACGAGCACAACATTGGGGCGACTGCCGTAAAGGACGGCAGCAAGTTTTTCAGACGAGTCGCAGTCCTTGAAGAGGTCGTACGACAGGGAGGCAGCCTCTGGAACTCCACTCTTCAGCACCACTTCGTCCTGAATGATATAGTCGGCGTCATCGATGGCTGCCAAACACGCCAGTTGACCGGCGTCGGCAGGAACGATGACCTCGTCGCCTGGCGTGGCCAGACGGGCCTGGGTGTCCCGGACACTCATGCGGTCAGGGGACAAGGAGTTGGCGTCGGCGACAGTTTGTCAAGGCCCAGCGGCCCGGGCAAGCATGGACAAAAAGACACCGAAAAAAAATAGACACTCAGAAAGTAGTTTCAGAGTTTGGGGGGGGGGGGGGCGTTTGTGGGAGGGGAGGGACATGTGTAGTGGGAAATGTCTGGGGGTGAGCCCTAAATGATGACAGAGAGCTTTGCAACGGTGGTGTGTCTTGCTGATGGTGTGGGGTCTTTTGCTGATGGGGCTGTGGTAGAAAAACTGCCCTATTGGCTTGCATGGTGTGGTAGCGGACATGCGAGGAACAGTCATGTCTTTCGAGAAGGGCCGCACAAGGAGGACTGAGTCCCCTTCAAGGGCTAGAAAAAAATCTTGATGCATCTGCAAATGGTGCAATTCCATCAACACAGCCAAGCCCTCAACCACAGGCAAAGAAAAGGGCGCTGGTTTATGGTTCTGCTGATGATTTAATTGAACCAAATGGACAATCATCGGCGGTTTACGGAATTTTGAAGGACCGGGAACAACCAGCCGTTTGCCGGTAGAGAAGAGAAGCAGGGTGCTAAAATCCCATCTCATACCAGTCACAACACCATAAGAGGTGGGGACCAAACTGCCACACAGCACCATGCGAGTTGGGTAGCCCGTGGGCTCTTCCCGCTAGCCCGTCCGTCCGTCCGTCCCGCTAGCCGGTCAGTCCGTCCTGCTAGGCGGTCGGTCCGTGCCTATGGCCCATCGGTTCGTCCTGCTAGCCCGTCCGTCCGTCCCGCTAGCCCTTCTGTCCGTCGCCCAAGTCCGTCCGTCTGTCGCACTAGCCCCACCTGTCTGTCCCTCAAGTCCGTCCATCCGCCTGGCTTTTTCGTGCCTCCGTCCTGCTAGCCCGCCTGTCCGTCCCGCTAGCCCAGTTGTCCATCCGGCCAACCCGACACCACAGCCTCCGCGCTCGCGGCATCGCCTGCCGGGCTGACGCTAGAGCAGCTCCCCCCCCCCCCCCCGCCCGCGATGCTTGCACTACCGGAGCCACCACCCCGCGACCCATGACCATAGGCACGGAGCTTTTGCCACCGCCGCCGCCGCCGCCACCGCCGCAAATGACGCCTGACGTCGTCCCGTTGATCGGGGTGAGGCAGGTGTGGGTTAGAGGTGCAGGCACAAGCGGCGCCACCACAGCTGCCAAACAATCGCCCGCTAATACGTACTGCCCACACAATGTGTTCTATTCTCTTGCACCACCTCGCACAGGCTGGACAACTACAATGATGGCCATGCAGCGTGCAGAGTGTACGATGTTCTCAGAGTGCACCGTGCAGAGCGTGCAGTGTGTGCAGCATGCTGAGTTCGGAGTGTGCAAAGTGCGCGGTGCCTATGCTGTTTAGTGGCCAGCCACCCGTTCAACCATCAAAGCTTTCTCAATTCCCTTTGCTGCCGATGTCACACGTCTGCTTTTGGCGTTCCATATGTGCAGTTTCAACCACTTCCTTGGCATCTCAGCGACCACGTCCAAGAGCGCACATTGCGATGCACGTAGTCTCCGGGGTGCATAGTGCGCCGCTTCACGGTGCGCAGCTTAGCATGCAAAGTGCACACTGGTGACCTCCTTGGAATCCATCGGGAGGCTCCTTCAGCTCCCAACATCACTTATGTACTGGCGGCTGATTGCATTGGTCTGCCACCAAACTTCAAGAAGTTGACGTTCAAGAAGTTTTGAATATTCCAAAGCCCATGATGCTCTTCATCACCGGTTGGTACCTGTCGGGACCTCACCATAAATCGGGTTGAGGGCTTGGGGACTGATGGGAATCACCAATGCAGCGAATAGCTCCACACCGAGCCCCATGCCGCTGGGTCTTGTTTTCTTCGAAAAAAGGAGCGTTGCTCTTGAGGCATCTTTGCTGAGACGAACCGAAAGAAGAGTACACACGCCGCAACGGCCATGGATCTTCAATGGCTAGATGCCAGGCATGTCCAGTTACCAGGTAGCGAGCCTCCATCTTCAGATACCAGCCTGACTTACGTGATGTTTGCAGAATTCTCTTCCATTTAGAAGCAAACTATCCCCCCCCCCTTGTCTAAGCTACGCAAAAGTACGGAATTGATACGGTCCCTGCGCCTACTGTAGCTTCGACAAGGCCGTAGCTTGCGCGCGACACATACAACTACCGGCATGGTGACCACCACCAAGACCATGACCACCAAGAAAGGGGAAGATGATGCACAAATAGCCCCCAAATCAGAGCTCTGTGGGTTCAAGTGGGCAAACAATCACAACAAATGTGTCCATGACTCCATTTAATTGGCAGATTTGTCACCAAAACCATGTCTCATGCGGTTGCGTACCGAATCAAATGAGGTACGGAAGTAATATGGTCCCTACGCCCGGTGTCGCTGGAACAAGGCCGTAGCTTAGGCAGGGGGGGGGGGGCGTACTTAAATTCCACACTTACTCAAGCCAACGTGTGGACTGCTCGCCCCAACAATCATGTCCGCAAGGACTTGCATGTCATTCACGAAAGCCCAGTTGTCTCACGGCCAGTCCTTTCCGCAGTGGGGGCATGTGCCCCAGTACGACTGGCCAGACCCGCCGCCAGGCGGGCCCTGCAGAAGGGAATTCCACTTGAGCTGGAAGTCGCTCATGTCCTCAACGCGACGGAAAGTCAGATCAGTTACCCTCCTTTCGGGGAACTGATCCCAGCCCCCAGCGTCATACCCGACATTTGCTACAAAAGCCTTCAGTGTCAGAAGCCCATCGTTGGAGCAGATCGCCAGCTCCTCAGGCCCCTCGGCCACTTTGTCTCGATATGCCTTGATGACTGGCAACGGCTGCTCAAAAGTGAATCCGCCCACATCATCGATGCGGCCAGTGAGTGAGAAGGCCTCCAGTAGATGGTCAAGCCCGCCCACACTTCCAACATTAAATTTGCGTGTTAAGGTGAAGCTCAGGTCGTCTGCAATGGACAGGACATAAAGAGTCGAGATCTCAAGCTCGCTGCTGGCTTTGTGGTGGCAGGTGGTGTACGTGCCCGGCAGACCAGCAGACATGGTGTCAATGGCAGAAACTTTGAGGCAGGGTGGTGTGATGGCCGGTCACAAATCCTACAACACACTTCAAGGCCCACAGGATATTACACTTTCAGCTCAGACCTCTCGAGTTTGGAACGCGCCAGAGGCAGAGGACGCCCCGATGCACCTCTGTATGCCACGTTTTAGTCAGTTAGCACATCTGGCGGTGGTGCAGGGTTTGTGTTTTGTGACTTGTAGCTTTTCCAGGTTAATGTGTGAAGTCAAGGCTCTGTGGTCGCTCCACTGAGCATGGCTGCTAAGGTAAACCCAGCGAGGGTGTAAATTGGGTCAGGGTCAGGTTGTCATCCTCCACTCTCTGCCTGACTACAAGTTTGATCTGGATGAACATTTTTAAGATGTTTGTGTCACAGGGCCTAATGGAGCCAATGCAGCATCTTCTGCAGCTGAGGCCCGTGGTTTGCCCTCCGTTTGTTCATGTTTCGTTTGCTCGGGAGGCTCAAAGAGGTACTACTTTTGGCAGATTGCTAACCCCCCTCCCTTGCGCAAGCAGACTGAAAGTCCGGAAAACGAAGGTCAGATGGGGTCCCATGCTTAGACGAGCCGGTGCTTGTGCGCAACGCGTGGTATAACAATGCTGACCGCCCTCATGTTGGGGGGGGGGTGTCTGAAGGTTCTAGAGAAGGGCTGCGGATTTGGAAAAGGGCGCAGTCCAAAGGAGCATTATGCTCAAGCTCATGCCCATTCCACATGTACCTCACATGAAAGAAATCATCCCCACAAGTAGAAGGACCAATAATTGTGGACCGGATGTAAATGAAAGCCACACCAGCAATACTAACATGAACCATGGCTGAAAATCACGTCAAAACGGACAGCATTGGGTTGCAGTTGCAGGCAGGATGTTGGTACAAGCAGGAGAAAGTACCATAAGCTTGATCCAACCCCCCTTTTCCCTCTACAATCGCAGCACAACCGTGTCACGTTACATTTCGGACCACCAAAATCGTGGTCAGGGTAAAGTAGAGGACGGCGGAGCAGCCGTTTGAGAAGGGTGCACCGCGCGGACTGACTATGACGCACAGCAAACACCACCCATTGAACGGGGACGGACGGGGAGAGCGGAAAGAAACAAAGCCGAGACATGGGTGAGCAAGCAAAAAGCATACAACAATGACAAGCAGGCAAATGGGGGAAAACCCAAAAGAGGGGGTATGGAAAACAAGAGAAGAATGCCTGACACCAGTCCGTGTCCCAGTTCTCAGCGCCTTTAGAATCCAGACAGTCAGTGACGAACTGACCTAAAGGGCCGCAGAGCAGTGCAGCGTGCTGCAGGACCACTCAACTGAGAACAATGAGAGCTGCACCGACGGTCTGGTGCCAAGTGTTCCTTGCGTGCGATGCAACGGAGACCACGGATGGTAGGGAGCAAGGGAGGGTTTAGGGGGGGGGGGGGCGGATGGGCGGGGAGAGGGGAAGCTGGATATAAGAAGCACACAAAACGCTTGTTCCCAGCACCTGAACGCGGTTCCCAGAGCCTGCAGGATCTGGACAGTGAGAAGCGAGCTGACCCTGGCCTTGTTTGTCACAAAAATATTGCAAACTCCACCAACCAGCTTCCCCACAAAACGGCAAAACAGCAGTCAATAACAGCAGCAAACATCATAGTGACGTCACAACACAATTTCCTTACTCATCAACTGATATATCACCAGGAGTTTTTGAACAGTGTTGCTGCGGTTTAGAGTTGCAAAAAAATGTGGCCTGAATCCCTTGGAGGCACATGGTCTGAACATCCAGGAAACAAAAAGGACTGTAATCTGCACCCCCAAGGGTGAGTGCAAACACGACATGTACCAATGAGAGGCACATCAGTCACAAGAAACAACAAACACAAAAGAATGCCTGGGGGAGCACACGTGCACAGATCCACAATGTAAAACAGAACCATTTGGTGGACATGAGAAACCTGCTTCCAACACTCTGACCCTGTTGAGCTTGGTGTTCTCCAACAAAGTTCCTATTAAAACGATGGCTGCTGAGCACTGAACACACTTTTTCAAGTGGCAATTCATCCCATGTGCATGCAGCACCGAACATAAGGAAACGGGAGGGTGAGGCCAACCCCAAGGCCTGTGCTGCACACATGGAGGGTACATTTGCCCGGCGCGCCCGGCATCCAAATGAATGTTCCGGCCATCTATCACAATGCTTTACCCCCAAAATTCACTCCCTCATTTAGCCCAGGAACCCTAAGCACCAGCACATTGTATGACTGTTGGCGATCAATTAAATCCCCATTTTTTCGCCCAACAAATGGGACGATCACGTGCACCCTATCCTTATAGGCCCCAGCATGGCCACCCACCTCAAAATCAAAGAATCCCCATCTTGTGCGTGACGGACCACTCAAGTGGCCACACCGAAGAGTGGGAGTCCTTAACCCCAACTGGAGGGGCCAGACCAAAGGTGGGAAAACTTTGCCCGGCGTGCCTTGCACGTGCCTGGTGCGCTCAGTACTCTCATAACAGGTGGAGGAAATAGATAATGCATATTGTAGGGAACAGTGCTGAGGCTGTATGCCTATGATGTATCCCTTGGCTGAGATAATGAAGCATTTAGGAACACAAACACCATAATAGTCATGGTGGGACTTCGAAAATATGTGTGATAAACTTGATGCATTTAGGAACAAAAACACCATAATAGTCACGGTGGGACCTCGAAAATATGTGTGGCAAACTTGATGCATTTAGGAACACAAACATCATAATAGTCACGGTGGGACCTCGAAAATATGTGTGATAAACTTGATAGACCTCTTTGCATGAACACAAACAACTTGACCATTTTTTGGGCAATGCCACTATCGTTGTCACTGTCACTGTCGCTACTGCTGTCACTATCGCCATCGCTATTGCTATCGCTATCATTGTCCCTGTCACTATCGCTGTCACTGCAGCCGGCAGCCATGCTGCAGCAGTTGGAGCTGCGCGCGAGTTGGGGCAACAGGAAGGCCGCTCTACATGTCATACCACCCAGGGCAGTGGGAGAAGGGGTGCCCTGTGGACACAGGGGCGGCGGCGGGCTGGCAACATGCACAGTAGGGGGTGCAGATCAGTGAGGACGGCATTATGCTGCAGGTTGGGGGCAGGGACAAGGGGAGGCTTTCGCCACCTTGCATAATTTTTTCACTCATTTTTAAGGAATGGCACAGGTTTCGTCGTGCCAGAATTTGTAGATTAGGATTTTCCTACACACGGGATGGCCCCCAAGTGCGGAATCCGTACGTCCGCCACGCAAGGTGACAAATTGGACCTAAGGGTCCTGTCGCTTCTTGTAGATTCAGCCGCCACTTTGGATAGCCCTGGGCTGCACATGCGGTCATGGGTGCCTTGGTGGCTGCCCATACCCAGTTCGACGGAGAGAAGACACGTGTCATTGCAAGGGCTTCTACAACCTGCACCTTGCCACGAGAGACATGTTGCAACACCACCGCCACTATTGGGTGGCCCACGTGCTCTACCGAGACCATTCCCGACGAGTGCCCGCGCACTCTACCGAGGGGGCATCCACTACCCCGCCCCCCTCCCTGCCACACCCTCTCGGCCGCCCATCCCCCATGTGATAGGGCTGGATTGTCCTCCGCGCCTTCAGTGCAATTCTTCACTGTGCCGTTGGTATGACTGATTGCATACCCCCCCCCCCTTTGTAATAGTTACGCCAAAGTACGGAATTTATACGGTCCCTACGCCTACTGTAGCTTAGACAAGGGCATGGCTTGCGCACGACACATACAACTACGGACACACATGTGAGTGAGTGCATGGTATGAGTGCACCTTAACCTCCGCCCATGTTCCCAAAGGCTTTGAAAGACAAAAGTGTTTGAGACATGAATTTTCAGGTTCATACCCAAGTTCCTACAAGCAATGAGGCATGAGAAGCCTACAAATGTTCGGATTGGAAACCCTTCTTGCCATCATATACCATGCGGAACAACCGCACATGCTCACCACTTGAAGATGCCTTTGAAGATGCCTTTGCCCGAGGTTTAGGGGCTGGTTTTGGCTCGGGCAACTTCAAATTCTTGGGAATGAAATTGCCTTGCATGTGGTCTCTTGTAAAGTACAACTTCCCATCAAAGACATGGGCCATTCCCCACACACCTCGGGCAGCCTTAGCCCAAATAACTTCATTGGGATTATCATCGGAGTCACTAGAATGATCACTTGAGGAAGAGAGGTCAGAAATGGGTTTATCCTCATCGGTTTCCGTCCCCGAGTCAAAATCAGTCACCGAACCCATGTGTTATGCGGCTGCACTACATTTGTACCGAATTAAAATTAGGTACCAAATTAATACGGTCCCTATGCCTACTGTAGCTTGGACAAGGGCGTAGCTATTACAAAGGGGCTGGGGGTACTGCAAATGCCGTTGGGCTTTATGGTGCCTTCTGGCCTTGTCGAAGAAGGCTTGCAACCCCCCCCCCCCCCGACCCCCCACCCCCCATCCCCCATTCTGCAACACCGTTGGGTGAACACATTTCTGGGCTGGCGGAAAATTGCCCTCCAAAATTTCAGGACCACACTTGCCGCGCTTGGTTTGGCAGTGGTGCGCCTGCCCCATCCGGATGGGGTGCTGAAATTGATGGAGCACCGGGGTGTGTGCCTTCTTGGGGCTGGCAATGGATTCATTTCCCGGACTCTTCAATATCTTAGGGTTTGTTGGAGTGCTATCATTGAGCTAAAACGTGTTTTGGAGAGGGGGGGGGGGTGATTACACTCTAGCTGGGGGGGGGGGGGGGGCTTGCGGGTAGAGGTGGGGTTTTTGGCATGTCGCCTTTGTGTATTGTTCTCATCTGCAGTTGGTGGCGCCTATTGGCCGATTGCCATTTGTCGCCCTTCCCTTGGACCCTTTCCTGGCGGTGGTGTCCATCAGCCTCTCAACACCCTGCGACCTTCCTCTTCCTCCATGCCCTATCTTTCCCTCTCTACTTCACTTTTCTTTCCCTTCGCCTTTCCCTCCATAGGTGGTGGTGCCCATCAGCATCCTACCCTGTATCTTTCCTCTTCCTCCTTGTCCAATCTTTCCCTCTCTACTTCTCTTTCTCTTCCCTTGGTCGGTTGTGCGTGTGGGGGGCGAGTGGTGGGAGGGGGTACGATCCAGAAATGAATGCCATGACCCGCAAGCCCAAGGGACCGTAAGGGGCCGAAATGGAATGCCTCCCCCAATCCCCAGTTGGATGGGTTCACAGGGGCCTCCACAACTGGTGAGAACTCCTTATGTGGCATATGCTGTGGACAAAGGAAGGGGACCACCTCAGGACACATCATCCGGGCGGGAGCCCCCATCAGCCCGGAAATTTTTCGTTTTAAGTCGTGACCGAAGTTCCACCAAGTGTGTGTGGAAAGTACACGCAGCAGGTCAAGGGTCAGTGACAGGGCCGGCTTCGGGTAAGGGTTGGGCATGACATATCCCCGTCAGCCCGGAACTCCCACACACCGCTGCCCTCCCCGTGACAAACCCCCCCTTGTTCTGTGCGACACTTAATGAGGCGGATTAGGTCTGGGTGTCGGTTAATGCGGGGGATGTTGTAGCGGTCGATACAAGCAGACTGAATCCGACTGGATGCCCACGCCATGGACAGTGCATGATGAAACACATCACTGTTCAATTGGAACGATGTGTGAGGGGAATCCCGCGCAAACCGGGGGTATTCCGTGTTTAGGAAAATCCGAATCTACAAATTCTGGCGCAACGAAACATGCCATTTCTTGCAAATGATCGAACAAATCATGCGGCAAAAATGGCTCATGAGAAACAGTGGACGGTTGCTGCTATCTCCTGGAGGACTCGTGTCTGCACCCCACCAAATGCCACAGGAACACTACAAATGGGGAAGGACCACTTCAGTACTCCTGCGACTTCCATGCGAAACTATTTATCATTAACCAAATCCTCTGGCATGGTTCAAGTAAGCAAAGGCACAGCCTAGCGTATACCCGTGCAAATCCTTAAAAACACCGAACAAATTGCGCACAAAAACGTCGCACAGCATTTGTGGCACACAAATTCTACCCTGTAACCCCCCCCCCCTGTTGCAGTGACACGTGGGTGTGTCAAGTGGTGATTGCGCTCAGGGACACGGCGCAAGCAACAGCATTGCACAGCCTAAACGAGATCAAGGCTGATCACGAGCCAGAAAGTCCGGTCCTACGCCGCCGTTGTGGCTCCCCGACGCTCGGTAAGCCCCACCCCCACAGACCGTGCGCGCCGCACCAATACCCACTCACGTCTGCTGCCTAATGCGGTGGGACCCCCATCGCATGCTGCATGGCATTTCTGGTTCCCACTGCTGAGCCACAGCACCACGGGATGGAAATTCTCCGGGACGCATTGGAAGGGAGGAGGGGGCAAGGGGGGGGGAGGGGGTTGAGGGGGCCGCAATAGGTCAGGTGTGGACCTGCCCCTTTTGCTCCAGCCGCGCCTGCCCCACGGCCTTCATTGCAAAATCTCAGTTCTCGGTGTGTTCTTTTTGGGGGGTTCTTTTTTTGGGGGGGGGGGGGTTCAGAATAAGATGAGCTGGCGTAGCCCACTCACTTCACAGTACTCAAGACAACCCCTCGAAATCAAGGTTCAGAGCCGTCCAGTGCTACGATGATCCCACAAATGACTGTAGTAGCGGATCTGACACGTCGTGAGGATTGGCTGAATCTGAAACCAGGTGATGCAGTGGGAGACTGCCACGCCCGTAGGCTTCCCAGTGTGCGTGAGGCACAATGACTGTAGGCTGGAAAGGACAGCAGTGTGAAGATTGAAGGCTGGGATGCGTCAGCAGAATGCATTTCATACAAAATCTCAGTTCTCGGTGTGTTCTCTCGGCCATTGGCCCGGTTCTTGGCCCATCCCTACCTCCCGGCTGGGGTCAGGGCTGTGGGCTCATGGGTTCTGGGCTATGCTGCCTGGTCGCACCATCGCTTGAGTCTGAGTCGGGGTCGTGGCGTTTATTCGGTGTTCCACGTTTGGGTTTCCTGTGCCTCGGGCGCGCTCGCCGGCGCCGGCCTATCTTGGCCACACTCCCTACGCTCGGTCGCCAGGGACATGGAGGGCTCGGGGTGCGAGAGGTCAGGGGTTAGGCGGTCTGGGGGCTGCCACCAACCCTGGCAAGGGTGTCGGTCCTTCGGGGGTTGAAGGCCGCACGCAGGTCAAAGAGCGCCCCACACATGCGCGCCCTGGTGGGCAGATGCAGCAACGTGCGGCGGTTCTCACAGCTGTTGGTAAACCCCCCCCCACGTGTCCAACGAACAATCATGTCTCCGAAAAATACGGTCCGAACGGGTAGCGTTCGTTGGACACAGTGTTCGGTGCGCGCGACAATTGTTGTGAGACGGCGGTGACACATCCCTGGGGGGCGTTTTCGCACAACGCGCGCACATTATTACATTGTTTATCCTGGGAACACCCCTGAAAACCATCCCCTACAGCATCACGCATGATCAATTCCAAACAGCATCGGGGGTGCAGTATTCAGGACCCTGGGACCTGTGGCAAGCATCAGACTTAAAAAAAAAAATCCCTGATGTACCAGCAGGGGCTGTAGGGTGCAGTATTCAGGACCCTGGGACCATGGCTACCGCTGGTGGCAAACAGCCGACTTTTCACACATTGCGCGCACAGCGCGGGCAAGCGCACGGTGCGCCCCCCTAGGCACAGCACTGTCCTCCATCAAATCACGGGTTACGTGCAAAAGCATGGCACCATTACTACAAGGTACAGCACGATAGCCCCTCATTTCCCCAATCCTTTAGCCTGAAACCTCGGTTCTGAAGTTCGGTACTTCATTAATTCGGTCCTCAAAAAACACGTTCCGAACGGGAAGTGTTCGGTGGACACGGGGGGTATTATGCAGCTTTCATCGATAGGCTCATTGGTCAAGATCGGCCGTGTTGTTTCGGCCAAGGACAGCCGGCCTTCATTCCACTGCATCACCCTCCTCGGTACCCTTGAGCCCTTGCGCAGGGCTGGCACTCAATCGGCCAGCCCTCAATGGGTCACGGTCAGGTGAGGTTGGAGATGCCGGAGTGGGGGAAAGGGAAGGGGGGGGAGGGGGGGGGAGGAGAGGAGCAAGTCGTCATCCTTGTACCCGACGTTTCCTGGTAGAACTTGGGGGTTGAAGGGGGGGGAGGACGGTCTGGCCCAAGCACCCCTCCCTCCTACGGTTGTCCATCCCGGGTGCTTGTTGTGAATCCCCTTTGGTTTTCCTTGGCGTTGGCTGGTTGGTTAACGGAGAATCGGGGAAGGGGTCGACAGCAGGGGGGAGGGGTCTAGGGGCTTTGTTGGCCCGTGACTGACTGATAGGGTCCGCCTCCTGGGGGGACCAATAGCAAAGAGTGTACCCCCCCCCCCCCGCGATGGACTAGAAGGGGTGGAGGGCGGGGAAAGGGGGGGGGGGGGGCAGGGATGCATTGGAAGGGAAGGGGCCTCGAGGCAGCCCCAGAAGCGGTTGGAAAGGCGGTTAGAGGAGGTTGCCAAAGCGGTTGGGGGCCGTTACTGTCGGTTCCAAATGCCGTTGAGCCTGGCACTGGCTGTCAGGGAGATGGCATAGGCTGGGCGCCCTGGAGAGTGGGGGGGATGGGGGTCCTCCATGGGGGTGAGCCGTTCTAATACATCCCTGGCCAGTCTACAGAGGCAATCGGATCGGGTCCCTGGTCCAGGGCCGACGTCGCTCATCCACAACCCGCGGGAACGAGCCACTGGACGTCTGCAGCGCCGCGGCTTCGTCACGGCGAAGGCTTTGGTTCGCGACGCTCACGGACCGATCCCACGGGGACGCCGCGGAGATGTTCGATTTGGAAAGGGGCTGCGTCCCGCCCCGCGACGTGTGCAGCGCCGCCGGCGCCCCGTGGGACGGCACGCCGTCCGGGGGCTCGGGGGCGGCGAGCTGGAGGCACTTCTTCATGGCGTCGTGCGCGTGCAGCAGCAGCGGGAACAGCATGTCCATCAGAGGCCCGACGCGCGCGCTCGGGTTCAGTTCCGTGAACACCTGCGTGTTCTGCATCACAATCTCCGCGAACTCGGCCATCATCGCTTTCTCGCGGATCCGGATGAAGCAGTCGTAGCCGTTGATGCCGAGCTTCAGGAACCGGGAACGCCGCGAGAAGTGCAACATGAAGTCCGCTACGACCACCGGGTGGAACGTGCACACGTAGTCTGGGGGCTCGTTCTCCATGAGCTCGCACTTGCAGTAGTTCGTGTGGTAGATGATGCGGGGCACGGTGGCGCGCAGCTTCTGCACTTGGGCGCAGACGTGCACGTACCGGTCCCGCATGTCGGGGCCCATGGAGGCGACAGTGAACTCCTGCAGAGGCCGATAGGAGGCCGTTTTGGACCGGAGCACGACCACCCGATCGCCATCGAATCGCAGCTGCATGCCGTCCACCCATGTGGTCTGCACGACGCCCTCCTCCGTGACACGCAGCGTACAGAAGTTGGAGGTCCTACTGCATGGCCCCAGACGTTCTGTGTTCAGCATCTACACACAGATCCGGGGAGAGAGGTCTGGCTGGGCTCTGAAACAGGCAAACGCCCAAACGACCGCAGGCAAAGTTCTCGAGCGGCAGGTGCTCGGGCCCGACAGCCACTGCACTAGGCATCTGGTGGAGGCTGTGGCGGAGATCTCAAACAGAAAATAATTTTCCCCTTGCTCGTTTAGCCATTTCCTCCTCGGTAAGAGGAAGGGGGTGAGGATCTGCCTTTGTTTCTGCATTTACATTGCGAAAACCCACCACCGTTCTCCAACTATTGATGAACATGGGGCACCGACCAGGGCAATTGCTCAGTCACGTGAAGTCTGACTACGTGCTGGTGGGGGTAGGGGGTAAAATGCTGAAGTGGCAGCAGCAGCGGTGGGAGACCACCACCAGCCCACTGTCAAATATTGAGCTGTGGGAGGCCTGATTGAGTTGGACAAGACCCAGGGCTGCAGTTGGTTGGGCGGAATGTTTTGCCGGTGTGCTACCTTTGTATTAAGTAACCCGGCTCTCGCGCCTAGTTTATCCTCACCCAGGGAAGTCCCCCAAGTGGACCGCACTGGACCGGGTTTGCATGAGTCACCCAGTGGTGCTCACCCGGTGCTCACCGTAATCCTCCCCGGGAAATCCTCTGGCTTATGAATCAGTGCGCAAAAGGTGAGGCAGTGTGGTACCAGAAAAAGGCCTCCAGTGTCAACATTGACCGGGGAATGATTCTTACTTCTGGGGGGACAGCAACGGAGGGGGGGGGGGGACGACATGGGGCCATAAAGCAACGGGTACTCAGCGACCAAACGCCCCCGTGTCACAGGCAACCGGTCATAGCTCGCAATTGTTATGCTGCACTGCAGCACTTCCAAACCAGTACTGAATGTTGCCTTCAGTTCGCCCATGGGGGGGATCTTTGCACTGCGCGCGCACTGTGCGCTACTTTTCGACTAGGTTCCCCCTGAAGAGCCCCCAAGCACACCCCTTGGAAATGCCCTTAGAATTAGGTGACCCAAACTGCCCCAGCTCAAGAAAGTTGCAAACTACCTTCCCTTCACATAACACACATCATGCACAAGTGGAAAAGCCATGAACAGCGCATTGGTCGCCACCCTCAAGAACACACAATTGTCTCTCTGTTCCATTGTCAACTGAGTACACATTGAGAATACGCAACTTGTGTGCACAACATGACACAGTTGCAGAATCAAAGAAAAGTCAGATTGTCACATGTGTGTGTGTCAATGCAATCCGTACAATATTGCAGTTCACACTTGTCACACATGGAAATCTTTTCAGGGTCAGACTTGGTGCAACAAAGGGCACAAACATCCCCATCATCACCCACAACATCCTCATCATCATTGTCCTCTTGTGTAGGTGCAGTCCATACATGTGCAGGTACGTGTTCCCACGGACCATATGGAGGGTACCGTACCTATCTTCGAATCAAAAATTGCTGCAAATGCAAGAGTACACGCACGTACTCATGCAACTTCGTACCGGATCCCCTCCATATGTTCCTTATGATGCCCCAGTGCCACATGCGTGCAAACAAGTGCTCAATGCGTGCCCTATAGAAACCATGAACATCGTTGTACTCCTTTTGCCGCTCGATCAACATCTTTCGACCGATAAATGGCCATGCCACATGGAGGCGCCCCTTGTATGCACCATCCATGGAGCCAATCTCATAATCCATATAATGCCCCTTCACCCTTTTGGGCCCCTCGCGATCCCAAATGAGAACATCCGCCGATGTCCCCGGGGCCAGTGTTGCCCAAGCTGTCAATGGCAACCGTAACTTTGTATACGCACCCGGCGCATTTAGGATTAAACAAGACATCGCAAAGGATGCCTCCTATGGATGCAATGGGCATGCTATCCACGTAGTGCGTCACGAAATATGGAAAGTGTGGGACGTGGTTCCACTCCGACAATCTTTCCGCCCATCGAATTTCAGCGACAACACCATTCAAGTAAGAACGAACACGATGCACACTTGCCCAGCGTGGATTCAAAGATTGTCCAGGGGCCCAAAAGAGGGCGGAAATGCTACGTCACCCTTGCATTCTCGGGGGTCCCCAACAAAGGGAACAAAATCAGAAGACAAAGTCTACGCTAGGGGTCACCATGATGCTCCACGCAACAAAGCGTGGAATCAAAGATTGTCCCGGTTTCCTCAATAGCACCGGAAGGTTGGGGCCCAAAAGAGGGCGGAAATGCTACGTCACCCCTGCATTCTCGGGGGTCCCCAAACAACGGGGGACAAAATCAGAAGTCAAAACGTCCGCTAGGGGTCACCATGATGCTCCTAGTATCAAAGCGTGGATTCAAAGATTGTCCCGGTTTCCTCAATAGCACCGGAAGGTTGGGGCCCAAAAGAGGGCGGAAATGCTACGTCACCCCTGCATTCTCGGGGGTCCCCAACAAAGGGAACAAAATCAGAAGTCAAAGTCTACGCTAGGGGTCACCATGATGCTCCACGCAACAAAGCGAGCATTCTAAGATTGTCCCGGTTTCCTCAATAGCACCGGAAGGTTGGGGCCCAAAAGAGGGCGGAAATGCTACGTCACCCCTGCATTCTCGGGGGTCCCCAACAAAGGGAACAAAATCAGAAGTCAAAGTCTACGCTAGGGGTCACCATGATGCTCCACGCAACAAAGCGAGCATTCTAAGATTGTCCCGGTTTCCTCAATAGCACCGGAAGGTTGGGGCCCAAAAAGGGGGCGGAAATGCAACGTCACCCCTGCATTCTCGGGGGTCCCCAAACAAAGGGGGACAAAATCAGAAGTCAAAACTTCCGCTAGGGGTCACCATGATGCCCCTAGGGGCCCCTAGTATCTCAAAGTATGGGTCTCTAGTACGGCCAGACACCCAAATAGTTGCACTGCGCGCGCACTGCGCTTGAGGCGCCCCCCATGAGCTATTGAATGTCTCTTAGGGTGGTTTGGGTCAGCTCCTTCACCTCCCTGGAACCCCGCATGGTCAAAAACCAGGGCAACACCATGGGGGGGGGGAGGGGGTGTACCAACACAACTGCTGGTCTCTGTCACTCCCTCAGGCCTTTGTCTCAACAGTCCTCATGGTCCTGCTGGGCCATGGTCGGTTGCTTCTGACTGCACGCAGTCGCTGAGGGCCCTGTGCTGCGGGTCGTCCTCGTTTCCACGGCTTGAAATCCACGCAAATGGTTTGTCTTCTTTTTGGTTCTTTTGGTCCAGACCAAAGGTGAGCTGGTGTACCCTGTTCATCATATGGTCCTCGAGACAACATCTCAGAATCAAGGTTCAGAGCTGTCCGGTGCAGCGATGATCCCACAAATGACTGTGGTAACAGGTCTCACACTTAGTGGGCATTGTCTGAAGTCCACACGAATGGTTTGTGTTCTTCAACCACCGCCTTGCCTCGTTTGCTGCTCTGGAAGCCCCGATTTCATTTGATACCAGATGACTTGCATTTGCCCTAGTCTGGCATCCCGGAGCATCAGGCGGGGCTGGCTGGTTTTCCCTTGCTGTTTGCTGTTGGTGTCCTGTTTTGTGCCCCCCCTTTTTTTTCCTCCTTGAGGTCTTGCGAGGTCCGCGAGGTCTTGCCAACCAGAGGCACACGTGTGCGCGCTCGCACATACTCACACTGCCCTGTGTCCAAGCAAAAAAGCAAAGAGCATTCAAAAAACTGCAAATTAACACAATATCGGCACTCTTGCGACACAGAGATTGCATTCTTCACACAACTTCCCCTGGGGCTGATATCCAGCACGTGCCTCATGACGGGACAGGCCAAAGCCCCAGCCTGTCGCATGGCATGGCAAATCCCATCATCCCTGACACGAATGCAATCCCTCAAAGAGGGTTACCTTCATCCACTTCTTTCCCCTGTCGGCCCTTGACTCCCTCTCTCACCCATTGCGCAGGCAGCCACAAAAGCACTTAACACTGCGGAAATACCACTCAGTACTACCCCACGTACGGAGTCTTGTGGGTTGCGCGCTACAACGGGCAACAAAATCCTCATCAGTAGTACCAGAGGCGCCTTTCGGTCTGGAAAAAGATGTGCAACAGAGTGTGGGCGTCTTCATCCAGGTACTGGGCTGCAGCTAGCCCCCCCCGCTTGTCCAAACAACAGGAAAATTCCCCAAAGATGCAAAAACAACACGGTGTATGGGCAAGTGCGTTGCCTACATGCGCCCTCAGAGGACACAGGCACTCTGTCAACAACACCCACAGTTGGGGCAGCCTGCAGAAATTTGTACAAATGCTAAAAATGCTCAGCTGTGAAGCCTTTGCCATAAGGATACCGCATGCAAAAATTCTTCACATGCTTGGGGGCGGCCTTGGGAGGCACGTTGCGGGGCAGGCTTGAGGGCAGGCTTGGGGGCAGGCTGTGGCACAGCCAGACTAGCAGGGGAAAACAACCATACCCAGCCCCCAAATTCACAGAAAAACCGGGACGGTCACCCAAACCCAGAAAATGGAACCGCCAAATTCAATGGTTCCAAAAGTTGCGGAAACAGCACCTCGCGTTGTTTGAACATGGGCGTTTCTTTTTTTGGTCCAGACCAAGAAGAGCTGGCGTACCCTGCTCATCATATGGTACTCGAGACAGCAGCGGGTTGCACCGCATACAATATCAGTAGCAGGAGGGAGGGCAAGATGACATTCAGGCATAGCTGGTCAACGATTACTACGGAGTTGGGAACTCTGGAGTGGGAGGCAGGCGAGAACACAAGCTGGATTGTTAGCGAGCCCACTCAGGGGCCTGCATAGTCTCATCTGAATCGTCTGATCGTTGGGATGTTGCACTCGACCCACGGGCATCCTGTCAAGCATGCGACGCCAATAGGCGTGCTCGCCTGATGTGCAGGTCCATATCCCCAGCCAGAAAGAGGCCAATCCAAATCCAAATTCTCAATAGATACCATGAACCCATAGGAAAAGATGCGAAACAACACACACCAATACACTAGAAATGAGGTCAAAGAATGCAAGCAACTCATATTGGATGCTACCCCCAGTGAAAACCAATCGAGGCACTAGAGATGTACACCCAGTGATTTCTCACACCACCTCAGGGCGCATGAGCGGAAATATTGGATGTGAGAATGAGCTCTGCAGCTGAGTAGAATGAGTTCGGTCAATTGTCAGTCAGAATTCAATACAACTCAGCGATTCATGCACATCAGATCTGATGCGACTCCTGAAGAATGAATTTGATAGGGATTTCTGAGGGCCCCACTCTCGGTCACCACCCAGAGCGATTCAAACGGCGCTTCGTAACGCGTAACCACCCAGCGGCGCTGCACTTCTTGATAACGCTGTCTATGTCGCGCAGGTCTGGACGAAGCACGCGACGCTGATGCTGATCGATCCCGGGTTTGTCGCGGTCCGGTGCTTATAAGCGTCGCAACCAAGAGCACTTCCAACCTCTCTCATCCCTCCTCTGGCACCCTCTGGGCGACGCTCTCCTTGCAGTACCCGTATTCCCTACCATTGGACTCGGCCGGTGAGACGGCGGCGCTGGTGGCGCACGATGGGGTGGACGCGCTACTTGACGTGGCGCAGCACCTAGGGGGGAAGGGGAGCAGCGCGACTGCCGGCGGCAACAGTCAAGCATGCGCGCGCACTACGTGGCCGGCGAAAGTGGCATCGCGATTTTCGCGCTGGTTGCGGGGGAGCGTCGACTGTGATGTGTCATAGCTACAAATTGGCTCCCCCTCTTAGTTTAATTGAGGGTTTTAAAATAGTTTTCTCTGATGGTTAATAGTTTTCTCTATGTTGTCGTAGCCTGTCTTCCATCGCTTTGTGACAACTTATCAACGTCTAAGTTGTCACAAAGCGTGAGCTTTTAGCCGTAAATCGGGTGTCGTTTGCGTGGCAACTGTACTGGTAGGTATTAGCGGAAACCGACGTACAGGTACCTCAGTGGTATAGTACGCGTGGTACTATAGGTACGGTATGTATAGTGTGTGACATAGGGCATGAGGCAGGAAGGAAATCATATTAAGGAGCAATAGTCCATGGGGCTTCTACCCATTCCAGCCCCCAGACTCACCCAAGGGGCAAGTCGCGCGGGTTTCTGGAGAGCTGCCGCCCTGTATGACAAGAGGCTCCCCCCTCCGTCCTTTAGGTTGCCTCACGTGAGGCCCGTCCATGCTTCATGAGCCCCTCCGCACTGTTGGAAGACAGAGCACCTTCCTGCATGCTGTACAGCATGGTGGAGTGTCGTGCATGGGGGTCACGAACCCATCCCTGGCCCTGTCGGGCCATGCCAGGCAATTCCGTGCAGAGACGCTGTGCTCCGCGAAGAGAGGGAAAGGTAAAGGGGTTAGGGGGCCACTCCCCCACGGAGGGTGGGGTAGAGTACTGGACCTCATACTGACCCATGTCCTCATCGCACTCCCGATGAGTGCTGCCCGCTCGCGAGGCAGACATCACGCTCTCAAAAAGTGGCGCCAGCAGGGTGGGGGGCAGATCGGGGGGGGTAGAACACCGGACGGCATACTGTTGCACGTCCTCATCAGACGCACTCTGAGTGCTGTCCCTTCGCGGGGTAGACATTGCGCTCTCAAATAGGGGCGCCAGCAGGACAGGGGGCAGGTGAGGTGAATCCTGCTGTCGGTTAGACCCCCCCCCTGGTGTGCATGCGGGCGACCAATGCTCCGGGGTCACGTGCCGCACGGAGTGCCAACTGGAAGTCACCGCCGGCGACCATGCCGGAGATGGCGAGAATTGCCCTGGCCTGCTCAGCACCCGCGGAGACGGGGTGCTAGTTACGTTGAACCCCATCGGAGGGCCGGTGGGCAGGACGGCGGTGCGTGAAGTCCGCTCGTTGGGCCGTGGTTCCCTTCGGGGCCGCCGGCAGTGACATAGGGCATGAGGCCTTATGCCCTATGTCAGCACCTCCATGGTCGGCAAATCTAGAGCGCAACAAGACACCTCCAGAGGGCCCTCTGCCCACCCACAGCGAGAGATGACTGCAACTGGGCTGCTCTTGGTGTGGTTGTGCTTTGGGCGCTTGACATTGGGGAGTCTAGGCGTGGGATTGTCGCGGTGTCTACATAATTATGTGTTGTGTATTAGAGATCGTGTGGCAGCTGGCTCCAAAATTTGCGTTGGATCTCCAGCACATGGCGTAACGTATCGATTGCGTGGGGTTCGGCGGATTTCGCTTCCGTGGTCACCTCGATACACAGGTCCACGCCAGTATCTTCCGCGCCTGACGGACTAGGCTCAGGCTCACACTCGGGCTTACCGCTGGCTTCGCCGGGTGCGTGTGCAAGCCCTGACTCGTCAGGTTGTGGCTTTTGCTCTTGCAATGCACGCAAGCACTCGACACCACCTGCACAAATTTCTGGAATGTCGTATCCCCCTTCCAACGCCATGACGACTCTACCACCCGCGAGTGTCATTATTTGTCGCGTCATCCAACCATAGCATTGCGCACTTAGCCCAAAGTCTGCCTGGCTCTTCTTGTCTCTCGCCGCAGCATCGAATCCTGCAGCAACAAACACCAGGTCCGGCGCGAACTGGCGAGCGATGGGCATAACCACCGTTTCAAAGGCAAGCTTGTACTCCGCATCGCCCATCCCGGTGTTCTCAAATGGGATGTTTATGTTGAACCCGAGGCCCGGACCATCGCCAACCTCTGCTGCCAGCCCGGTGCCTGGAAAGAAACCCTTTCCTCGGCCCCCGGCCTCTTCTGTCTCAAGGCCTTCAGCATCGCGTGCACCCCGATGAATTGAAATGTAGCAAATTCCCGGGTCGCGGTAGAAGATCTGTTGGATTCCATCCCCATGGTGCACGTCGAAATCAATTATAAGAATGCGGCGTGGAACTCCTGCCGGTGGCACGCCCGACTCGTACCACTCCGAGCGCCGCGCGTTGGCCGCAGCAACAGCTATATTGTTGAATACGCAGAAGCCTTGGACGCACCCACATCCTGCACATGCATGGTGTCCTGGAGGGCGGACGACCGCGAACGCGTTGGCCACCTGGCCCATACAGACTGCGTGAGTCACTGCTAGGACGCCGCCCGCCGCCACTTTCGCTGCCTGGTCCGTGCCGTCGACGAAGTACGAGGCTTGATCAGCAAACTGCAAGCCGGCGATGTGCTCGTCGGTGTGCACTGTCGTCGTGTAGAACGCATCGCTGTTGTTCGGAGCGCCGCCTTCCGCCGGGGCCTTAAGCTCTGCCCCCGTCGCCTCTCGCTGCTCGACTCGGATGCAGCGCACAGGGTCCTCTAGCAGTCCAGCAGCTCCCATCGCTTCAAAGAGGGCCGTCGCTCGGTCAGGGACCTCGTGGCACACCTCCAAGTAATTCTCGGGCTTGAACGGCAGCCCTGTGATAGGCGCGTGGAGCTCGTGCCGCTTGTCAAAGCACACAGCCGTCGGAAGTGCCATCCCTGTACCGATCGGGGCAGACGATCGTCGCGACGCGCCTGACGGAGCTACTGCACGCCACTGCTAAAACACCGATGAAGGTACATGGTACCAAGCGGCAGTGCCCAGATTGTATGACTGTCACCGTGCGCCGCGCAATTTGCAGCTTCGGGGCAAAATGTTGAGCGAAATTCCGCCGACCCCCCAAGCGCCGGGATGTTTTGTGTCCGGGGTGTCCAAGGTGTCCGGGGTCAAAATCGCAAACACATGTTACTTTCTTAAAACTCAGATTCAAAAACTTGTGTAGAATGTTTTGACCCCGGACAGCCCGGACAGCCCGGACACCCGGGGCACAAATCATTCCGGCGCTTGGGAGACTTGGAGGAAATCCACCCTTGCCGTTGACACCCCCAACCGAGACCGTGCTGCCGGCAGAACTGGCTGCAACCAACCCACAAAAGTTGTACAGAATGTTTTGACCCTGGACACCTTGGACAGGTGTCCATTGTAGTGACACGAGCTTTGCCCACTAAAAAACCCCTTCGGACCCCCCCACCCCCCCCCTCCCCCCCTTCTAATACATCCCTGGGTTAGGGTCACCGAGCTGGTGGAACCAGTCTTGGTTTTATAACCCCTTTTAGTGTCTAGGGTGGACCTACCAGGTTTAGCAAGCAAGCAAGCAAGCAAGCAAGCAAGCAAGCAAGCAGCACGCACGAAATGGGAAAAAATCAGAACTCCGTCGTGGTGCTTTGAATTCAGGTGAAATTTTGGTGGATGATACCTATGGGTGTGAAGTACAATCACACAGAGTTTGAGCAAGAAACTCAACGCCGGCGACCACAAGTCTTGGCTAGCGCCCAGCTCAGGTCCCGTCCGGCAGTGACACTGCCACGGCATCTCGCGCAGAGCGCACGACATTCTCCAACTTGTCGTAGGGGGGGGGGGGGGATGGAAAAAATTTGAAATTTTTTTTTGAAAAAAGAAAATTTTTTTTTCGCTGGAAAAAATTTTCCTGGTCCCTGAAAAATTCTGCCCTGCAGTGCAGAACTGACGGACAACACTGTCAAACCACCTGAAGGCAGTATCACCATTGTATCTGGCACCCCTGAATTAGGGGGGGGGGGGTCCCTAGACCCAAGATTCCAACCCCGCACCCGCAGGGCGAGTCTGCCACACCAAGCACTACCCTGATAATACCTTCTGCAACCCACACCGCCACTCCCGGGGGTCCCTCTCCCCCCCTATCCCTCCCTCGGGGTCCCGTTCCCCCTTCCCTTTCCTCTTCCACCCTTGCGGGATGCTCCATTCCCCGCTCCAACACCAACCCGCTTAGCCAGATTCAAACCCCGCGAGTACTTCTTCTCCGCAGGACAGTGCCTGGTGGATGGTGTTGTTTCGTTGACTGGTTTCCCCTTGGTTGGAGGCCCCGCCAAGGGCGTTTTGCAAGTGGTAACAGCACAATTTACTTAGAGCTGATGCCTAATGAAGCTGCTAGCTGGCTTTGCCCCACTGGCTCAAAGGTGCCCAATCACTGAAACTCACAAAATGCAGGTTGAACAAATGGACTTGACTTGTGGTAACAGCACAATTTACTTAGAGCTCGAGGAATGCAAACACTGAAAATTCTATCCATCATCCATTTTGCCATCCCTCGGGGTCCCGTTCCCCCTTCCCTTTCCTCTTCCACCCTTGCGGGATGCTCCATTCCATGCTCCAACACCAACCCGCTTAGCCAGATTCAAACCCCGCGAGTACTTCTTCTCCGCAGGACAGTGCCTGGTGGATGGTGTTGTTTCGTTGACTGGTTTCCCCTTGGTTGGAGGCCCCGCCAAGGGCGTTTTGCAAGTGGTAACAGCACAATTTACTTAGAGCTGATGCCTAATGAAGCTGCTAGCTGGCTTTGCCCCACTGGCTCAAAGGTGCCCAATCACTGAAACTCACAAAATGCAGGTTGAACAAATAGACTTGACTTGTGGTAACAGCACAATTTACTTAGAGCTCAAGGAATGCAAACACTGAAAATTCTATCCATCATCCATTTTGCCATCCCTCGGGGTCCCGTTCCCCCTTCCCTTTCCTCTTCCACCCTTGCGGGATGCTCCATTCCCCGCTCCAACACCAACCCGCTTAGCCAGATTCAAACCCCGCAAGTACTTCTTCTCCGCAGGACAGTGCCTGGTGGATGGTGTTGTTTCGTTGACTGGTTTCCCCTTGTTTGGAGGCCCCGCCAAGGGCGTTTTGCAAGTGGTAACAGCACAATTTACTTAGAGCTGATGCCTAATGAAGCTGCTAGCTGGCTTTGCCCCACTGGCTCAGAGGTGCCCAATCACTGAAACTCACAAAATGCAGGTTGAACAAATGGACTTGACTTGTGGTAACAGCACAATTTACTTAGAGCTCGAGGAATGCAAACACTGAAAATTTTATCCATCATCCATTTTGCCATCTTACCCCCGTGCAATTGCTGAAGACATGATAAATTTGCAAAAGTCTGTGGTCTCAATTTCACACAAATGAATGTCCTTTATGCAAAATCCAACAATGTTGAAACACATATGTGGGTTCAAATGGGCAAACACTCACAGCAAATGACTCTATGCAGCTGGCAAATTCGTCACCAAAGGAGGGAAACACAGGGCAAATTGAAGACTACTACTTAAACCGCGCGCACACGGCGCGCGCATCGCGTGACAGGTTGGAATACAAAAAAGCCAAAAGTTTTCCTGTCCCTAACCCTAACCCTAACCCTAACCCTTTACCGAGATTCTCTCCTCCGGACCAAAGGAGGGAAACACAGGGCAAACAGGGCAAACTGAAGACTACTACTTAAACCGCGCGCACACGGCGCGCGCATCGCGTGACAGGTTGGAACACAAAAAAACCAAAAAGAAGCAGCAGGAAGCCATGAAAGAGAGGTGCACACTGAGTGTCAACAGGGCCCGGCGTCAGAAGTTGGGGGGGCACAGCCCTTGAGCACCCGTAGGCCCTCATGGGGCTATGATCCGCCCGCCACCTCCTTCTGCCTGACCATTGTCTCACCCACGTACACCTGTTTTTTTCCTGTCCCTAACCCTAACCCTAACCCTTTACCGAGATTCTCGGCTCCGGCCCAAGTTTTTCGAGTAAAATGCGCGAACACAGTTCCAAGCAGCAGACCTTTCCACAAATTTCGATGCAGTCTCATTATTATTATTATTATTATTGCGCCGGTCAGCGTGGACAGATGCATAACAAGGCTCATTGGTACTGGTACTAGGCACTACTATGCAGCTTGGGTACGGTTCTGGATAAAAATTGTGCACAGCACGTGCACGGCGCGCAGTACGCCCCCAGACACGAAGCCCAGTCGTGTGCCAAGCCTCTTTCCTGACTCCCCTGCGACAAGGCGGGGGGGCGCAATTGAACTGGGCTGCCATGAAAGCACGGTGCATTGACTGTGGCCAGACATGGTTTGCTGGCTAGGGAGGGGGTTGGTTGTTCCGCTGCATATTCAGAATTGAATGTTGGAGCAGTTCGAAAACAGTCCTCGTCCGGATCGATGTCAATTACACACACAATCACAAACACACTACACCAAGATTCCAAGATCAGAGCTGCCCAATGCTACAATTGTCCCACACAGCGATGTGGTAACAGACATAACGGGTAGTGAGGATGACCTAAACCTGATGCCAGGAAATGCCACGGGAACTGCCACACCCGTGGGCATCCCAGTGTGCGACTGGAGCACAAGAAAGATTGAAGGGTGAGGAAAACAACATTGTGCGAGGCCCAGAGAAAACGATACTGAAGGACCAATCAATAATGAACTGGGAATTGTTGATGTCCACTATGGGTTGGGGAACCCGCCATCCGTTGCCTGCAGCGGCGGTGAGGCTCTGGGGCGGTGGACATTACATGCCAGCTTGATACCCACGGGCCCCGACTCTGACACAAAGCCCAATCATGTGCCAAGCCTCTTTCCTGACTCCCCCGCGAACACTGTCTGGACAAGGCGGGGGGGGGGATTGAACTGGGCTGCCATGAAAGCACGGTGCATTGACTGTGGCCAGACATGGTTTGCTGGCTAGGGAGGGGGTTGGTTGTTCCGCTGCATATTCAGAATTGAATGTTGGAGCAGTTCGAAAATAGTCCTTGTCCGGATCGATGTCAATTACACACACAATCACAAACACACTACACCAAGATTCCAAGATCAGAGCTGCCCAATGCTACAATTGTCCCACACAGCGATGTGGTAACAGACATAACGGGTAGTGAGGATGACCTAAACCTGATACCAGGAAATGCCACGGGAACTGCCACACCCGTGGGCATCCCAGTGTGCGACTGGAGCACAAGAAAGATTGAAGGGTGAGGAAAACAACATTGTGCGAGGCCCAGAGAAAACGATACTGAAGGACCAATCAATAATGAACTGGGAATTGTTGATGTCCACTATGGGTTGGGGAACCCCGCCATCCGTTGCCTGCAGCGGCGGTGAGGCTCTGGGGCGGTGGACATTACATGCCAGCTTGATACCCACTGGCCCCGACTCTGACACAAAGCCCAATCATGTGCCAAGCCTCTTTCCTGACTCCCCCGCGAATACTGTCTGGACAAGGCGGGGGGGGGGGGGGGGATTGAACTGGGCTGCCATGAAAGCACGGCATCTTGCGGGTCTTTAATGACATGGGTGGGTGTGCGATTGGCCGAACAATTGCAAAGCATCCCCAGCAAAGCAATGTACGGGCCCAAGCAAGGCACTTGGGTACGTGTGACGCGAAAGCCCGGTGGTCCTGGGTTCATGTCCGCGTCACATCGCACCACATCACCCACAAATCACTCATGGTCTGCTGCCATGGGGCGTTGGGCCAGCCGCGGATATGTGCGTATCCAAACGCTAGATCGACCCTCCAAAGGCACCGGTGATTCGTTTTACTACATTGGCTCTGGAAAACATTGTGGTAACCATGGAGCAAAAAACATTCCCGTTGTCAGGGGGGGGGATTTTATGCACGCAGGGGCCTTGGATTATGCAATGCACAATTATGCACAATTATGCACAATTCTGCACAATTATGCACGACTATGCGGGCTGCATTGCAACGAAGACACACAGGGATTGCAAACAAGAGGGAACCTGGGATTGCGATCCCCCACAAACAGACAGCACAGTGAAATCTGCAGCAGCCATTCGTGCCTATTTTGGTCAGAAAGTCACCTTGCTCTCCCTCATTTTCAGACGGTGGAATAATTTCATCGTCCGGCAAAACATCTTCAGCAGTGGAAGCATGTGCAGGTGCATGTTGCTGGACAAAATTGTCCATGATAAACACAACAACAAACTGCATTGGACAAGAGTGGAGCAGACCATTATGCACAATTATGCACAATTATGCAATTTGGCCCAATTGTGAATTATGCAAAATTATGCACAATTATGCACGTGCATAAACCCCCCCCCCCCTGCCGCTGTCCCTTGTCTATGCACAGCCCAGAGGTCTTACAACCAGTGTGTTCGAAAACGCGCTGTGACAAAGCAAAGCGCACGGGCCACCGACCGTCCAACTGGATACTCCTACAAAGGGGGGGGGGGATAAGTTTGCCAGGGGACGATTTCGATGGGGGATAATTTCGGAAAGGGAAAATTTTCGCCACCTCTAGGAATCCTGAAGCTTGCTGCTATTGCCTGGTGGGCTCTGGATGGTTTCTCTGCAACAAGGCATTCCAATGCATCCCAGTTACACAACCACTGCATGTTGCAAACAAACACGTCTTTGTACTTGCCCTCTGCCTGGTACACTGCTGCACAGCCTGCATCTGAATGTGCAGTGAAATTGTTGGCCACACACTCCGAAAATTTCGCTGGGGGGGGGATTTCGCCACTTTTCTCAACGGCGAAATTTTCCCCGCGAAATTCTCCCCTTCGGAAATTCTCCCCTCCCCCGTATGGGCTGCGGCACCCACAGGGGCGGCGGGACGACTGGCACTCTCAGCCGGCTGCCCCCTGTTGCTTGGGGCACTGCTTCTCACATCATCGCATGGCCCACTTCCGTCGGCTCCTCCACAATCATGGGCTTCAGCACCAGCACCGTCAACTTCCCATGGTCTCTTGGCGGCTGTCGAAGGGTCTGCATCCACGGGGACGGGAGAGGCTCGTGGGTCAGCCTCTGCTGCTGCTGCCACTTCCTCAACACCCCGGACCACCCTACCAGATCTGGGCCGGCGCCATACCAACGGGTGGACCCTTTGGGGCGCAGCGAGCAGCGAGGGGCAGCGAGACTTACACTCCCTGACAACTTAACTCCACGAAGGAAATTCTGAAAAATCAATTCTGACAAATCAATGCTGACAAATCAACTCTGACAAATGAACTCCGACAAATGAACTCCAACAAATCAACTCCGACAAATGAACAACTCTCACAAATGAAATGCAGTAAATGATTTTCGACAAATCCATTTTGAGAAATCAATGCTGACAAGCTAATTTTGAGAAATCAGCTCGTTCCCATGAATTCTCATAACTGGATGTCAAAAGGCGGGGTGACATATGACACAAATCGGGCACCCTGCCATTTTTCGAACAGAAGTTCCCCTTTTGGGTACCCCGCGTGGTAGCACCCTTACTTCATCATTCTTCATTTCGTCAATCAATCAATCCGACAGTTCACAACCACTATCTCCATTCTGCCATTTTGGCGCCACAACAAGATGCGTGAAAGGCTATTCTGTATCTCCTGGCAGGACCACAAACACCGCTGGGTGCAACCTTGGCAATAAAGGGTTTCAAGGCGTACTGATGACAGAATGCCCACCGCCTGGCCGCCCCTTTCTCAGCTACACAAATGTACACGATATATGCCAAGAATTGGGCAGTGGTGCGCACCATGCGATGCCAACCTGCTGTCTCCGGAAACCGGTAATGAGTAGGCCCAGGCATTTGGGTTGGGAACATGCAGACTGGAAGCTGACGGGCCGAGATGATGCATTGCTGCTTGGCAGCGGATATCACCAGTGCATAGGACGCGGTCCATGGACCGTCCAGGGGGTGCTTTATACCGCATGTTACTGGGAACAGCGCGTAACGGCCGCCAACAGCGTTGCGTGGACTGTTGTGCCGTTTCAATATAGAGAGGAGGGGAACAGCGTGAGCACTTTAAAGGGTGGCCTGATGCCACTTCCAAAGTGATGCATGACACTTTAAAGGGTGGCCTGATGCCACTTCCAAAGTGATGCATGGCAACCAGACCTGGAGATAGAGTGTATCCACACTAGCACGGGATACACACTTTTTGTTTTTGGGATACACACAGGATACACACTCTAGAACCCTGGGATACACATGTGATACATGCAAACCATGAAAAATGGGGCTGGGGAGCCTGAGCTAGAAGAGGAGTCATCATCCTTTGCAGAGGGAGCTGTAAGATGCGGCTTCAAAGATAATTGCTTCATCGTGTCTGGGGAAGAGCTGCAAGGGAACGAAGGACTGGGGAACTGAGCGCGTAGGACTATAAATGAAGAAAAAGTTGGGATACACATGTGATACACACACTTGAAAGTTGGGATACACATTGGACACACACTTCTAAAGCCTGGGATACAGTCGGATACAATAATTACAAGTTTTGGGATACATTCTATCTCCAGGACTGATGGCAACCCTGAGGACCAAGGACGTCCGCAATGCCCCAGGCATTGGTGTGCAGCCCGATCAGAATTGCGGCCAGAAAGCACCAACGGCCCTCAAATGCACACAATTTCAATTGGCATGGAGGTGGGTTGCGGCTGAGGGGCGCGGCATTCTGCCGCATTCTTGGGGACGACATCTGCCATGCTTTGCCGCCGTCAACCCAAGGATTGGAATGCGATCCGATGTTTCGATTGACCGCATTGGTGCGGTGGTCTCTGCGCGTCGTCGTCCCCATCGCCGACGACCACACAATCTGCCAAGTCCTGCGGCACAACGGCAGTGGACCTTTGAGCGACTGCATCATTGGGAGTTCGGCGAACGCGATGCCGCAGAGATCAACGACGCGGTCTCGTCGGTGTTGCGGAACAGGTTTCCGAATGGCCAGCACCCACCCCCAGAGACGTGACCACCACTCGTGCCACCGGGGGTCTGATTCGGAATCCGGGAACTGGGGCTGCTTGGGCCCGCCACACCGTCGCGGGGCTCATTGGAGGCCACCGGAGGCACCGTTGAGGAACCGGAGGGACCGCCTTCGCCGTAGACCCCCAGCAAAGGGCTCCGTGGCCCGGCGGTGGTGCTGCTCTCGTCGGGGCAGTCGGCGGGGAGATCTGTGCCGGACGTGTGCCCTGGCGGGGGGTGTCGAATGCTGACGTCTTCCATGAGCGCGCGGGCGACATCCTGCTCAGCGTCGGACCAGGGCCGTGCCGGGATCGAGGTGGATTGCAAGCAAGGGGAGAAGTCGACGCGCGCGCGCATCCCGTACTTCGTGTACGAGCTCGTGGGGTCCCCGCCCCATTCCCTCTCCACGTCGGTCGGCATCGGGAACCACATCACGCACACGCGGTGCGCGACGGATAGCACGGCGTTGCAGTGCGCCAGGCAACTCAGTTCGGGCTCGAAGAAGTTCATGGCCTCCTGCCACTCCTGTGAAAGGTCGCCGGTGCACAGCCACCCCTTGCATTCCACACTCACGTACTCCACCAAGCTCTGGATCTGCTTTGCGGTGGGCCTGGTGCCGAAGCGATGCACTTTGTTCCCAAAGGCCACGGCCGCCCCACTGCACTCCAGGACGTCAAGGATGTTGCTCTGCGGCGATGCAAGCGCCGCCCTTAACCCACTGCCCTCCTCCAGCATTCTGAGGATCCGTTGCCGAGCGGGCTGGGATGCAAGTGAGGCCTGCGTCCCTTTCTCCCGCTCCTTCTCCTTCACGAAGATGGAAAAGGACTCCACGGCCTTCGTCACTGCGACCCTCAGGTCGAAGGGAACGAACTTGGGCCCTGCGCAGTGGTGACACGCCACCAAGCCCCAAAGCTTCCCATTGACCAGGATCGAATAATGTAGCACGGCCCCTACACCCATGTTCAAGTAGTATTGGGTATTGCCTGGGGACTTCGCCTGGAGCGATACCAGGGTCATGTCAGGGCGGTCTTGGTGGATGGGGCATTCCAGGGGCACTAGTTGAACTTCGTGATGCCTGATTTGAGGAGTGTAGCCGTACAGGTTGCGAATAAAACAGGCCCTAGCCTGCCTTGGGACGTCGTACTCAGGGAAGTGCAGGCCCCGGAAGCTGCTGACCTTGGCCCCGGGTTGAAGCGTCTCCGCAATGACTTCGCCATGCCAGTCGGGATGGAAGATGTACGCCATCACCCGATCATGACCCGTCAATTCTTGGACCATATCAGTCAGAAGTCTGCAGCCCTCGGCAATGTCCTTGGCGCTCGACAGTTGCTGAGTGAAAGTCTGGAGAGTGATATCCGCTTCCGACTGAGCCGATGCGGTTTGGGTCACAGGTCTTTCAAACTCGAGGAATGCCCATTTTCCTCGGACATGGAACTGTGCTGTGAAGGTCTCCCTCAAGTCTCCCACTCCGAATTCCAGAGGAAAACTGACCATGGGCTTGAACTCCCGCACTTGGGGTGGGATCTTTTCCAGGCTGCCAAAATTTTCAATGATGTTCCTCAGATTCTTTGCGAAGAGGTCGTCATATGTGTACCCCAGGTCAGTCACATTACCACTGACTTGTGTAATGTCATACGTGTCCTTGTCCATGACCAGGATGTAACCATGGGATTGAATAGCACTGGGCTGGTGGACGTTCTCCCTGGCACACGAATGCCTCACCTCATAGTTTCCAGGTATCCACACGCTTTGAAACATTTCTTTCTGTTCCGCGCTGAAAATTTCATACTGTCGGTGCAATAGCACAGCATCTGCCCACTCGTTTGCTTTCTTTTTTTTTTTTTTTTGACTGACTCCAGAAGTTCAAAGAGTACTCAAGACTGTGCTTGGGAAAGTGGGCGTCTCCAGCATATGATACAGTGGATCCCCGCAAAGCGGGGCACATGGCAAAGACCCAGAGTTCACATGCGTATAACAGAGGGCTCTCTGTTGCGGTAGGCAAAACCGCCACGCCATATGGCAAGCCTATAATGCGTAAGTTTTAAGGGGGTTAAACATGCTGCATCACGTGTGTGCCATTCCCCACAGGTCTTCAAGAGTGACAAGCTTTCGTCGCTTTGTAGGGGCCATGTCTGGTGGCGGGCGTTGGCCCAGGATGCCGGGTCTTGTGCGGCAGTGGCGTTTAGGTAGAGGGGGCTCCACCCAGTGGGCCGCGCGCTCGGATGCCCACAACTGGCTCATCACCGAAAAGAGTTGGACCCTTCGGTCATGCCGCTGGTAGTGCTGGTCTGCGGAGGTGGTCCACACTCTAGCACGCCGCAGGAGGGTGTGCCAGTGCCGTGATTGCCGCACTAGGTCCTCTAGCATGTCGCGGTATGAAACCATCAGTGAGGCCCCGAGAGCGGCACGTTGATGCAGAAACCAAGGCTGGGCCAGATACTGCATTGCCGAAGCTACGTGTTGCGCCCCTGGGTCCGCGGCAGTGGGACAGAGGCACTGGTCGAGATATTTGACCGCCCATGACCGGGTGTAGTACGATTGCGGCCGGTCCCATGTGCGCGCAGCCCTACGGTGGGACGTCTCTTGAGAGGCGCGGCCATCCTGCCGCTGTGTTCTCTCCCGGGGCCCTGTATACCCTACTTGATTGCGGAGGATAGAGTCCGTGGGGTTCGGTCGTACAGCTCGTGAGCGCAGCTTTGTGTACCATGCCGGTACCGCCGTGGAGGGCGTGGGCGGCACCTGTGGGTCACGGGGGGGCATGGTGAGTTGGCCGCGCAGTTGGCATACGCCATGTAGGGCGTGGTACTGGTGCCAGGCCACACGCTCCATGAGGTCTACCCGCATTGTTCGGGGGATGTGGTCCCATAGGGACTGTGGTATGCGAAGGCAGGCAACATGGTGTAGGTCTGCCGCTGACGCCCTGTTCCACCATTCCGTCACCGTATCTTGCCATGGTCCCCAGGTGCTAAGCCACATGTTGCGAAATGCGACTTTCCAACGCATGCAGTGGATGAGTCGTTTGTGGACAGTGGTACCGTGGTGGAGGGGACATATGGGGCATTTGGGGTTGGTATGGTCCCACGGCGCGCCCGTCCCATCCCATCGTACCTGACCCCAGAGCCATTTAACCCAGAGCATACGTCGGTCCCCGCGCATCGGCAGCCAGGATACCCAGTGTGCACCGTCGAAAGTGACAACGCGCCTCCGCTGGAGGATCCATTTCCGCGCCGGAGTGGGGGCGGGCCCGCCGCACATTGCAATATCTTCGGGGCGCTGGGGGTCGTAATCCGGCACGGGTAGGCGCGTGGCCATCTTGGCGAGCAGGTCTACTTCCCCATTGCGTCGAATTTGTTCGCGTTCCTGCGCGTTACGGGCCTCCGTCTCAAGGCGGTGGCTGGGGATCCACTCCGCGGCGACGCGTTTGTGCTGCACTTGGTCACACACTTTGTGGCGGATGTCAGCGTCAGAACATTCGTGCGTGGGTCGGCGGTGTGCGCATTTTGTGACGGCCATGTTGTCGATGTATTGAGTGTCACCGTCAGATGCAATGGCCGCGCCGATGGCTGCTCCGTACATTTCAGCCCTGTAGGACTGCTGTGGGCCCGCCACCCGGGCGAGGATGCGAAGAGGCCCTTTTGTTACTGCTGCGCCCGCCGCTTGGTATTCCGAGCCCGCAATCTGAACTGTTTGAAGGCTGCCATCGGAGTATAGGGACGTTCCGGTTGGCGGTTGCTTGTTTGAGTAGCACGCTATGCCCGCGATGTTGACAGGGTGGTATCCCGCAGGTACCGTGCCTGCCGAGGGGTCTTCGTGGTACCGCTGTGGGGCAATGTAGTGGCGCGTGTGGAGGGCATCCCCCACCTGCTCCTTGCGGGCAGACAAGAGGACGCCGTCATCGGAGCTTTCACTGTCGATGAGGTTGGGTCCCCCGGCCGGCCGCGGCGGTAGTGCTATGTGGAGTGCAGTGCGAGCACCTAGTTGGGTGAGTATAGCCAAGTAGTTGCGAATAGGCACCGCTCAGGAGGGCAATTCTTTGCTAAGGTTGCAGCCAATGGATCCCGGACGTGAACGTAACGTGTTCTGTACCATTGTGGTGAAGTGTGCCCTGTGGGCCCAGAACAGTTGGTGCAACCCCATTCCGCCCAGTCGGTGAGGAGAAGTGACATGGAGGACGTTGTATGATTTGTGAACGTCGACCTTATTGAGTTCCATGCCCTCCGCCGTAAGCACAAACCGCAAGCACATGGAGTCCATGGCTTTGAACATTGAGTCGTTGGGGAGAAACAAGGTGCGGTACGTCCACCGTGGGATCAAGATGGTGTTCAGCAGCTGCACCCGCTCGAAAGCGTTCAGTGGCAGGTATTGGTATCGCGTCAGATCAGCCGCGGCCGTCCCCACGAAGTCATCACGTGCCTTTTGTTCCCAGGTTGGATGTGCCAGGAGGCGACCGAGGTAGTGGAAGATAGGGGGTTGCAGCGGCAATCGCGCATCGCCCCACGTGATGGTGTCCCTGGTCGGGGACTCTCGTCGTGCCACACCCTGACGGCGGGAGGGTGGGGCCCAACGGTACACCTGTGTCTTTGAAGGGTTCGTCTTGAGGCCCAGTATGGCAGACAATTGACTGACGCGCTCCAGGACGTGCTGCATCTCCCGTTGGCTCGGGGAGATGATGGCGATGTCGTCGACATAGGCCAGTATGGTGCTGTTGGGAAATTCTCTAGTGAGAGTCTGGTGGAAGGCCTCATACACTAGAACAAAAAGGGCTGGGGACAGGGGGCACCCCTCCTTGATGCCACGACGCAACGGAAAACGGACGTCTCCGTACACCCCCGTGCTGTGCGCGTAGATGCTAGCCACCATGTTGTAGATGCGGGCTGGGGTTCCAATCAAATGGAGTCCGTAGGTGAGGCACTCATGGGGCATGCTGGGGTAAGCTTTTGCGATGTCCAGGAGGCATACCAGCGCACAGTACCCGTATTGGTGTAAAAGCATCGACATGCGGAGGGCTTGTTGTGATGTGGTATAGCCTCGTCTACATCCTGCTTGGGGGTCGGAGAGCGCCGCGTCGATGGGCCCTCGCAGGGTGTCCAATATGAGCCGGGCTAGAATGGAGTACATCCCCGTGGCTACGCTAATGGGCCGGTAGCTGCGGGCCGCCTCAGGGGGGCCAGACTTGTAGATCATGGCTATTCTGGCCTGCAGCCAGTGGTGCGGCACATCGCCGCTTTCCCACACATGGCGCACTGCTATGTATAGGTCCCACTGTAGTTCCCTAGGTAACCACTGGTACAGGTGGGGTGCCACGTGGTCCATGCCTGCCGCCTTGTTCTTGGGTTGGCGTAGCGCTTTTGTGAAAGATTGCCAGGAGGGAGGATCGGGGCTCACTGGTCGTCCTGGCTTTAAGACTTGTGAAAGAAGAGCCTTGGCCTCTTCCGGTCTCCATGGTGGGTCCCCCGCGAAGTGCGGAAGGTGTTCGGCGGCCGAGGTCGTGTCAGGTTGTGGGGTAGTCGTGCGGAAGGGGGTGATCAGCCACCACTTTAGGGCATTGAAGAAAGTAGAGCGGCCGCGTACCGCGCATTTTCGGAAGCGCCGCAGGTGTCGTTGGGCCCGTTTCATATTATTGGTCGCCCTGTGGTGCGCCCAAGCTTGCTGGGCCCTCTTGGAGGTAGGGTCGCGGTGCAACTTGTCAGCCAGCTGTTGTTCGACCACGTCTTGAACTGGCTGTGGGCGGGGGTGTGCGTGTACAAAGCTGGACGCTGCGGCAATGATGGCGTCCGCCCTGTCTAGTGGGTGCATGATGTGATCTTGGTGAGTGGAGTGCGCTTTGGACCATTGGGACATGTGGCGCGAAAACTTGCGGAATAACGAGGAGGGCCAGTGCGACACATTGCCCATGACCGGTGGCGGCGCTGGCCGCGGTCCCAATGGGTTCATTACTGTGACCCTGACTGCTTTGTGGTCACCTGCATGGGGAAAGTCGATGGTGTCCGCAGAGATGGGGGGGTGAATGTCCCATGCCGTGGGAGAAAACAGGACTGCGTCCAAGCGGCGGCCCCGGCAATGTGTGGAGAGATTTTGAGGGCCGGTGTTTGGCGCATGTGCCAAAATCGGGTCCAACAAGGCTCAAGATTCGAGGAGCGGGTGCCAGTACCTAGTTGGTTGGGAAGGACGTCCCCACACATGGTCGTTGAAGTCGCCCATAAGGATGCCCAGGTCTGGCAATTGTGCAAGCCATGCGTCCAACTTTTCACGTTGGTCCCGCGAAAATGGTCCGTGGATGTTGGCGATGACATGCGGTGTGTGGCCAGGGAGAGCGAGCTTGATGGCACGGGCCTGGCTCCCCATGGAGGGCAGCTTGGAGACATATCTGGATATGGAATTGTGGACGAGGAATTGCGTGTCCGGGTTCTCGTCCCCATAGGTGATGGGGAGGTAGTCATCATCCATAGCAGCCGTCCATGCTGCATGGTGAGATCCACTACGGAATCGAAACTCCTGTAGGGCAATAACTACGGGCTGTTCGGCGATAATCTCCGCCAGGAGGTGCCCCCAGCGGCGCCGTGAAAGGAAGGGTCCTCCGACATTGAGTGTCAGGAAGGATAGGCCTGGCCGGGGTGGGGGGCTGGGCCCTGGATTGGGGTGGACGTCGTTGGACAGACGTATTAGCCGTTGTGCTAGATCGCATAGGATCAGGCCCGGCAATCGGGTGCGCGCGAGTGTTTGGTGTAAGGGTGAAGTGTGTAGCTGTGTGTAGGCGTCTTGCACGTGTGGCGGTGTCCACATGGGCAGTCCCACATGGGTGAGTGTCAGTAACAGGACGTACCAGCCCGGCAGGTTAGAGTAGTGCCACCTGTGCCGACGTTGTAGCTTGGGCCGCAAGCGTCGTGGCGTGCCGCTACGACGCCCAAGGTAGCACCATGATGGTAGTTGAACCACAGGCATCGGTGAACACATGGAAGTGACCCGGCTGCTCCATAGCAGCGCATACAAGAGGATGAGGTAAGGGAGGGACTTGATCCATCGTGGTCTCCAGAAGTCCCATGTCTGGCGATGGAGCCGTGCCACGCCCAGCGTATTGGCTGACTTATAATTGCATTGGGGCCGTTTCCTCCGGTGGCAGGGCATCGTGAAAAGCCAGTGCGGTAGCCGTCAGCCTGTGGTCCTCGGCCTGCACTGCCTCCTCAGCGCCCAAGGATCGGCCGACCTCGAATCTCCACCAGTTTGGGTCCACGTTGGTGTCATTGGTTTCAGGCAGTTGTCGGAACAGGGCTTCGGCTTCGTCGGGTGCATCACGGCCCGTCACAGTGGCTTCCCCGGCTGCCAAATCGAATACCACACCATGAGCCAGAACTGCACTGGATGCGTGTTGGTAGCGAATCCTATAAGACACTTTGCCCCGGAGATGCTGTCGTCCGTTCTTGTCGGCATCTTCGACACTCTCAAACGCCCCAAATTGCGCTGCACATAACCGGATGGTCTCCAGCGGGGCGGCTGTGGGTGCCTGGAGTACAATTTCATTGGGGTGTTCTGGCAGAATTGGTGTGTCACGACCTGGTGCTCCAGACCCCAACTGACCGAACCATACGCGTTCGTCAGAGTGTACATGCTTCAAAAACAGGCGACCACCTGTCCAGAGACGCATGGCTAGTTCTGTGATGGGGACATCCGGCGAAATGTGGATGAGGCGTTGGAAGCGCATATGCGGTACACCCTGGGGAAAGAACTGCGTCAGAAACATACGCGTGCGGTCCCGATCGGCAGGCTCGTCGACTTCAAGGGCTCCGTAAATTTCCGCCTCCAGGTCCGCCGCGCATTGCACCGAAGAGACCGACGCGGTGTTTCCTTTCCGTGGTTTTGCTTGCTGGATCACGTGGAGATGTGCGACGTTGGTCAGCTCGACAAATTGGGGTGGCGGCTCTTCACGTCGTAGGAGCTCAAGAAAGGCAGACGTATATGGGGCCGGGCAAGTGTACTCGAACAACTGGAGGAACTCGTCCGGTTGCGGCAGTTGCCGCACGCCGGCCCACGGAATCTTGGAGTGTCGCTTAGCTGTTGCTGTGCCGACTTCGCCACTATCATTCAGCTCCCGTAGGAAAGCGTTGTGGGAATCGATGAATGCAGGCATCACCACTCGCCAGACTGTCGGAGGCATCTCCGGGATCGTCCTGATGGCATTGGGGTTCGCAACATACGAGTGCTGGAGGTCGCTCATGCGCATCCATTCGACATCCGATCTGATGAGAATCGCAAGGTGGGACTCGTCCCAGAAAGACTGCCGCTGCCACTGGCTGGCGTTACGATCCCAGCGGACCCAATGGCCAGACTTATCCATGAGCACATAACAGCACTTCCGTCGTAAGAGTCGGACCATGTGCCGACCGTCAAGTTGCAATACCATGAGCGGGTCAACCACGGGGGCCTGCCGTGTGGTTAGGACTATCCACATGTGGACGGGCGGTTGAGACGTCTTGTGGTATTTCTGCAATTGGTTCACAACGGCGGTAAGGATTGAGCGTTGGTTGCCTATCCAGGGGTCACGTTTTCGGGTGTCACCAACGTGAACGTGTTTCGGGTCGGGGTCATTGGATGTGGGCACTGCCCAGAATGCCGTCTGGCCAGGCCGTAGCAGCTGTATAGAATCAGGAATCGGAGGGAGCAGTGCACCTTGGCTGGGTATGGTGCACCCATCCCCCATTTCCACTTCCCAAGGTTGGATTGCATACATTGCGCGGAGCATGGCTGGGCGTGGGCATACCGCCTTCCCGTCAACGTACCATTTGTCTTCAACTCTAGTACCCGGTGGGCCACTGACTTCACACCAGTTGTAAAGGGATGTTAACCCTTGTCGTATTGTGGACTGCAAGAGGTTGTCCACCGCGTGGCGTGTCGAATCCTCGTTAGTCTTCCCCGGGGTTGTGTCGTCCTGCTCGACCGGGAGTGCTGGTGGAGGGGGTGGTCGTACCAGACCGTTAGGCGGGGTGCCGAGGTGTCTCAGGAAACCAGAACCCTTGTTGGGAGTGAGGTAGGGTGTGGATACGGCACCCTGAAACGAGTCGATCATACCTCCCCTGCCCCGGATGAGCACCTGCACGGTGGCATCCCTGGTGATCCCGCACGGCTGGATGGTCATATGGTCCATCAAGAACCTGGTTGTGGAGTTCGTTGTCAACGACTGCGCGTGTGGAGGAATATTTAGACGGTCGCAAATGGCATTCTTCAGTGAGGCGATCGACATACCGTCGCACAAGAGTAGGGTCGTGGAGGAGCCCTGATATTTCACAAATATGGGCCATGACAACGTCTCGTCGTCCTCCGACATGTCGCTGCCACCAGGCGATGCTGGTGTATCTGGGATCGCGAGTAGATGTTCAAGACCAAAGTTCTCTGTGGGATACTGTAAGCCGAAGTCCGTGTCGTCCCTCTCCGCATCCAGCCCATCCCTGGGGGCGGGGGCCATTACCGGGTGGTGCCCTGTAAGCACCGGTGGCGCACATCGCCATGGGCACCCCTTGAGCCGTGGGTCGTAGGCACATACCGTGCATAGTCGGTGCCGTGGGTGGCACGGCAATGGGTATAGTACTGCATCATAGTAGCAAAGAGGGCAATGTTCGAGGTCCTGTTGCGGGCAGTCGGAGAGAAGAAGTTCTCCTGTGGGGCCGTCGAGGGAGGACGTTGTTCCTTGCTCGTTCGAGTTCGTCCACGCAGGTTGTAGTGATGGGGACCGCGGTGAGGTCCGGGCGGCTAAAGAGAGTGGAAGCTCCGCCGGACAATAAACCAGCTCTGCAGGCAACCATCCCCATTCGGAGTCGTTTGTTCTGGTGGGGCCCGGAGTCATGGATGCCTCTGCCATTATGGAGGGTTGTTGTCGCTCGCTGCGGATTGTGTCATCGGTGTTCAATGAAGGCACCATCAAGGGATCTTCGGTATTGGCCCGGGGATGTGACGTTGTGGTGCTGGTTGCCAAGCTGGGCAGCGGGTCGGCATTGCCTTGTCGGAGGACAGGGATGCGTATTCCGTGGTTGTTTGGTGATTGCCAGTTTTGTGGGGGACTGTGGGGTGGTACTGGGCGCCAAACCCGTTGTCTCTTATGGATCGGGGCGACCGGCGGAGGTGATTCGGGCGGTGTAGCGTCGAGCAGTAGAGGGGCCCTGGTTGGTACTGGGCCAGATGGCCGCGTCAGTTCCTGCGGTGCACTTGCTGTGAGCGTTACAGCCAAGGGGTGCTGATGCGCCGACCGGCAGTCAGTGGTTGCGGGCGAGCCAGTATTTGGGATTCGCACTTGCACCGGTGCATACAAGCAGGGGTCAGTATCCCAATCCTGATTGCCACATGTACTGCAGCGCGGCGAGTAGAAGTCCCGTATGCCACAGTTGGGGCATTGGAGGTCTAAACATCCTGTGGGAGATTGTGGTAGTGGGGAGGCGTGGATCTCCGTGGTCCCCGATCGGAGACTGCCCGGGGTATTGGGGGCGTATGCGCTCTCATCGGTGGGTAGGCGGGAGGTTCCATGGTGCTCCTCCTCGGGGAGTGTGTTGCAGCTTAGGTGACACTGCTGTAGGAGGTGATGGTGAAGGGCTACCCGTGTGGAGATTTTGGTCTGAATGGATGCCGTGCTTCCCAGAAAAAGTGTAATATCACCGATGGTGGTGCTATCGTTCCATGGGTGTACCGGGCTGGTTGATCCAGGTAGTGCCGACGCCGCGGCACCGGTCTGCGGTCCTGGATTGGCTTCCACGTCACCATCGTGCACCACGTCATGGACCCACCCTTTTGCTCGGGGAGGGGGGGGGCGGCTAAGCCTTATGGTGTGGGTGTGTGGCTGTGTATTTGTCCCCATAGCCCCGTTTTTTTGCCCGGTGAGGTACCTTCTGCTCTTTGTGTGTCGCCCGGGGTCTGCCCACTCGTTTGCTTTCTCATCCATAGTCTGATTGGCAAGAAAAAAATAACAGACACTCAGAATGTGACAACAACAACCTGCGTCATGTCATGCAATGCACGACCATTTCTGGAGCGCACTACGAAGCAACAACAGCCCCTTGAGCCTGACGGGTTGAAATGTCTTGGTACCTGTGTTCCGGTACCAGTGCACAAGGTCATCCTTGGTCTTGCTGCACAGCGATCCGCTTGGTGTTTGGGTGTTCGAGAGATGTGTCCGCTTTTCGGGCGGTTTAGGGGTGGAAAGGTGTTGCTTGCTGGGTCAGGTTTGCTTCACTGCAATTAGCTCCAACCGCGCCTGCCACCACGGCCTTCATTGCTCTCAGTGCAGTGGACGGATTCTGTTCTCTGCTTGCACTGTCTGAAACTTCAATGGCTGGGGTTAGGGATAAGGACTCTGCCCCCCTTCTCCACTGTACCAGGTCGCCTGTTGGGCTGTTTGTAACGCAAACACTCGGGAAGGCTCACGCCCTTTAGGCCTTTCCGATCGGCAGTCCGGGCCTTGCCTCTATTGGGTGAGGGGCGTGCATGATGGTCAGGGGTCGTCAGGTGGACGGCATTTGCATGCGCTGAACGCCAACCAGGCCGCCGGTTCAAATGATGTTTCCTTCCCCCACACCCTCCACCAGCGACACCATGTCCACTTGCAGCACGGAAGAATCCAGACATTCTACGCTCAGTGTTTGCTGGTCAAGGGGATTGTCGGTCATTCCTGGCTTCTTCCTGGATACCAAGGGCATTGAACACCGCGGGCAAAAAATCTTGCTTGCGGGCTTGCGGGCAAAAATTTTTGCTTGGAAAAATTTTTTGGAAAAAAATTTTTGATTGAAAAAATTCTAATTGGAAGAGCCGGGTGCATTGGGGCATGGGCCCAGCAAAGGTGCTCTTCGCGCCCGAGGAAGTGGGAAAGAAAAAAAAAAGAGTGCGTGGTGTTATAAGTGAGAAGGGTGGTTTGACCATCACCCTTGTGGTGAGCAAGACCGAGATCTTGCCCTTGCAAGCAATTCTTGCATCAATGAAGGGTCACAAAGGCAAGGTCGTGAAAAGGTTGAATAGGCTCCAATGGCAATATGTGCATTGGGATGGACAAGAACCCTCATGGCAAGATGAAAAGACAACGTTGCGGTTGATGGAACTAATCAATAGCCATGCAACACAGAAAATGGTCTCCTCTGACAACTTTGCAGCCCACCACATGGCAAGTGTGTGTGCCGTTGCTAGCCGCCATGAAAAAAAAAACAGCCCCGCCGACTGCAAATGCCACGCTTTATCAACAACCCCTTGATCAAATGTTTCGGCAATTTAAGCACCGTTTGAAGAAACTCTTCCTCCGCCACAGCTTGCAAAAAGCAGCAGTCATGGGCACATGCACCGATAAAATACCTCACCCGACATACCCTAAAGTCGGTGGTTTCTTGGACGAGATTTGTGCTGAGTTGAATGGGGAAGGTGCTGTTCAAAGGGCAGGGCACCTTTGTGGCATGGGTCCTGGTGCCTCACTTGAGACCATGAATGCCAAATTGAAGGCACTCTTGGCCATTCGGCCCCATGATGAGGCCAAGCAGAAGGCCTTGCACGATGCCAAGGTGCCAAATGGGGTGCACATCCCATGGGGCAATGTTGAGGCCCCGGTAATAGAGGTCGAAATCGTGAAGGATGACGCCGTGCATGACATACCTCTCCTTGAAGTTGACTCCCTCGCGGAACATGGAACATCCCCCCTTTGTAAAAGCTGCGCATAAGTCCCAAATTAATACGGTCCCTACGCCTGCTGTAGCTTGGACAAGGGCGTAGCTTTTACAAAGGGGCGCGGGGGGCACCACCAACTCAAAAACATCCTATACCCACGAGGCCCGTAAGCCCAAGGACCCAACACCAACAGGCGACATTATGGCCGAGTGGGGCCATGTGGACTTTGCCCACGGCCGCTGTCACGAGGGGTGGTGGTGGTGGGGGCGTCTGTCCCATGAGTTCACCATTTGGGGATCTGTGCATATGCCGTGCTCCACTAGACACTATATGCGGGCTTCAATGTACAAGAGTCCTGGTAATTACAACTGCCACCCGAGCCACAATCCACACTACACTGCGTAGCACTTGCCTTGCGCCGCTCTCTTCCACCTTGGCGCCGAATCTAGCACTGCTATCACCACTATGATTAGTAGCAGTAACTAGGAACAGATAGGAACCGATAGGATAGGTGGCACAGCACATGTGTACTGCAAAAAACACCACAATTGCATGGGCCACTGCCCAACAATTTTGCCCTTTCCTACATCTCGGGTGCATTATGGAAGGGGGAAGGTGCACCCTAGACCCCCCCCCCCTCCCTTGGACGTGTCCCCCCGATCCTTCCAAGCAAGTCTTTGCCCCCCGCCCCAACCCCCCCCCCCTCCCTCTAGTGTGTAGTTATCACTTCCCCCATTTGCCTCATGCTGAACAACGCCCCATGCATCGTGTGCACGCCAATACTGTCCCGTGGGCCATTTGCGCCAAAGTAACGCCACTCCATTGCAACCCCCCCCCCCCCCATGTGCACCTCTTGTGTGCCAGACCCCCCCCCCCGCCCCAACCGGCAGTTGGTGCTGCCAAACCAGACGTGCTGGTCCAACGGATGATGGAAGGCTGGCAAAATGCTAGTAGCGCGCGGTCTCAAGATCCAAGACACCGGTGTTGTGTGTGCAATGGCTCATTTGGGAGGGATGTCCACATAGGGAAACAAAAACCACAAAGGCAAATAACTATGCTATTATGCTCAACAGAAAAATACTTGTGTTGGAACTCAGGTGCGCAAATCTTGGAATGTATGTGAGTGTGTGTGTGCCAATGCCAATTGCCGCTTCTTCGGGCTGATTCCATCCACTCTTGGTTCATGCTAGTGGCAGTTGTCTGGAGTTCGCTAGACATTCCTTTATTGCACATTGGTTCGTGGGTCAAGATTCAGTGTGTGTGTGTGTGTGTGTGTGGGTGGGTGGGTGTGTGGGTGTGGGTGTGTGTGGGTGGGTGGGTGTGGCTGGGGGGTGGGGGTGTCTTTCCAAGTGATAGTTCTCATTATGTGTGCGTGTGTATGTGTGTTGTGGACCACTGTGCCTTTGTGTTTCCTCCCTGCGGAGCTCAACGCTTGCCTTCTTGAACGGTAGCTAGCAGGCGCCGGCAGGCACTTGGTGTACCATGCATGACTAAGGGACACTTTGCTGCTCACCAGCGATTACGCACTGGGGAGGCTCGTCGTGGGTCCAAGATGCAGTTCTTGTCCCTAGTACCTTGCCTGTAATTGCATTGTGCACCATCCCTCCGTATTGTGTCGGTAGTTCAGTGTCACTGCGGCGCAGTGCTGGGATCGCTTGCTCCCCTTGCCTTTGTTCCTTGAGTCTGGCGAAAAATGATGCCAACTTGGTGCATATGTCAAGGAGGTGTGTTCCTTTGCATGTATCTGCATGTGTGGACAAGGGCAGTGACCTATTGTGGGCCTTTTGGGGGGCCTCGGTCTTGGACAAAACATAGGCATTTCTCCTAGATGAGGTCTACCTCCCCGACGTTTTGACCAAGGAGGGTGTGAGTGCCTAGATCTTGCACTCTCTTAATGCGATGGCCCTCCCCAAAAACCCAAGGGGCGGCTCCATGAACTCTAGATTTGGGGCAAGGCTGAATCCCGGCTTCAGGATTGTTGTTTCTTTCGACCCATTGCCGCCATGCTTGTTTGTAGATCGTGCATACCTCCGTGTCCACGCGCGCCATTTCCCCCATTTTTGAGTGTCCTCATTGCTGAAATGCCCGCCCCAGTGCTCCACATGTCCACACATGACTTCACTAATTGGAACCACCACAGCAACGTGTTGGGTTGCACTGCTGTGGATTGCATCGCTTCCTTCTTGAATCACGAAGGGTCTACCGACCAAGGACCACCGCAACGTGACACACAGCATCTACAAAGTGGGCACAAGGTGATCCGCTATGTTTTTGTAGATTTTTCGGTACACTGTTGGCACATTGGTTTTTTTTTTGGGGGGGGGGGGGCTCGTTATTATTATCTTGTGCTATTGCAACTACTGCGCTCCCACACAATGGACTTATCAGAGGCGACATTGGGCATTAGTGGGGCACATCTCACATACCATGTGAAGGGAAAGAACATTTTGGTAAATGGTAAGTAGATGGTGTTGCGGTGCAATATCACTACGCATTTTATTCAGTCAAAAGAATTTGTGGCCACACTGGGCTTCCTCACGCAGTTCGCTTGCAAGGTTGCCTCTATGGGGTGCGGTTGATTGATTGTACTTTGTTCCACCATGAGCCATAAAATGAACTAAGGTATGAAATGGGGTACGTTCTGGCCATTGATCAAGCATGTGGAACCCGTCGGCTCCATGTGCTTGTGGAACCGATGTGTCCCCCATTACTTTACCAGTGCAAACAGAAAAAGGAGGTTCTCTTCCTGCTTGCGGGTTTTAAAGGACCGGGTGGACGTTTGCAGTCCTTGTGAAAAAGGCTTGGTTGCATTCCGTCGTGCCATAGAGAAAGTGTGCATTTGGGGACAGCACTAGCTTGGATCTGCCTCGGGCCACTCGGCTACTGGCGCGTTGTGTTTCTGCGCGGCGCTCCCCGGGCATTTGGGGGACGAAGAAGAAGAGGACTCAAAAGGAGACATCATCTCACATTTCACCTCCGCGTGTAGAGGTGCCAACTATTGCAAACCTTTGTTTCCTTCTCGTTGTGCTTTGCCGAACACTGAAGGGACACAAACCAATGGCATGCATTCGCAGTGCACCATCCCAGCCATCTTCGTGCCGCTTCTTGCCCAATTGCAAGAAAGACATGATGGGATGCATTCACCAAACACAAGGTAACCATTCAAGGACACACCCAAATCAACCCTACAAGCCGGTTTGGGGGAACAATCCTCCGAAACACACATGCACGGTTGCAAGAGCAAGAACAGACATGGGCCTCGTTGATGGAGTCACACATCTGAGTTAAGTTGACCCACTTCAAGGATGATGCATACATACAGTACACACAACATAGTGCACATCTTAAGGAGCCGGTGCGGAGCGTGGAGAGTGAATGAGAGAACATCCTCAAACAATATAACCAAGACAAGGCTGCTCTCCGGCAAAAGAGAGAGAAGAAGGAGCGCAAGAACGGGAGGCTCGTGGAGATGCATCCATATTGGCTCAATTTTAGGTTCCAACCTGCTAACACTTCCACAAAAAAAATGATGGCTGTGGAGATCCAAAAATACCCCATCAAGTAGTTGGGCAATCAAGCGTCGGTCTGCGTCTGGGTGAAACTGTATTAGTAAACGGTAAGAGTCGACTGGTCGGAAGCCTTTGAGGAAGGATGCGATGCTCCTTCCTAGCTCCAGTTGCTCCCTGTCTATGTTGTCTAGGATTTCCTGTACGGACGTGATTTTGTCTTCTTTATGTTCAGTGTACTGTTGCCTCAGGACGTATAGGCTCTCGTAGTCGGTTTCAGTGAGCCAGTAGGGTCCGGGGTTTCCGGCGTTTCCCTCTGTCGCTTACTGTAACCGCATTCGCTGTAATGCACCACCCAATGCTAGGACCAAGTGTCAAGCAATTTGAAAGAAGAGAATGAAGGGAAATCAAATGTTTTGGGCAATTTTTGGCAAAATGTTTACGGTATGTTGTGGGTGTTGCAATTGATAATTAGGTGTGAAAACAAGAATACTTTGGACTCGATCCGCGGCCATGCCTGGCCGGCCCCAAGCTACAAGTGTAGCTGTAGTGCTAGAACCACATTGTGGATTGTAGAATCACATCAAGAAGAAGCATGTGACACTTTGTGACGTGAAATTTGCTAAATTTGCACATGAGGGAGCAATTGGTTGGCCACCGTTGGGATGGCACATGTGGATTTTTGCACGGATACATTTGGCAAAGCCATGGCCCAAGACTATTCATGTTATTGCCATCTACCCTCGCAAACCGATTGGGTGTCTGCGGGATGGGATTGGTGCATGTAGACTGTTCTGTTTTCTGCAGGTGAGCGTGGATTTGGAAGAATGCACTATGGAATTTCAAGAACCATCAACGCTTTCCTGAACACATGATAGGTTCAAACTTGGGGTCTTCAAACCCGGCTGGGGTTCTAACGACAGAGAATACAGTTCTCTCAAACACGGTGCCGAGTTCTCAGAAGATGAATTTGATGAGCTTTTGGATGTTGAAATGCTACCTTGCAACGTATTGGAGAGCCCATTGTCAAGGTCGCTGATGGTGTCAGTGCTGATGCCCAGCTAACAAGTGCTTGTTGCCTATCCGCCGATACCGGTATCGGTATGAGGCGTAATCAGACTGCACGCAGGTATGCTGCACCCATGTGAATGGTGTTGCCCCCCCCCCTCGTTTGCATTGCCCACCACAAAACACGGCCAACTCGAATGTTTCCAGGACATGTGCAATTGCCCGGGTCGGCCGCTCGTGGCAGAACAAGCAGTGGAGCGCCCAGTACACGCAGGAGTATCGTCATGCCGCACAAGCCGTGGCGGGCGGTGATGGAAGATGGTCGGCGGGTGAGCTTCCATGTCACAACAGCGATGGATAGGAGGACGTAACATGCCCGGACGACAGCAGCCGACAGTGCAGCTAGCCTCCTTGCATGTGCCCACGATGCATCCAGTGACGCAACCTGAGTGCCAGCAACTAGCGTGGGCAAACCCCGCAGTGGCATTGCTCAACATCTTGATGGCGGTCACAGCAACGTATGGTGCAGGTTGTTGGGATGCATTCATCATGGAGGATCAGTGTGGATCGGCGGCGTTGAGAAGCATGGTGACCAACATGGTGGACTTGCTGGACATCGTAGTAGGAGCCTTTTTAGCGTGGGTAGATCAGGGGGCCTGGCGGGATGATGAGGCCTTAGTGATAGCCACCAACGTGGACCCCATGGGGCACCCAGTGTTGGGGAGAAGTGCCACAATGCTGGTCCATGCCCTAAGGTGGAGGTACTGGGCAACTTGTGTTGGTTTCAGTGGGCCAGGGATAGGGTCCGACCAATATGCCGATGAGGGCACCATCTGACGTATATTGAGCCCGTTGTGGCAAGAGCTGACAGGAGTAGGGCCCGGCAAGCATGGGGAATCCCGCCATGGGTGGGAAACCCCGGACTGCAGGGCGGTGCTGTTAGAAGGGTGGGTGCACATTGGTGCCCCCGACGAGCCTTATGGGGGGCACATTATTGCTATTGACTATTGGGGGGTCATTCATAACAACCACCTCCAGTGGGGCAGGATGACTGGGGGGTGGGAGGATACGGGGGATTGGACACCGGCGCGCATGATAAGGGACGTGTTGGCCACAATGCCCCTTATCGGTGCGGTGTACTATATAACATTCCCGGACACAGAACAGATCTGCAATACAAGGAGCAAGCAGGCGCAGCCAACCTTGTCAGCTAGGTCCAACGGTGGGTAAAGGACCGCAAGGCCCACAGAAACTATACTGCAGTGATGGCCAATGTTCAAGCCCCCTAAGGGGTCGCCACAATACAGGATGCAATGCCAGCAAAGCCAGCAAGACACAACGATGAATACCCTGGAAGTGTTCGAGAGGTTTACAAAGCAAACACGTCCGTATCACGGTGATGATGCACAGCATAAGCAAGTGTCGCCAGTCTGATATGGCCTCAGTGCGTGCACATTGTTGTATGATGAGGGCAGCTGTGACAAATTTACAGGCGGCAACGGGTGGTGGTGGGGGGCGTCAGATCTGGGATCACAAAGGGAGTAAGGCGGTTGGTCTGGATCAGGGAGTGGTATAGGTCAGCAAAGGGCAAGGTACCCGAGGTAGGGGCCAAGCTCTAGGTCCACTGGGGGACACGTACCCAGAGTTGGGGTCATGCTGAGACTGCCCTAGGTCCACTAGGGGACAAGTACCCAGAGTTGGGGTCAGGCTGTGAGTGCCCTAGGTCCACTGGGGACAAGTACCCAGAGTTGGGGTCAGGCTAAGGCTGCCCTAGGTCCACCGGGGGATGAATCCCCAGAGTTGGGGTCAGGTCGAGACTGCCCTAGGTCCGCTGCGGGACAAGTACCGAGAGTTGGGGTCAGGTTGAGACTGCCCTAGGTCCAAAGGGGGACATGTACCCAGAGTTGGGGTCAAGCTGTGTCTGCCCTAGGTCCACTAGGGGACAAGTACCAAGAGTTGGCGAGATGGCGCACTGACTGCAATTGTCTGGCCTACTAGTTGCATTGTTGTATTGTTGTTGGCCAGGAGGAGTTCCTTGGGAACGCAGCCCTAGGCCCTTGCCAGGTCGCGTCCATAAATTAATGTCCGAGTGTACAAGGGAATTGAATCGGAGTGTGGGGAGGGGGGCGTTGAAGAAAACAGTGTTCACAACACCCGCAACAATGCCACATGCAGATCAAGAGCTTGGCACACGGCTCTGGCCAGGAGGGAAGGTATGGGCAATGGGAGCGGAAGGAACAGGGCTGCTTATGCCTTGGCGTTTGTATACAGCAATTGATGTGGTTTTTTCCCCTGCCTGTCCAGTGGTGATGCTGAGCCTGCCATTTCAGCCTCAGCAGTGTTACCACTGCGTGTCGCACTGTGACGTCGCGCATCCAATTGGTACGCAGGACACCCCTCCTCCAGCGGCATATTCTCTGGCAAGCTTGCACCCACCAGATGAGGACCAAAGGTTGTGACCCCTTGGAAAGCTCTTTCTTTGCTTTGTGTTGCCAAGAGAAAGATCAGTTCGGCAAACCTGCAGGCTGGGACGACTTCTCTGCAATGCCACACACTGAATGGGAGGCGAGTATGGTCCGCTACTGCTTTGAGCAACGCGGTATCAACGGCTCTTGGTGCTGGAGGTGCGACGAAGAAGTCCTACCGCCAGTCCCAAGAAGGCCAAGCATTGGTCCAACAACATGAGTGTCTACTACAAAAAACACCACAACTGCATGGGCCACTGCCCAACAATTTTGCCCTTTCCTACATCTCGGGTGCATTATGGCAGGTGGAAGGTGCACCCTAGACCCCCCCCCCCTCCCTTGGACGTGTCCCCCACATCATTCCTACTGCTCAAGCAAGTCCTTGCCCCCCACCCCAACCCCCCCCCCTCCCTCTAGTGTGTAGTTATCACTTCCCCCATTTGCCTCATGCTCAACAACGCCCCATGCATCGTGTGCACGCCAATACTGTCCCGTGGGCCATTTGCGCCAAAATCACGCCACTCCATTGCAACCCCCAATTGTGTACCTATTGTGTGCCAGACCCCCCCCCCCGCCCCAACCGGCAGTTGGTGCTGCCAAACCAGACATGCCGGTCCAACGGATGATGGAAGGCTGGCAAAATGCTAGTAGCGCGCGGTCTCAAGATCCAAGACACCGGTGTTGTGTGTGCAATGGGTCCTTTGGGAGGGATGTCCACATAGGGAAACAAAAACCACAAAGGCAAATAACTATGCTATTATGCTCAACAGAAAAATACTTGTGTTGGAACTCAGGTGCGCAAATCTTGGAATGTATGTGAGTGTGTGTGTGCCAATGCCAATTGCCGCTTCTTGGGGCTGATTCCATCCACTCTTGGTTCATGCTAGTGGCAGTTGTCTGGAGTTCGCTAGACATTCCTTTATTGCACATTGGTTCGTGGGTCAAGATTCAGTGTGTGTGTGTGTGGGTGGGTGGGTGGGTGTGTGGGTGTGGGTGTGTGTGGGTGGGTGGGTGTGGCTGGGGGGTGGGGGTGTCTTTCCAAGTGATAGTTCTCATTATGTGTGCGTGTGTATGTGTGTTGTGGACCACTGTGCCTTTCTGTTTCCTCCCTGCGGAGCTCAACGCTTGCCTTCTTGAACGGTAGCTAGCAGGCGCCGGCAGGCACTTGGTGTACCATGCATGACTAAGGGACACTTTGCTGCTCACCAGCGATTACGCACTGGGGAGGCTCGTCGTGGGTCCAAGATGCAGTTCTTGTCCCTAGTACCTTGCCTGTAATTGCATTGTGCACCATCCCTCCGTATTGTGTCGGTAGTTCAGTGTCACCGCGGTGCAGTGCTGGGATCGCTTGCTCCCCTTGCCTTTGTTCCTTGAGTCTGGCGAAAAATGATGCCAACTTGGTGCATATGTCAAGGAGGTGTGTTCCTTTGCATGTATCTGCATGTGTGGACAAGGGCAGTGACCTATTGTGGGCCTTTTGGGGGGCCTCGGTCTTGGACAAAACATAGGCATTTCTCCTAGATGAGGTCTACCTCCCCGACGTTTTGACCAAGGAGGGTGTGAGTGCCTAGATCTTGCACTCTCTTAATGCGATGGCCCTCCCCAAAAACCCAAGGGGCGGCTCCATGAACTCTAGATTTGGGGCAAGGCTGAATCCCGGCTTCAGGATTGTTGTTTCTTTCGACCCATTGCCGCCATGCTTGTTTGTAGATCGTGCATACCTCCGTGTCCACGCGCGCCATTTCCCCCATTTTTGAGTGTCCTCATTGCTGAAATGCCCGCCCCAGTGCTCCACATGTCCACACATGACTTCACTAATTGGAACCACCACAGCAACGTGTTGGGTTGCACTGCTGTGGATTGCATCGCTTCCTTCTTGAATCACGAAGGGTCTACCGACCAAGGACCACCGCAACGTGACACACAGCATCTACAAAGTGGGCACAAGGTGATCCGCTATGTTTTTGTAGATTTTTCGGTACACTGTTGGCACATTGGTTTTTTTTTGGGGGGGGGGGGCTCGTTATTATTATCTTGTGCTATTGCAACTACTGCGCTCCCACACAATGGGCTTATCAGAGGCGACATTGGGCATTAGTGGGGCACATCTCACATACCATGTGAAGGGAAAGAACATTTTGGTAAATGGTAAGTAGATGGTGTTGCCGTGCAATATCACTACGCATTTTATTCAGTTAAAAGAATTTGTGGCCACACTGGGCTTCCTCACGCAGTTCGCTTGCAAGGTTGCCTCTATGGGGTGCGGTTGATTGATTGTACTTTGTTCCACCATGAGCCATAAAATGAACTAAGGTATGAAATGGGGTACGTTCTGGCCATTGATCAAGCATGTGGAACCCGTCGGCTCCATGTGCTTGTGGAACCGATGTGTCCCCCATTACTTTACCAGTGCAAACACAAAAAGTAGGTTCTCTTCCTGCTTGCGGGTTTTAAAGGACTGGGTGGGTGTTTGCAGTCCTTGTGAAAAAGGCTTGGTTGCATTCCGTCGTGCCATAGAGAAAGTGTGCATTTGGGGACAGCACTAGCTTGGATCTGCCTCGGGCCACTCGGCTACTGGCGCGTTGTGTTTCTGCGCGGCGCTCCCCGGGCATTTGGGGGACGAAGAAGAAGAGGACTCAAAAGGAGACATCATCTCACATTTCACCTCCGCGTGTAGAGGTGCCAACTATTGCAAACCTTTGTTTCCTTCTCGTTGTGCTTTGCCGAACACTGAAGGGACACAAACCAATGGCATGCATTCGCAGTGCACCATCCCAGCCATCTTCCAGCCGCTTCTTGCCCAATTGCAAGAAAGACATGATGGGATGCATTCACCAAACACAAGGTAACCATTCAAGGACACACCCAAATCAACCCTACAAGCCGGTTTGGGGGAACAATCCTCCGAAACACACATGCACGGTTGCAAGAGCAAGAACAGACATGGGCCTCGTTGATGGAGTCATACATCCGAGTTAAGTTGACCCGCTTCAAGGATGATGCATACATACAGTACACACAACATAGTGCACAGGTTAAGGAGCCGGTGCGGAGCGTGGAGAGTGAATGAGAGAACAACCTCAAACATTATAACCAAGACAAGGCTGCTCTCCTGTTGCAAAAGAGAGAGAAGAAGGAGCGCAAGAATAGTAGGCTCGTGGAGATGCATCCATATTGGCAATTTATTAGGTTCCAACCTGCTAACACTTCAACAAAAAAAATGGTCGTGGAGATCTAAAAGTATCCCATCAATTCTACGAAGGCCTCTTGTATGTGGAAGTATGCCTAGTGTGTGGGAGGGACTTATCCCAACTGGTTGGACCTAGTAGCGGTTGTATTGCCTACGTATGGGGCTCAAGACATGAAAATTTTGTACAAGCCTTACTGGTGAATGTTTTCAAGTATGCATACACCTTTACACATGGCTCCACAGTGACCACTTCGCCATAGGGTTGGGTCCGGGTTCAAGTTGTCCACGATGAGTAGCTCGGGAGGGGACTGGAGCGGGGGGGGGGGGGTGAAAAAAGAACCGTGGACCTCCTTGACACGATTCATACAAAATGATTGTATGCCCCTGAGGAGCTTTCCCCTTGAACGGTGTCAAGAAAATTTTCAGGTAGCCCTCGTTATGAGTCGTGAGATCTTCAATCTTGCCAGGTATGTCAGGGAAGCTAACCACACATTGAAGAAAACCACCGTCTCAATGGAATTGTCGCTTCGCGGGCACGATCCTCTCCGTCTCTAGCCACATATCTTTATCGCTTTCGCCGTAATGCACCACCCAATGCTAGGACCAAGTGTCAAGCGATTTGAAAGAAGAGAATGAAGGGAAATTAAATGTTTTGGGCAATTTTTGGCAAAATGTTTACGGTATGTTGTGGGTGTTGCAATTGAGAATTAGGTGTGAAAACAAGAATACTTTGGACTTGATCCGCGGCCATGCCTCGCCGGCCCCAACCTGCAAGTGTAGCTGTAGTGCTAGAACCACGTTGTGGATTGTAGAATCACATCAAGATAAAGCATGTGACACTTTGTGACATGAAATTCTATTGCCTTCGGCAGTGCACCTCGAAGAGAGGTTGACAGTCAGCCAATCAGTCCCTGAGCCAGCAAGCAGGCAGTCAGTCAGATACACACAGTTTGGGTTTTTTGTCAGTGGCAGATGCGGCACCAAGCAGCAGGGAGGCCCTGCAGTGCAACCCAAGCAGTGGCCGAGTGGTAAAGCAGCCGACCGGTGCCAGGTGGTCGGCGGTTCGAACCCCAGTCTGGCCACTTTGGCGCCGCCGCCGGCGGCGGCGCTAAAGTTCGGCAGACCAGGAATCGAACCGACGCCCACAAATCTGGTATCGGCTGCGTTACCATTGGACCGCTGGCCGTGTTAACAGCACTGTGCGTCCCCACTGCTTGTAGCCTATTAAGCAAAAACTTTTGACCCCCCCCCCCACCCCCACCCGCACCCCCCCCTCAAAAAAGTGATATCCAGTTTCAGGGGGTAGAGGCCTCAAAATCAAAAAATCCATTGGGGGATGGTCTTACTGGGCAAAATAATGATTTTACAAGGGGTTGGACATCCAATATCATGCCTTGGGGTATGCTACGTGAATGACCCCAAAAAAGGGGGGTATATGACGCCCGCGCCTGCGCTTGATCTAACAACCTCCCTTCGAGGTGATTTGCTAAATTTGCACATGAAGGAGCAATTGGTTGGCCGCCGTTGGGATGGCACATGTGGATTTTTGCACGGATACATTCGGCAAAGCCATGGCCGAAGACTATTCATGTTATTGCCATCTACCCAAGAATGTGGCGAAGAACCTCCAAGGGTGCCTGTGTCACAATGCCGCTTCACTACCCTAATGTCCGTGCCCACCACCAAGTGCCCAAGGACACCTTTTTGGTACTATGGAATGGCATTGGTGCGGATGTAGACTTTGTTGCTGCCCATGAGTATCACCATTCCACGTGGCATGGTGGTGGGAGTGGAGTGTGCACCGGTGAGCTTGATGTTTCCAAGTGGGGGTGTTCACAAGGGGGAATATAGCCACCCAGAGAATTGCGGTCATACACTAGTGGACGAAGCAAGGCCGTTGAAGAAGGAAAAAAGCTTGGGCCAACTTTTTGTGGCCCTTATGCTAATAGTGGTGGGTTGATCGTGCGGTGAGTGAGTGGATGGAGACTCACACAACACACATTGCGCCAACAACATGCTTTGGTGGAATGGGTTGTTGCCGCAAGCGTATGCTCCCATGAGGGACTGTCTCACCATGTGCAGGCTTGATAAAAATGTCGACCAAACGGTGCTCTCTCATCAATGCAAAATACGGCAAGTTCTCATTGCCCTCGGCTTGGGTAATGGTTAGCCCGATGCTAAGGGTGATCTTGAGCATTTTATTGAGTGGCAACCTTCCATCGGCTTGCAGCCCGTTGCACGTACGAGAGTACTACAAGGGCGTGCAAACAGGTTGGCAAGGTTTGGATACTGTGAAGTGGCGTTATTTTAATTTGGTTTTAATGGGAGGACGCCGGGGTAGTGGGTTCACACAGCGGTGCCTTTGGGAGGTTGTTCCTTGTTTCGCCGTGCTTGGGTCAATCTTAGGGGGAGGGCAAGTGCATCTCTAGGAGGGTTGAAGTCGGCCCAATTGCAGAAAAAGGTAATGCACCAAGCAAACACTCCCACGGTGCACTCCAAGCACGTTGCACCTATATACACCATCATGTTGAGCAATTAGAGACAACACAACTCTCCTCGCAACATTGGGGGGGGTGTCAAACACACGTGCATTAGTGTTCGTGTCATAGTGGTGGTCTATGCCACCGCCGAGACACAAATGCGTGCATCGCATGTCTTGAGGGGACATGTAGACGGCCACCTGGGTTGCATGCCTTCGCGGCGATGGGTAAGTGACACAGGTACCCACCGCTTTTTGTTGAGCAATACCTTGCAACCATACCAAAGTCATCGGTGGAGTAAGAACCGGGTCTGGTTGGACCAACAGGTTGTTTTGCAAAGTGCTTTGTGTCCAAAACACGGCGGATGTTGTTTTCTTTGGTTGATTGAATGCGGTCCTCGACTATTTTTCGACGGAATGCTCTCGATGACATGACAAGCACGACGTCGCTCAAGTTGGTGCTTTGTGTATGCCGAGTGGCGGCAGAAATGCCGAAGAGTTCAGTCAATGTGGTTTGCACAATGCAAGCAGTTGTTTGCAAGAGTAAACCCAACATAAGCAGGACGACGACGATGCCACCATGATGGTATTCCTCAAAACACCAGCCCCCGACGCCCGTGCGAAGTCCCGCTCTGGGACGAGGGTGTCGGGGGTGTCGGGGGCGCGGGTGTCCGGGATATCCGGCAAGCCCCACCCGACGCCCCTGAAGTCCACCTGATCCCCATGTGTTCGCATTTCTTTGCACACATGGGACCACACTCCTTCAAGTTGCTGGGATCCTTTTCCATAAATCTTGTTGGTCCCATGCCAATGGAAATCGGTACGACACAGCAAAGTTTCAGAGTGGTTGAAAAACAGTTTCTTGGGGGTCCCCAATGTTGACACCAATTAAAAGGGAGACAAAACCTTGGTGAGCTCAACGTTCCAAGAAGCGGAGAAAGATACAAGTGAAGGCACAAGGCGTAGTCCCCCAATTAGCGGAGGACTCGCGGCAACAAGGCAACGCCTACGGCGCCCGGAGTCGCCAATGCAAGTACGTCCAAAGTAGCGCCATACCATGTGCGGTCCATGCAACTTAGAAAAGGAGGATGTATTCAATGTGCCCCATATTCTGAACATTCTTCGGGGCCCCCAATGCACTTGATGCGGCCGGCGGGCATGTGTGTGTGTTGAGGGCGGGGGGGGGGGGGGGGGCTCCGGCCATGAGACTAGCGATGTGGTCCAATTAAGGGCATGATTGGGGGCTTGCAGCTTGGCGCTTCACGGTGATGATGTCCATGACTCCATCACTGACGATGGCGACAGTGACAATGATAGTTACTATGATGAGAATGATCCTTTCTTGGTGCCTGGACCATCTGCCAAGTCTTTCAAGGTCAACCGACACCCCGCTCAAGTTTGTCTGTGAAATTTTCAATAAGCCCCCCTCTGCCTAGGCAACCCAGGGCTGGCCTTGAAATAGGGTCCCTATCATTTTCTTCTTCTTCTTCTCTCAATGCAGGCAAGAATTTTGGGTAACAAAATTCTTGTTGCTCGATGGCCAATACCTTTTGGTTAGTGATTGATTGCTAGTCGTTGCAGGTGGTTAGTAAAAGAGTAAAAGAGTAAAAGAGAGTTAAACCACGTGTTGCCACCAATTGCCACACATTTTTACTCATCAGCAGCAACCTAACAATACTGCTGCATTTTTATCCACCAACCAAATGACTCGAAACATTCAGAGCTTCGATTGAATTGGGACTGGGTGCCAACTTCCGTCGCTCCCACCAGTGACTGTCAATTAACGTCCCGGGGTTAGTTACAGATCCAAGGCAACAAAAAGAAGACGTCCTGTGCTTTGAATGCCGCATGAGGGAAAAAAGCAAGGTACGCATGGTTTCCATATGCCTGTCACCATGTGTGTCTCCTGCTATGTCTCCATGCCTTCGTGCCCTTTCCCGTACTGTATCCGCATGCATTGCTCTACTCAGGAAGTGGGGCAAGTTCAGATCTCTTGGGGGCCGCATCCAAAATATCGAGTTGTTCCGTCACCAGGGTGGGACCATCTACCCCAGCCATTACCCAGCTCCTCCAACAGCTCCCCAAGCCCAAGCTCAAGCCCAAACCCAAGCCCCGGCCGACAACACTCATGTGCACTGGGTGGGAGACAAGGCAGCGCGGGAACTTCTGCAGAAGCTGCAGCAGCTGCCGCGAAGCGTTGCCCAAACCAGCTGCATCCTCAATTCCAACTGAACCGAACCGACCTAGCTACGGAGGTAGAAATGGGCATAGTGCACACCACCCAATTGCAGTCTGAAGGGAGATTGGTGACATGCCATGCATCATCACGAGTGTCCTTGAATCCAAACCTCGCTTGGGTTCACAGACCATGTGACCACAGTAGGGAATCGTCGGTGGATCCCCAACCGCCGTCGGATGACTCACAACCTCATCATTAGCATCCAATGCAAAGCTCTCTTGATGGCATTTATTGTGCAATTGGGTGCAAGTAGTCATGGTGCTAGGCCATGCGTTCGGTGCATGGAAACTTGGTGGCAGGCCAATAACTGCATGGGGCGTACCTCGACTAGACTTGGGCTCTCGTTCCCAACAACGGTTCCTCATATGCAAGGCCACCTGCCCCGTCGTACTTCGCGGGTCAAGCGGAGCCGGCGCTATAGTTGCAGTGGCCTGCCTGCGAGGCCAATGGCCAACACCTCCTCCGCAACTCGCTTGATAACGGTTGCATTGTGCATTGGTGAGCACCACCTCCCTTGCCCCATGTGGAGCAGTAGGCCCATGCAACAACAAGCTTAACGGTAACCTATTTGCGATGGCACAATTAACAGTCCTGAATGCGTTCAAGCCCCTGCATGGCCTCTTTGTTGAAGAACAACAACATGAACTCACCCCATTCCGCCTGTTGCAGTGGTCCACGGTTAGAAGATGGCGTGAAGGCAGATTCGGCAAAAATTGGAACAACCCTTCCACCTGTTGCATCTGCGCCCATTCTAAACCCTAGTGGCATTCTGCCTTCTAACCAACCCCCTAGGTCCCCACATAGGCCGATGCTCAACTACCAGTCCGCTGAATGGTGCAACTTGTGGGACCAAAATGTTCCATGGGCCTTCTTGGTATAAGGCGGTGAGGAATTACAAGACGGCCGTTTTTCACAAGACAATAGTCGAGCGTGTCCACAATGTGCCTACATGGCTGGCGGTGGTGAAAATACACCCGGCTTCGGATGCCCTGACAAAGTACATCACTCCAACCCATGTAGTTAGATGGGGCGCAACAAACAATCTTGAGCTCTCCACAAGCTCTTCTGGCACTGCCTACTCCTGGAGCGGCTACTCCTGGTGGGCCTAGAGCAGGTCTTGTTGCGCTGGCTCCCCCATTTGGTGCTGCTATGCTGGGGCCCCTCTCCGCCCCACGCGCTCCTCTGTGGGCACTTTGATTGTGTGTTCCGGTTTGCGGAGAAGAGCCAAGTGGGGGGAATGGTTACTCGGCGTTAGTCGCACCGTGCTGTGTGGCGGTGCACACAATGCAAGCATTCGGCGAGGAGTGTACCCCCCCTTTCCCTACAGAATGCCAAATTGCTTCGATGGATTTATTTCATTTAACGGGTGACAACCTCCTGTTCACACATGCAAATGAGGAGCTGTTGCCGTGTGAAGGGCCCTTCTAGCACCGCACGCCACCCGAGGCCCGCTTCTTCGAGGTGACGGCGTAGCATTGGTCTAGATGATGAACGTAGCAAACACGTATTAGAAGTGATAGTGCGCGTTGTGTTGGCTGCCGGTGCTGTACAAGTTGACACGTTGCTACTTAACGGTAGCCATGTATTAGTCATATCTGATCACGACCATGATTAGATCAAAAAGATGCCCGGCGCGCTGACGCTCCCCCACAGGGCCACAGGTAACCCCCGCCCCCGTTGCAATCCCGCCCCCCTTAATGTGCGGCCGTTGCCCCCCATCAGGGTGGGGTGGGGGGGCGGGGAGACGGTCATGAAGTAATGTTGCACGTTCCACCACACAATGATAGCAGTTCGATTAGAACGTAAAGAAAATTTTCTTGGGTGTCTTCGGTATATCCTGGTATATCCTATGCCTTTTTGTCAAGGTGACGGTCACCCCATTGAGGTGGGGGGGTTGCCCAGCGGGGGGGGGGGGTCTGCGCAGAAAGAGGCGGCGGGAGGGTTTGGCAAGGCCTTCGATGAGGACACACTGGTCGGCAGCGGCATGCGCAGGTGCCGAGGCTGTGCTGCGCCTTGCACCCGCAAACCCTACGGCACGGTGCAGTCAAACCCCCCCCCCCTGTCCTGGCCTCTGCGCCATGCTGTCTTGTCGGCCAGCGCAGGGCCCGGAACAATGGCACATTGCTGCACTTGGCAAACACTAAGCGTGGAAGACAAGCAGCATGCCTTGCCAAGTGCCTCCCCTGAACCACGGAAGAAGGTGAGGGGAAAAATGGCCTTGCCAAGTGGTCCACTTGTCAGGCATCCCACGTCTAAAACGCTTACCTAATGTACCATCCCAAGCAAAACAAACTTTTGGGGGTGAGTGATTGGTTGGCGGACAAGCAGATCTTGTGATTGGACAATACCTTGCAACCTCCCATAGGTGCAGCCTACCAAGACAATCATTGTCAATTGCATGCTCCGCCCCACTTCGCTTTGGCAGCAACATATATTTGCTTGGCACTGATGTACTCCCCACCATTGTAGTCCTTACGATCTCAACAGTTAGGCCCAGGGTTTCATGGTCCGTGCCTTCCTCCGAGGTTTCATTACTGCTATCGTCGGACTCAAAGCTCTTGTTGAAGGGCCGCGGTCGGCTATATGGTGCTCCACGTCACGCTTTGACAATGCGGGTGTTTGGCGGCATTGCGAGCGCCGAGCGAGGGTCGGGCCGCCTAAGGGGCCCACAAGAACATTCTTGCGCCGCGCACACCCCCATCGGTACCCACCAGCCCCTCCTTCGGCGCATCGGATTGCACTTGTGTTGTGTTGTTGAAGGAACTAAACAACAAAATGGATAATCCACAATTGGGTCCAACGGATGCCAACTTGGTTGAGTTCTTTGTGGACTCTGCAAGTAGGGGAATAAGGATAGCTAGCAAGGAATGCCCACTAGCATACACTATTTTCTGGCCAAATGTTTCTTTCCTCTCCCATATTTTCGTATTTAGACATAATCAATTTCTAGTTAGTGGTGGCCATTGACAGCTAAGGTGTTTCAAGTTTATGGAAATCGGATTTTGAAAGCCCATCTGCTTGGATTTGCGTCGGACTCAACGGAACTGGAGCCGACAAATGGTTTGTGGCGACACCCACAAATCCACACTTTTGATTGACATCTTGTGTTCAAAAAGGCACGCAAATCGAAAGCGTGGCAGACACCGCGTGCATGATTTGCAACGTACGCCGGCTCCACTCTGCTGCAAACCATTGCTGGCGTGTTTTGCGGTAAATGTAGGTAGAGGCCGGCTATTGTTACATTGCTTTTTCAGTTGTGAGTTCCAAGTCTTTGAACAACTGGAACCCGTTCTCATCTTGGCTAATAGGAGTGCCAATTGCTTTCCTGCTCTCCCTTTTTATAACCAATGCTTGCCTTGGATGTTGCTGACCAAACACTTGAAATAAATCCCTATATTCTGGATTATTGAGCATATGGCTTGTCGTGTACAACCTGTTGTTCCACATGTACCGCATGTCCGCCAACCGCAACCTCTAGGTATTTGAGAGGGCGCATCCTTCGTCTCTTTGACCATCGGTTTTGCAACCTTCGCAATGGCCTTTTTTGTCACCTCTTGGCAAAAGTAGACATCCTTGCATCCGAGCTTCCTTGTCGGCACACACATGATGGGGTTGAGCTTTTGCTGGGCAATGTGGGAACATCTTAGGACGAACTCTACATTGTTCCTACCCTTAACCCCTGGGCCCATACATCCTATGGGACCCTTTGTGCTGCCGCAGTCGTGGAGAGCGGGCCTGTGGTCCCCGGGGGGTGGTGAGGGGGGGGCAGAGTTCCACGAGGTCTTTTTGCAGTACCGCTTGGAGGAGTCGGTGGGTGCGATGACGTGATGTTGTATGGTGTCGGCGCCTGCTTGTAGCACTCGTTTTCTTGGTCCATGTGATCATGACCCGGCGCCGCCGTAATCGCCATGCGCGCAGCGGCAAGAGGAGGCGAGGCAAGAGCCGCTCGCGCAAGCGTTCGGAGGAGGCCGTTCGGCGGCGCACGGCGCGACGACGCGCCACGCTGCGGGAGAAGTTGGGTGGCATAGTGGGTCGCCGGGCCTGTCACCGGGTGTTCCTCCGGAATGGGGTGCGGCTGTACGTCGAGTATGGCGTGCCTGACGATCCCGGGGAGAGGGAAGATTTTTTGGGTGCCGCGGCCATGGATCTCGCCAAGAGGGTTCGGGGGCGGGCGACAAGACAAACCACCACGGTCGGGGACCCCAGGGTGAAGCCCGGGGGCAGACACACTTGCGGGGGGATGTGGGACGTAGTGGCCGGGACAGGGGGGGGCAGAGGGTGGTTGTGTCTCTGACTGACTGGAACGGGGGTCGTCGCACCCCCGTGCCGTATCTGTGGGTGCAGGGGTCTTACCCTTTGGTGGTGAGAATAGCAGGCCACTTCAGACCGTTGGTGTAGTTTTTTTTGAGGATAAGCCTAACTTAGGGAGCAGGTGTGGTGGTGAGCGCTGGCCCATTGATTTTGGGTCTGTTGCGGGTCTCTGTGAGCTGCCCTGGGGTGGCCGGGCCGCTTTGCGCCCGGGCGGTGCTTTCGCTTTTGCCGGCGGTTTGCCGGCGGCACCTCTGCATGGTACGCAACAATATGATGTGATCAAGCAGGCTCAAGCGACTTAAGCCTCACTGATGAGGAAACCCCGAAGTCTTTCTCCAAAATCAGCTGATGGGGACACTTATGGCAAGCCATCATGTTTGCTTTCGTAACAGCCTCAACTCACTAGACACAGAGCATCAAGGGTGAGCTGGGTCATCCACCACGGACATGCATCAATCAAAAAGCATGAGCCACACGAGACCACTATATACTGGTTTAGTGGCTTGCCCATATGCCATAACCTGCGGCGTGAGCAACATGCCTTGCCTCAACATTGAGGGTAATCTTGGGTGGCCCCACTTCGCCCCTTTTGCGCATGCCACACGGGAATCTCTTTTCTTGGATGCAGATTGCATTGATGTCCGAGGATTTCAGCAGCCTTTCCTACAAAGAGCTGCAGGCCGCATGCAGGAGGAGAGGGCTGCGATGCACAGGCCGTGCGGAATCTCTTATCACGCGACTGAAGGACCACGATGGGGCATTCGTAGTTGATGCAGAGCTGCGGACTGTGTAGATGGCCCCCAACGCTGTCTTTCAGCGTCTACTGAAGGAATGTTGGTATAGTGATTTCAAGTTTGTGGTAGGCCCGGGGGAGGTAGTGTTACAGGCCCACAGTGGGTCAACCATCAAGGGTGTTTTGGCTAATGAAGACGCAAGGTGGAACTGGAACAATTAAAGGATTTTGGGCCTTTTGAAGGACGATGAGGCGCAGCAACAATGAAAGTGGTTAAGGCCGTTGGCGAGGCAACAGGGCAATGGAAACAATACAATGGCTGGCGGCCATACAAGAGCACTCCTTGGGTGGCATGTACGACCAAGGACTCCTGGTACTTCCCCCCACAACTAATTCTCAACTCCCAAACAACAATCCAAAGCTAGCATCCAACGCTAGACCTTAGAACAATGACAAAGCAAAGTGTGACGAGGGGGCTACTCATGCTTGTATTTGCGACCAATGCATGTAGAGGGTGCGTTGGAACATTTTTGGTCTAAATCACTACTACAGCTGTGCCAACCAAATTCCAACCCCCTCGATCGTTGATCCCATGTAGTACCCCCGTGACATGCCCAAGTCTCCCATCTATGTGGCCTCTAATGCCCCCACATTAATTAATTAATTAATTAATACGAATAGATGTGATCTTCTTGGCTGTCAGACAATATTGCTTTTTTGGCAATTGCCTTTACCAGTTCTACACCACTTTAGGAAACTCTTGTTTGCCAATGGCGGAGAGACCTCATACGCTTTGAGAAACCATTGGTCGTAGAATTTGATAGCAGCCGCTTCTGGGCCGAAAGTTGCGGTGGCACGGCACACATTGGATCCTCTAGACATGCGGCATACACCCTTTTCTAGCCCTTTCACGTGGTGGCTGTAGTCACACAACTGTGACAAGGAAAGTTGAAATCGGCTTTCTCACTTTGAACCACGCTCGTACTTTGATTTGCTGCACTACACCATAATGCAGCAACTAGACAACGGTGGTGGTGACATCGTGGAGATACGCAGATGTAAACCTATATTGTGACGAACCGGTGTCTTCATGCTATTGATGAGATGCAAGTTGTGTGGCTGGTTCTTTTGTCAAGCGCATCAGTCCCCTAGCCCACTTTTTTTGTGCACCACCTTGGCGGTGCGGTGGCATATTGTTGTACCCCATCGCCCCACGCATTGCCGCAGAGTAGGGCACGGCCATGTATGGCGGATTGGACCGACTAACCTCATTTCGACCATTGTTGTGAACACTTCGTTGAGAGCAAAGTACTTCAAAGGTTCGAGGCAAAAGGACTCCAGCTATAACCTCCGAGTCACCCATGCACACGTGAGACAATCGTTTTCTCATGAGTAGATAGTTTGATGGCATTTGACTGTGCTTTTTTTAATGACCCATTCACAGCCGAGGCATTATTTTCTCAAGAATGCACAGTGTTTTGCCATTTCAATGTTCCCCTCTACGGTCCGTGAACACTAGAGGGGAACAAACAACGGTGACCATGACATTCACCATTCCCCATCGGTGTTTTCAGTAATCTACATGTCACTACGTGCGGGCTTGTAGGGGGTTGTGGTTGTTGGTGACTTCAGGAGGCGAGTAGTGCCTTCTTAGGGCTACGACGTCCCCCACAGTCCCAGCACATGGTAACACGGGTCTGGCGTGCATTCCGCTTTGGGTCCTATCCGTGTGCACGGCCACTCGCTCAGGCAACATGAGGTGTTGGGTGTGTTGAGACTTTTCCGCCACAACCAGCAAATGTTGCCGCGACTGTCAACAATAGTATTGGCGGCAACACAACACACAGCGCATAATTCAACAACTTGCGGGATATGGTGGAGAGGTTGTGTCGCTACATGTGGTGGCAGCTATCACGGCACTTGGTTTTTGCTAGCCAACAGATCAACTGCTTGGCTTCCATCATTGCTTCATTCCGCGACCGCTAATGTGCCACTCACATTTCAAGTGTCTCACCGGGTTTCCGGCTTCATGGGATGTCTTGTTAAATTTATTTTTGTTTCCTCTTTGCACAATACATCATTTTGCTTTGCAGCAAGGGGGTACTGGGTGTGTGCACCGCGTGTGGCGGCGTCGTGTGGGCATGTGCAGCGCATTTGGGTGCGTGCACCGCGAGTGGGCGCGCGTACCACGTGTGGGTGCACTGCGTGTGGGCGTGTGCACCGCATGTCGGCGCGTGTACCGCATGTGGGTGTGCCCCAACGGACTTCCATGTTATCACTCATTGGAGACCGGGCCATGGTTGGACGCACCGATGGGCGGCAACCGCTACCTCACTCGGGAAAGAGAAACAATGTGAATTGATACCGTTGCGGTTCCTTCTTCTCTACAGCCCCCAACGGCGAACACAGGTGTGGAAGAAACACAAACCGGCCGCCACACCTCCACTTTTTTCGAGGTGGAGCAGCGGTTACATGCCTCTTCTTATGATTCTGCTTTTGGGTTGCATTTGCAGTGTGTTGGGGTGGTGCCAACTTGACTTTGGGGGAGGCACCATCCCCCACTTATGGCGAGGGGTGGGGCTTGTCCTGAGCGGGGGTCGGGGCAGGGTGGTGTGACATGGCACACCGACGAACTTTTCGGGTGGGATGCGATGCAATGCATTTTGGTTCGAGCAGATTTGTCCATCTTGTGGCGTTTCTTCGACTGCATAGGGTTGTGTCGCTTCTTCCATAACCTAGGTCCTTGCCCAGCCAAGGAGTTCCTATAAGTATGCCTGCATTTTTTCCCTTTGAAGGATTGCACGTGCCCTAGGCTCGCGGATACTGGATACTATCCAACCTGCTAGGCCAGCAAGTAATTGCAGTTGTTGGTACAAGTTTGTCAGTTAACCGCCCATTGATAGCAGTCACCATCCAAATTTTCACTTTCAACCATATAGCCGCTGGTGACGAGCCAACAACCATCAATTGGCCACCGGTTGAGTTTTTCGTGCTTGGCCCCAAATCGGACGGATGCCTATTATTCTTGCTTGAATGGAACGTCCGGTGCAGCATTTTACAGAGCATGAGGAGGTATGAGGGGGCCGAGCCTCTGGCCGTTTGTAGTTATGCGGAATGTTGTGTTATGGTAGAGTAGTCACAATGACAAATTGCAATGGAGTAGAAGCTAGACGGATTTCGGGAGGCTGAACGACCCCAACTAGTCCGTAGCTTTCGTAGTTGGGATAGGTGGTGTGCCCACCTCCGGCCCATGCTCATACACACACATTGTAAAACATCAAGTGACGGAATTAGCAATACAAAAAGATGTTGACAAGTGCAGACAAGTTTATCATTCATACCACAACAAAGAATCCCAAGGTAGCAAAGAGCATTCAAAAGGAAGCCAAAAGCTAAGAAAAGGAGGTGAAGATGTGGATTCAACCTGGGTGCCCAGGTAAGCCAACCATAGATGGGATCCGTGTTGGTGTGTGTTTCATCAACTGTCAAGCTTCATTTTCTTGTGTTGTTCGATATTGAGTGGGTAGTTTCCGCCACTTCACTTGAATATCATTTGATGCCCCATGATGCGAATGTAGCGTGATTTGCTATACGACGGCCAAGAGATGGTCATTGAACGCAATACAGACCACCGCCTTACGCAACGAGTTTACGGAGATTATGGATCTAATGAGGAGGAAATGACTGAGGGATAAGGAGGAACGGAGAATAGTGAATGTGCGGGTATGGGGAATTGCCCCATTGCTCAATGGCTCTACGGAGGAACACATGTGTGCTCATGCGTCAAGGTAAGGGAGCAACATGAGGGTGGTGGCCATCGCCACCTCTCTCTCTCTCTCTCGCTCTCTCTCTCTCTCTCGCTCTCTCTCCTTGCTCCGTTCGTCATCATTCAGTTCCTGCTCATCAAGATCCATCAATGTCCCAGACTAGTAAAGGAAGGTGAATGGGCTAAGCCACCATCTATTGGCCTTTGCATTGCCAAGCAAGTTCATTCTACTAATCTGTGTCGCGTTCCGTGGATCTAGTCATCATTCTCCCACTTCAACTTTGTTGTGCAACAAAAGGCAACCCCTCAGCAGTGGAATCATATACGCCTTTCCTTCACTTGCCATTATGCGGCGGTCAATCAGAGTTTTTTGGCGTATGAAAGGTGTCTTTCAAGAACAGAGAACGGAGAGGGCCGAAGATACGAGTGGAGGGGATGTCTACCGTTGCTCAGTGGATTCGCGGGCGCATGAAGTTTGGGAGGGGGGGGTTGATGGTAGGCTCGGATTGATTGAATGCCCTCGCCATAGGCACTTGCAGCCCTTAGTTGCTGTTTGTTGCTCATCCGGTGACTGGAGCTGACCGGCGGCGCAACTCACATGCAGTACAACCAAATCAGACAGATCTATGCACACGGACAATGACACTGTCATCACTTCTCTATATCGAGCACCGACTCTGACACTATCATTAACCCTCCCGAATGCTCAAAGCGCTAAGATCCTAACCTTCCGTGAGTTGCACAGGCACACATGGTGCACGGACTAGATTAGAGACCGCCAATAAAACAATGTAATGGCCCATCATGGTACTACAGCTTGCGTGCACCATGTATCGGCGCCGTGCGGACGCTCTCTTGCGCAGAGGCGTAACGCGAGACGCATGATGTATGCCTTATATGCCCAACAACTCTGGTAGAACCTATTGCTAGCAATGGTAGCACAAGCGTGGAATATGCGATACCACTCTTTAGGGATCGCCTGTTGTTGTAGATGGAAGTTGTAAGATGCAAAAAAATGGCTTGAGCGGCCCCTAGGAAACAAAATGCAAGGTACGAAAGAAAAGAATACCCAACCGTTCATAGATCCTGACGCTTGCAAGCCCTTCGCCGAAATATCCTTTGGGTGTGTGTACATACGAAATCGACTATTTCCCCTGCTTCAAGGGGGGGGGGGATTCATTTTGTTGTTATGTTTTGCGTCGGATACAAGGCACAACAGAATGATTGCGAGGGATGGGATGCAAAATGTTCAATGGTCAAATGCACCAATCAAGGGAGCATTGGTGAAGGTCTTGTGGGCAATGACCTCGGGGTTAGAGAGGGATTTGTTTGGGGTAAATACATTAGTTTTGGTAGTATGTTATTCGCGCCAAGTTGGTTCCAGTAAAAGGTTACACGGATGTGATGGGTCGTGGATAAATGGTGCATCGTCAACCACTCTGTTACATGCAATGCACAAAGTAGAAGCCCTTCGGAATGTGATGGACGAATGTACATCCATGATGCCTCATCGTTGAATAGCAATTTGATAGCAATGCTGCAATAGCCTTCTTGGCAACATGAAGGCCAACAGATAGCCTACCCTGCATGTCAAAATTTCTTTCATGTCACCAACATCTGCACGAATGCCTCACATGCGGCCGGCGTCTGTGTGCACTTGGAGGGGGCGGACGGCGGTACCGTGGACGTCCTTAACATCGGCGGGCTCTTCCGCCTTCTCTTGAGCCGCCCAACCGCGGGCCTCAAGGTCCTGCACAGCCGGCAGGTTTGGATGCAGGACCGCGAGCTCAGCGGCTTGTGGGCGACATCGGGGGGGGGGGGGGGCGCAACCGTAGGTCCCGCCGGAGGAGGTCGGCAAGACCTCCACACCCGCAGGCAAGGCGGCCCTCGCGCTAGCCGCCGTCAAGGCGGAGGAAAGCCCGCCGCCTCCCCCGCCAACGCGACTCAACTTCGTGTCGAACGATGAGGACTGGGTGGGTGCGCAGGCACAAGCACCCCAGCCCCACCTGTTCCTCTTCGAGCTTGAGCACCACATGAGCTCTAGCTCAAACGAGGTGGAAGAGGTGAACCCTGACCCGCCAAAGCCGCCAAAGAAAAACAAGGCGGCAACGAGGCGCAAGGGGCTGACCATAGGGGGGGTGGGGGAGGGGAAAGGCATCAAAGGGGGTCGTAGAGAAAAAGGAGAAGCGGGTAGTAGCGAAGGGGGGCGGGGAGGGGCGGCCGAAGGCGGGTGAGGGGAAGGAGCGGGGGGGGGGGGGCGTGGGCCCGACAGTGCGGGTGCCGTACCCGGAAGGGGTGGAGAAAGGGGTGGAGGTGGGGACGGTGAAGTGGGGGCGGCAAAAGTGGGTGCTGTTGAGCGCTGTGCAGGCACCGTAGGAGGTGGTACCACACTGGTGATGTGCCACTGAGGCGACAGCCACGGTGCAGTTGCAAAAGGCCACAAGGCGTGCATGGGGGCAGAAGCAACACATCAAGCCCCCCCCCCCCCCCCCCTAAAGGCAGACGAGGCGGCCAGCTAGACCCCAACCCCCAAACAGACAGAGGCCGGCGCGGAGCCCGCCATGTGGTCTGCACCCGCGGAGCCTGCCACCATGTCCGCGCCCGCGGGCCCCGCCAACGGGTCCACCGAGGACCAAGCCCGGGACACCCAAGCTCTTTGTGAGTCCCCATCGTACCCGCGTTGTGAGAGACACCGGGGGCCCCTTTGGGTGTGCTTGGAGGACATCCATGGGGGCGCAACGGGTGGAAGGTTGTTGTGCTCCGCATGTGTGCGTACTTCCGTCAGTGCGATGGTTGTTCAAGTTTCAAAGTTCAAACGCCAAAAAGCAGTTCAAAAAACGTTTCGGAAGCAGTGCTGCTGGTTTTTGAACGACTTTTACAAATATTGAAAACCCTGAAAAACATGCCCCCTAGCCGAAAATCGCACGGGCATCCATTAACAATCACAAAAAGCTGCCACGGCAATAGGTCTCATACTGATCAAACACACTATGGAGGTTTTGAAAATAGGCCTCAAACGTCAAAAAACTCTGATTCCCTTGAACCAACTTATGTTTGACGCAAGTTCTAGGGGAAGATTTAGGTTTGTGGTTGCTCTTGGGGTGTAAAGGGTTGGTAGCACACCAAAGAACAATATTGCCTTGTGAGGAGGCATGCCAACCGTGAAACCCTTCTTGCGCCCCAGCGGTGCAGCCCTGTGTCATGTTCCGTGGGTGAGTCGAAATGCACAGGGGAGGACAACAACTACAACTGCAACGTTGCGATTTCACATGCCAGGTGCCCAAGCGATTTGGCGATGATGAAATTGGGTCTTCATGGTGTGCTACAATCTTATTCGCGTGCCATGGCAACTTCAAAATGGCATTCGGTTGGAACCTTTTGTCGTCATCCCTTAGTTGATGTCATCCCGAGTGATTAGTGACTGCGCATACCACGAACGTCAAGTCCAAGCGCTTTGGTAGTGGATCAGACATGACACATGCACAATTGCACCAGTCGCTGGAGAACACCCCCCCCATCCAACTCAAGCCACCACTGACACCACCATGCTATTGGTGAGATCTAGAATGAAGAGTCTGGACAAGGTATGCATTGTGTATAGTACTTTGCAGTGGGTTCGTACAGTGCGAGTCCCCGCTACGCAGCGCAAACATAGCGGCTGACCGATGTGGATAGCCGATGATGGAGAGACCATATGTGAAAACCAAAAAAATGTTGCTATTGTGTACCCGAACTAGGGCGCACACCATGGGGATATTTGTCGTAGCTGTGGTGCGTACGGAAAACAAAGTTGTGTTGCAATTCTTTTGGCAGAAGGGAAAGGAGGCCATGCAGCGCATGTATCCAGAATTTGATAGGGACGTGGATTGTGTGACGAGTGATGGGGCTAAAAGCACCGGGGCACCGACTGTGAAGATTTGGCCCGACCTCAAGGCTTGGCCACAATGCCTTGATCATGTTGTCCGTAATTTACAGCTAAGCCCATGTCTAGAAACTGGTGAGGTAAAACTATTTGGGCCGGAATCCGCAAGTGCCGCAAGACACTATCCTTTATGTCGTCTGTTGTGGTGATTGTGGTGGGAGGGGGCCTCTTCGTCACTGCTTTTTGATGCAGAAAATCCTCATTCACAGCTGAGGACTATGTTGCTAACCCCCCCTCCCCTCGGTTGAAATATCCCATCTTTTTTTCGGGCTGATCCCCCCCTTTGGGGGGGGGGGGCGCACAAAGTGTCGTTTCCCCCCCTTGGGGGGCAGGAACCACACAACAAATATGCACCATAGTAGCACATCGTAAATCAGCTTTGGCGCCTTGTACAAGTTTTCTTTGGCTCCTTCGGTGCAAGGTATTTCGTATGCTTTTTGGGCCAAAGTGACAGTTCCCCGCCCCTTGGGGGGGGGGGGGGGGTTCTTTCAATGGGGGGGCACCTCCTCCTTGCCGCCAAAAGGTGGAGAAGTTTTTGCCTCGCCTTCCTCCAGATGGGCAGCCGCTAAAGGGCAACATTGCCCTCCTCTTCCTCTTCTAAGCCCACCACGAGTGATGACACACGTCCATACGTGATTATATTTTGGAAGCGATTCAAGGTTGCCGAGGAGTACCAAAAAACGTCGGTTGGTGAATAGCCAACCGTTGATGGGCCGAAAAAGCACCTTGTGAAGGATATTTGTGACACTTGTGGGCGAAACAGCCATCAGCGTGCAAAGCCTAGAAATAGGACACGTAGATTGATTTGCTCTATAAGTGTGTGTTTGCTGATTTTTTGTACTTGGCTCCAGGGCATTGTTGTGGCATGCGAAAAAAGTAGTTGGCCCGAGGTGACCGGATTCGGGTGCAGTATCACTGACTGCAGCCTCGCCGCCAATAACGCGGGCAGCAAATACATTACTTGATGCAACTTGGCAAACGCCGGACGGCAAATTGCTTATTTTTATTTGCACTTGTGATGATGGGGGGGGGGTTGATGCTAGTTTTGCCATACATTTCTTGTGTAGTGCGTTGTACGTGGTGCAACTTTGTGGAGTGTTTCCGCTTGCAAATTTACGCGGGGGAGCTATTGCATAGTATTGCAGAGCATGTTGATAATCTAGTCACAGAAACCCAAGCATGGGTTGTAATGTGCACACTCATCGCCATACACAGGAGTAGTTTGCATCCGTCAACAGCAGCACAGAATTCAATGCGCTACAAAAGCCTCTCTTTGCAGGTGGCAGTTCGGGGTGTGTGGAGTGTATTCCGCGGCCTCATACCCGGAGAGATATATCATAATGTGCAAGTGCATATAGTTTTTGGTCGATGAATGTTGTCTACATGTCGCATTGTTGCAAAAGACACCCGGTCTGCATAGCAAGGTGCTGTTCCAAAGCACCTACGCCAACTGTTGTGCTTATATTAGGGCCAAGCCGATTATTTACGGGGTTTACAGTGGTTTTGGCCCCCGGCACCCACATGGTGTAAATTGTTGTAAATTTTCCCAAAAGTGGTGTGGGGGGGGGGTAGAGCCCCCCAAAAGTGGTGGAGGCTCCACCTTTGTTCAAAGACCACCTGAGTCTCTACAATCCTGAACATCCCTTAATAACACTCAATTGCCCGAACAATCCTCAGCGAGCCTCAACGAACCCTCAAGAATCCTCAACAGTCCGCACACCCCTCACAATCCGCAACAGCCTTCTTGTCCGGCACGGCAACCTTCCGCACCCCCTAGAAAGAGGTACGTTGGTTCACGAGGGACCCCTGTATGGGCCAGCCCTCATCCCGTTCTAGGATGGTCAATGGTGATGGTCTCGTCCACCCACATCATCATGGGTTGGCCGCACTCCCCATAGGCTAGCCCCACGTACTTGATGAAGGGGAGGCCCCACGTGGGACACCACACCACACCACACCACACCACACCACACCACACCACACCACACCACACCGCACCGCACCGCACCGCACCGCACCTCACCGCACCGCACCGCACCGCACCGCACCGCACCACACCCACACCAACACCCACACCACACCACACCACACCACACCACACCACACCACACCACACCACACCACACCACACCACACCACACCACACCACACCACACCACACCACACCACACCACACCACACCACACCACACCACACCACACCACACCACACCACACCACACCACACCACACCACACTACACTACACCACACCACACCACACCACACCACACCAACACCACGCCACACCTCAGCCCACCACGCCACCCACAATATACCAGCAGGGATTGACACGAATACGAAACTTGATACGCTGTGTGGGGGGGATGGGGGGGTGGCAGTAGGAGTTCTAGCCCCCCCCCCCCGGGTACCCATAAGTATGAAGGTCAATCACAGTTGAGGGCTGTTGAGTTGATTAGGGTGGATAGTTGTCAAGAGAGAGTTGTTCAGGGCTGTTGAAATCAGGGGTTGCCCCAAGGAGTTGTGAGGGCTGTGGGGGCCTTTGGAATGCCCTTATGGGAAGGGTGCAATGGGCAAGGGCTGGGCCACTTCGGGATGAAGGTATACCATCGTTCCACCAGCCATCCCAACACCCACAGTGGTGGACATGCCCCCGTGGCAAGACACGCAACCACAAGATAAAGAAGTGCAGAAAGTGCAAGGTGTGGGCACCTTGTCTAGCCATGATGCATCAGAGTTTTGCAGCACTGCACGGTGGCGCAAAGTGAAAAGTCTTGTCCCCCACGTTTGGACGGCCCTTTTAGCATTGTCCTTGCGTTGGATCTTGTATTTCCTTTGTAGGCATGTAGCTGTTCTCCCGTGTTTGTATTTGCTTATAGCCCGACAAGCACGCTTTCCAATTGTACGATTGAAGACTTTTCTAGCGGTTGTTGAAATCAGGGGTTGCCCCAGTAAGTTGTGAGGGATGTGTGGGCCTTTGGAATGCCCTTATGGGAAGGGTACAATGGGCAAGGGATAGGCCACTTCGGGATGAAGGCATACCATCGTTCCACCAGCCATCCCAACACCCACAGTGGTGGACGTGCCCCCGTGGCAAGACGCGCAACCACAAGGTAAAGAAGTGCAGAAAGTGCAAGGTGTGGGCACCTTGTCTAGCCATGATGCATCAGAGTTTTGCAGCACTGCACAGTGGCGCAAAGTGAAAAGTCTTGTCCCCCACGTTTGGACGGCCCTTTTAGCATTGTCCTTGCGTTTGATCTCTTATTTCCTTCGTAGGCATGTAGTTGTTTTCCCGTGTTTGTATTTGCTTATAGCCGGACAAGCACGCTTTCCAATTGTACGATTGAAGACTTTTCTAGCGGTTGTTGAAATCAGGGGTTGCCCCAGTAAGTTGTGAGGGATGCGGGGGCCTTTGGAATGCCCTTATGGGAAAGGTACAATGGGCAAGGGATAGGCCACTTCGGGATGAAGGCATACCATCGTTCCACCAGCCATCCCAACACCCACAGTGGTGGACGTGCCCCCGTGGCAAGACACGCCACCACAAGATAAAGAAGTGCAGAAAGTGCAAGGTGTGGGCACCTTGTCTAGCCATGATGCATCAGAGTTTTGCATCATTTAGCGTGACGCAAAGTAGAAAGTCTTATCCCCCGCGTCCGGACGGCGCTTTTGGCCATTGTCCTTGCGTTTGATCTTGTATTTCCTTTGTAGGCATGTAGCCGTTCTCCCGTGTTTGTATTTACTTATAGCCGGACAAGCAGCCTTTCCAACTGTACGATTGAAGACTTTTCTAGCGGTTGTTGAAATCGGGGGTTGCCCCAGTAAGTTGTGGGGGATGTGTGGGCCTTTGGAATGCCCTTATGGGAAGGGTACAATGGGCAAGGGATAGGCCACTTCGGGATGAAGGCATACCATCGTTCCACCAGCCATCCCAACACCCACAGTGGTGGACGTGCCCCCGTGGCAAGACGCGCAACCACAAGATAAAGAAGTGCAGAAAGTGCAAGGTGTGGGCACCTTGTCTAGCCATGATGCATCAGAGTTTTGCAGCACTGCACGGTGGCGCAAAGTGAAAAGTCTTGTCCCCCACGTTTGGACGGCCCTTTTAGCATTGTCCTTGCGTTGGATCTTGTATTTCCTTTGTAGGCATGTAGCTGTTCTCCCGTGTTTGTATTTGCTTATAGCCGGACAAGCACGTCCCGGGGTTAGTTACAGATCCAAGGCAACAAAAAGAAGACGTCCTGTGCTTTGAATGCCGCATGAGGGAAAAAAGCAAGGTACGCATGGTTTCCATATGCCTGTCACCATGTGTGTCTCCTGCTATGTCTCCATGCCTTCGTGCCCTTTCCCGTACTGTATCCGCATGCATTGCTCTACTCAGGAAGTGGGGCAAGTTCAGATCTCTTGGGGGCCGCATCCAAAATATCGAGTTGTTCCGTCACCAGGGTGGGACCATCTACCCCAGCCATTACCCAGCTCCTCCAACAGCTCCCCAAGCCCAAGCTCAAGCCCAAACCCAAGCCCCGGCCGACAACACTCATGTGCACTGGGTGGGAGACAAGGCAGCGCGGGAACTTCTGCAGAAGCTGCAGCAGCTGCCGCGAAGCGTTGCCCAAACCAGCTGCATCCTCAATTCCAACTGAACCGAACCGACCTAGCTACGGAGGTAGAAATGGGCATAGTGCACACCACCCAATTGCAGTCTGAAGGGAGATTGGTGACATGCCATGCATCATCACGAGTGTCCTTGAATCCAAACCTCGCTTGGGTTCACAGACCATGTGACCACAGTAGGGAATCGTCGGTGGATCCCCAACCGCCGTCGGATGACTCACAACCTCATCATTAGCATCCAATGCAAAGCTCTCTTGATGGCATTTATTGTGCAATTGGGTGCAAGTAGTCATGGTGCTAGGCCATGCGTTCGGTGCATGGAAACTTGGTGGCAGGCCAATAACTGCATGGGGCGTACCTCGACTAGACTTGGGCTCTCGTTCCCAACAACGGTTCCTCATATGCAAGGCCACCTGCCCCGTCGTACTTCGCGGGTCAAGCGGAGCCGGCGCTATAGTTGCAGTGGCCTGCCTGCGAGGCCAATGGCCAACACCTCCTCCGCAACTCGCTTGATAACGGTTGCATTGTGCATTGGTGAGCACCACCTCCCTTGCCCCATGTGGAGCAGTAGGCCCATGCAACAACAAGCTTAACGGTAACCTATTTGCGATGGCACAATTAACAGTCCTGAATGCGTTCAAGCCCCTGCATGGCCTCTTTGTTGAAGAACAACAACATGAACTCACCCCATTCCGCCTGTTGCAGTGGTCCACGGTTAGAAGATGGCGTGAAGGCAGATTCGGCAAAAATTGGAACAACCCTTCCACCTGTTGCATCTGCGCCCATTCTAAACCCTAGTGGCATTCTGCCTTCTAACCAACCCCCTAGGTCCCCACATAGGCCGATGCTCAACTACCAGTCCGCTGAATGGTGCAACTTGTGGGACCAAAATGTTCCATGGGCCTTCTTGGTATAAGGCGGTGAGGAATTACAAGACGGCCGTTTTTCACAAGACAATAGTCGAGCGTGTCCACAATGTGCCTACATGGCTGGCGGTGGTGAAAATACACCCGGCTTCGGATGCCCTGACAAAGTACATCACTCCAACCCATGTAGTTAGATGGGGCGCAACAAACAATCTTGAGCTCTCCACAAGCTCTTCTGGCACTGCCTACTCCTGGAGCGGCTACTCCTGGTGGGCCTAGAGCAGGTCTTGTTGCGCTGGCTCCCCCATTTGGTGCTGCTATGCTGGGGCCCCTCTCCGCCCCACGCGCTCCTCTGTGGGCACTTTGATTGTGTGTTCCGGTTTGCGGAGAAGAGCCAAGTGGGGGGAATGGTTACTCGGCGTTAGTCGCACCGTGCTGTGTGGCGGTGCACACAATGCAAGCATTCGGCGAGGAGTGTACCCCCCCTTTCCCTACAGAATGCCAAATTGCTTCGATGGATTTATTTCATTTAACGGGTGACAACCTCCTGTTCACACATGCAAATGAGGAGCTGTTGCCGTGTGAAGGGCCCTTCTAGCACCGCACGCCACCCGAGGCCCGCTTCTTCGAGGTGACGGCGTAGCATTGGTCTAGATGATGAACGTAGCAAACACGTATTAGAAGTGATAGTGCGCGTTGTGTTGGCTGCCGGTGCTGTACAAGTTGACACGTTGCTACTTAACGGTAGCCATGTATTAGTCATATCTGATCACGACCATGATTAGATCAAAAAGATGCCCGGCGCGCTGACGCTCCCCCACAGGGCCACAGGTAACCCCCGCCCCCGTTGCAATCCCGCCCCCCTTAATGTGCGGCCGTTGCCCCCCATCAGGGTGGGGTGGGGGGGCGGGGAGACGGTCATGAAGTAATGTTGCACGTTCCACCACACAATGATAGCAGTTCGATTAGAACGTAAAGAAAATTTTCTTGGGTGTCTTCGGTATATCCTGGTATATCCTATGCCTTTTTGTCAAGGTGACGGTCACCCCATTGAGGTGGGGGGGTTGCCCAGCGGGGGGGGGGGGTCTGCGCAGAAAGAGGCGGCGGGAGGGTTTGGCAAGGCCTTCGATGAGGACACACTGGTCGGCAGCGGCATGCGCAGGTGCCGAGGCTGTGCTGCGCCTTGCACCCGCAAACCCTACGGCACGGTGCAGTCAAACCCCCCCCCCCTGTCCTGGCCTCTGCGCCATGCTGTCTTGTCGGCCAGCGCAGGGCCCGGAACAATGGCACATTGCTGCACTTGGCAAACACTAAGCGTGGAAGACAAGCAGCATGCCTTGCCAAGTGCCTCCCCTGAACCACGGAAGAAGGTGAGGGGAAAAATGGCCTTGCCAAGTGGTCCACTTGTCAGGCATCCCACGTCTAAAACGCTTACCTAATGTACCATCCCAAGCAAAACAAACTTTTGGGGGTGAGTGATTGGTTGGCGGACAAGCAGATCTTGTGATTGGACAATACCTTGCAACCTCCCATAGGTGCAGCCTACCAAGACAATCATTGTCAATTGCATGCTCCGCCCCACTTCGCTTTGGCAGCAACATATATTTGCTTGGCACTGATGTACTCCCCACCATTGTAGTCCTTACGATCTCAACAGTTAGGCCCAGGGTTTCATGGTCCGTGCCTTCCTCCGAGGTTTCATTACTGCTATCGTCGGACTCAAAGCTCTTGTTGAAGGGCCGCGGTCGGCTATATGGTGCTCCACGTCACGCTTTGACAATGCGGGTGTTTGGCGGCATTGCGAGCGCCGAGCGAGGGTCGGGCCGCCTAAGGGGCCCACAAGAACATTCTTGCGCCGCGCACACCCCCATCGGTACCCACCAGCCCCTCCTTCGGCGCATCGGATTGCACTTGTGTTGTGTTGTTGAAGGAACTAAACAACAAAATGGATAATCCACAATTGGGTCCAACGGATGCCAACTTGGTTGAGTTCTTTGTGGACTCTGCAAGTAGGGGAATAAGGATAGCTAGCAAGGAATGCCCACTAGCATACACTATTTTCTGGCCAAATGTTTCTTTCCTCTCCCATATTTTCGTATTTAGACATAATCAATTTCTAGTTAGTGGTGGCCATTGACAGCTAAGGTGTTTCAAGTTTATGGAAATCGGATTTTGAAAGCCCATCTGCTTGGATTTGCGTCGGACTCAACGGAACTGGAGCCGACAAATGGTTTGTGGCGACACCCACAAATCCACACTTTTGATTGACATCTTGTGTTCAAAAAGGCACGCAAATCGAAAGCGTGGCAGACACCGCGTGCATGATTTGCAACGTACGCCGGCTCCACTCTGCTGCAAACCATTGCTGGCGTGTTTTGCGGTAAATGTAGGTAGAGGCCGGCTATTGTTACATTGCTTTTTCAGTTGTGAGTTCCAAGTCTTTGAACAACTGGAACCCGTTCTCATCTTGGCTAATAGGAGTGCCAATTGCTTTCCTGCTCTCCCTTTTTATAACCAATGCTTGCCTTGGATGTTGCTGACCAAACACTTGAAATAAATCCCTATATTCTGGATTATTGAGCATATGGCTTGTCGTGTACAACCTGTTGTTCCACATGTACCGCATGTCCGCCAACCGCAACCTCTAGGTATTTGAGAGGGCGCATCCTTCGTCTCTTTGACCATCGGTTTTGCAACCTTCGCAATGGCCTTTTTTGTCACCTCTTGGCAAAAGTAGACATCCTTGCATCCGAGCTTCCTTGTCGGCACACACATGATGGGGTTGAGCTTTTGCTGGGCAATGTGGGAACATCTTAGGACGAACTCTACATTGTTCCTACCCTTAACCCCTGGGCCCATACATCCTATGGGACCCTTTGTGCTGCCGCAGTCGTGGAGAGCGGGCCTGTGGTCCCCGGGGGGTGGTGAGGGGGGGGCAGAGTTCCACGAGGTCTTTTTGCAGTACCGCTTGGAGGAGTCGGTGGGTGCGATGACGTGATGTTGTATGGTGTCGGCGCCTGCTTGTAGCACTCGTTTTCTTGGTCCATGTGATCATGACCCGGCGCCGCCGTAATCGCCATGCGCGCAGCGGCAAGAGGAGGCGAGGCAAGAGCCGCTCGCGCAAGCGTTCGGAGGAGGCCGTTCGGCGGCGCACGGCGCGACGACGCGCCACGCTGCGGGAGAAGTTGGGTGGCATAGTGGGTCGCCGGGCCTGTCACCGGGTGTTCCTCCGGAATGGGGTGCGGCTGTACGTCGAGTATGGCGTGCCTGACGATCCCGGGGAGAGGGAAGATTTTTTGGGTGCCGCGGCCATGGATCTCGCCAAGAGGGTTCGGGGGCGGGCGACAAGACAAACCACCACGGTCGGGGACCCCAGGGTGAAGCCCGGGGGCAGACACACTTGCGGGGGGATGTGGGACGTAGTGGCCGGGACAGGGGGGGGCAGAGGGTGGTTGTGTCTCTGACTGACTGGAACGGGGGTCGTCGCACCCCCGTGCCGTATCTGTGGGTGCAGGGGTCTTACCCTTTGGTGGTGAGAATAGCAGGCCACTTCAGACCGTTGGTGTAGTTTTTTTTGAGGATAAGCCTAACTTAGGGAGCAGGTGTGGTGGTGAGCGCTGGCCCATTGATTTTGGGTCTGTTGCGGGTCTCTGTGAGCTGCCCTGGGGTGGCCGGGCCGCTTTGCGCCCGGGCGGTGCTTTCGCTTTTGCCGGCGGTTTGCCGGCGGCACCTCTGCATGGTACGCAACAATATGATGTGATCAAGCAGACTCAAGCGACTTAAGCCTCACTGATGAGGAAACCCCGAAGTCTTTCTCCAAAATCAGCTGATGGGGACACTTATGGCAAGCCATCATGTTTGCTTTCGTAACAGCCTCAACTCACTAGACACAGAGCATCAAGGGTGAGCTGGGTCATCCACCACGGACATGCATCAATCAAAAAGCATGAGCCACACGAGACCACTATATACTGGTTTAGTGGCTTGCCCATATGCCATAACCTGCGGCGTGAGCAACATGCCTTGCCTCAACATTGAGGGTAATCTTGGGTGGCCCCACTTCGCCCCTTTTGCGCATGCCACACGGGAATCTCTTTTCTTGGATGCAGATTGCATTGATGTCCGAGGATTTCAGCAGCCTTTCCTACAAAGAGCTGCAGGCCGCATGCAGGAGGAGAGGGCTGCGATGCACAGGCCGTGCGGAATCTCTTATCACGCGACTGAAGGACCACGATGGGGCATTCGTAGTTGATGCAGAGCTGCGGACTGTGTAGATGGCCCCCAACGCTGTCTTTCAGCGTCTACTGAAGGAATGTTGGTATAGTGATTTCAAGTTTGTGGTAGGCCCGGGGGAGGTAGTGTTACAGGCCCACAGTGGGTCAACCATCAAGGGTGTTTTGGCTAATGAAGACGCAAGGTGGAACTGGAACAATTAAAGGATTTTGGGCCTTTTGAAGGACGATGAGGCGCAGCAACAATGAAAGTGGTTAAGGCCGTTGGCGAGGCAACAGGGCAATGGAAACAATACAATGGCTGGCGGCCATACAAGAGCACTCCTTGGGTGGCATGTACGACCAAGGACTCCTGGTACTTCCCCCCACAACTAATTCTCAACTCCCAAACAACAATCCAAAGCTAGCATCCAACGCTAGACCTTAGAACAATGACAAAGCAAAGTGTGACGAGGGGGCTACTCATGCTTGTATTTGCGACCAATGCATGTAGAGGGTGCGTTGGAACATTTTTGGTCTAAATCACTACTACAGCTGTGCCAACCAAATTCCAACCCCCTCGATCGTTGATCCCATGTAGTACCCCCGTGACATGCCCAAGTCTCCCATCTATGTGGCCTCTAATGCCCCCACATTAATTAATTAATTAATTAATACGAATAGATGTGATCTTCTTGGCTGTCAGACAATATTGCTTTTTTGGCAATTGCCTTTACCAGTTCTACACCACTTTAGGAAACTCTTGTTTGCCAATGGCGGAGAGACCTCATACGCTTTGAGAAACCATTGGTGGTAGAATTTGATAGCAGCCGCTTCTGGGCCGAAAGTTGCGGTGGCACGGCACACATTGGATCCTCTAGACATGCGGCATACACCCTTTTCTAGCCCTTTCACGTGGTGGCTGTAGTCACACAACTGTGACAAGGAAAGTTGAAATCGGCTTTCTCACTTTGAACCACGCTCGTACTTTGATTTGCTGCACTACACCATAATGCAGCAACTAGACAACGGTGGTGGTGACATCGTGGAGATACGCAGATGTAAACCTATATTGTGACGAACCGGTGTCTTCATGCTATTGATGAGATGCAAGTTGTGTGGCTGGTTCTTTTGTCAAGCGCATCAGTCCCCTAGCCCACTTTTTTTGTGCACCACCTTGGCGGTGCGGTGGCATATTGTTGTACCCCATCGCCCCACGCATTGCCGCAGAGTAGGGCACGGCCATGTATGGCGGATTGGACCGACTAACCTCATTTCGACCATTGTTGTGAACACTTCGTTGAGAGCAAAGTACTTCAAAGGTTCGAGGCAAAAGGACTCCAGCTATAACCTCCGAGTCACCCATGCACACGTGAGACAATCGTTTTCTCATGAGTAGATAGTTTGATGGCATTTGACTGTGCTTTTTTTAATGACCCATTCACAGCCGAGGCATTATTTTCTCAAGAATGCACAGTGTTTTGCCATTTCAATGTTCCCCTCTACGGTCCGTGAACACTAGAGGGGAACAAACAACGGTGACCATGACATTCACCATTCCCCATCGGTGTTTTCAGTAATCTACATGTCACTACGTGCGGGCTTGTAGGGGGTTGTGGTTGTTGGTGACTTCAGGAGGCGAGTAGTGCCTTCTTAGGGCTACGACGTCCCCCACAGTCCCAGCACATGGTAACACGGGTCTGGCGTGCATTCCGCTTTGGGTCCTATCCGTGTGCACGGCCACTCGCTCAGGCAACATGAGGTGTTGGGTGTGTTGAGACTTTTCCGCCACAACCAGCAAATGTTGCCGCGACTGTCAACAATAGTATTGGCGGCAACACAACACACAGCGCATAATTCAACAACTTGCGGGATATGGTGGAGAGGTTGTGTCGCTACATGTGGTGGCAGCTATCACGGCACTTGGTTTTTGCTAGCCAACAGATCAACTGCTTGGCTTCCATCATTGCTTCATTCCGCGACCGCTAATGTGCCACTCACATTTCAAGTGTCTCACCGGGTTTCCGGCTTCATGGGATGTCTTGTTAAATTTATTTTTGTTTCCTCTTTGCACAATACATCATTTTGCTTTGCAGCAAGGGGGTACTGGGTGTGTGCACCGCGTGTGGCGGCGTCGTGTGGGCATGTGCAGCGCATTTGGGTGCGTGCACCGCGAGTGGGCGCGCGTACCACGTGTGGGTGCACTGCGTGTGGGCGTGTGCACCGCATGTCGGCGCGTGTACCGCATGTGGGTGTGCCCCAACAGACTTCCATGTTATCACTCATTGGAGACCGGGCCATGGTTGGACGCACCGATGGGCGGCAACCGCTACCTCACTCGGGAAAGAGAAACAATGTGAATTGATACCGTTGCGGTTCCTTCTTCTCTACAGCCCCCAACGGCGAACACAGGTGTGGAAGAAACACAAACCGGCCGCCACACCTCCACTTTTTTCGAGGTGGAGCAGCGGTTACATGCCTCTTCTTATGATTCTGCTTTTGGGTTGCATTTGCAGTGTGTTGGGGTGGTGCCAACTTGACTTTGGGGGAGGCACCATCCCCCACTTATGGCGAGGGGTGGGGCTTGTCCTGAGCGGGGGTCGGGGCAGGGTGGTGTGACATGGCACACCGACGAACTTTTCGGGTGGGATGCGATGCAATGCATTTTGGTTCGAGCAGATTTGTCCATCTTGTGGCGTTTCTTCGACTGCATAGGGTTGTGTCGCTTCTTCCATAACCTAGGTCCTTGCCCAGCCAAGGAGTTCCTATAAGTATGCCTGCATTTTTTCCCTTTGAAGGATTGCACGTGCCCTAGGCTCGCGGATACTGGATACTATCCAACCTGCTAGGCCAGCAAGTAATTGCAGTTGTTGGTACAAGTTTGTCAGTTAACCGCCCATTGATAGCAGTCACCATCCAAATTTTCACTTTCAACCATATAGCCGCTGGTGACGAGCCAACAACCATCAATTGGCCACCGGTTGAGTTTTTCGTGCTTGGCCCCAAATCGGACGGATGCCTATTATTCTTGCTTGAATGGAACGTCCGGTGCAGCATTTTACAGAGCATGAGGAGGTATGAGGGGGCCGAGCCTCTGGCCGTTTGTAGTTATGCGGAATGTTGTGTTATGGTAGAGTAGTCACAATGACAAATTGCAATGGAGTAGAAGCTAGACGGATTTCGGGAGGCTGAACGACCCCAACTAGTCCGTAGCTTTCGTAGTTGGGATAGGTGGTGTGCCCACCTCCGGCCCATGCTCATACACACACATTGTAAAACATCAAGTGACGGAATTAGCAATACAAAAAGATGTTGACAAGTGCAGACAAGTTTATCATTCATACCACAACAAAGAATCCCAAGGTAGCAAAGAGCATTCAAAAGGAAGCCAAAAGCTAAGAAAAGGAGGTGAAGATGTGGATTCAACCTGGGTGCCCAGGTAAGCCAACCATAGATGGGATCCGTGTTGGTGTGTGTTTCATCAACTGTCAAGCTTCATTTTCTTGTGTTGTTCGATATTGAGTGGGTAGTTTCCGCCACTTCACTTGAATATCATTTGATGCCCCATGATGCGAATGTAGCGTGATTTGCTATACGACGGCCAAGAGATGGTCATTGAACGCAATACAGACCACCGCCTTACGCAACGAGTTTACGGAGATTATGGATCTAATGAGGAGGAAATGACTGAGGGATAAGGAGGAACGGAGAATAGTGAATGTGCGGGTATGGGGAATTGCCCCATTGCTCAATGGCTCTACGGAGGAACACATGTGTGCTCATGCGTCAAGGTAAGGGAGCAACATGAGGGTGGTGGCCATCGCCACCTCTCTCTCTCTCTCTCGCTCTCTCTCTCTCTCTCGCTCTCTCTCCTTGCTCCGTTCGTCATCATTCAGTTCCTGCTCATCAAGATCCATCAATGTCCCAGACTAGTAAAGGAAGGTGAATGGGCTAAGCCACCATCTATTGGCCTTTGCATTGCCAAGCAAGTTCATTCTACTAATCTGTGTCGCGTTCCGTGGATCTAGTCATCATTCTCCCACTTCAACTTTGTTGTGCAACAAAAGGCAACCCCTCAGCAGTGGAATCATATACGCCTTTCCTTCACTTGCCATTATGCGGCGGTCAATCAGAGTTTTTTGGCGTATGAAAGGTGTCTTTCAAGAACAGAGAACGGAGAGGGCCGAAGATACGAGTGGAGGGGATGTCTACCGTTGCTCAGTGGATTCGCGGGCGCATGAAGTTTGGAAGGGGGGGGTTGATGGTAGGCTCGGATTGATTGAATGCCCTCGCCATAGGCACTTGCAGCCCTTAGTTGCTGTTTGTTGCTCATCCGGTGACTGGAGCTGACCGGCGGCGCAACTCACATGCAGTACAACCAAATCAGACAGATCTATGCACACGGACAATGACACTGTCATCACTTCTCTATATCGAGCACCGACTCTGACACTATCATTAACCCTCCCGAATGCTCAAAGCGCTAAGATCCTAACCTTCCGTGAGTTGCACAGGCACACATGGTGCACGGACTAGATTAGAGACCGCCAATAAAACAATGTAATGGCCCATCATGGTACTACAGCTTGCGTGCACCATGTATCGGCGCCGTGCGGACGCTCTCTTGCGCAGAGGCGTAACGCGAGACGCATGATGTATGCCTTATATGCCCAACAACTCTGGTAGAACCTATTGCTAGCAATGGTAGCACAAGCGTGGAATATGCGATACCACTCTTTAGGGATCGCCTGTTGTTGTAGATGGAAGTTGTAAGATGCAAAAAAATGGCTTGAGCGGCCCCTAGGAAACAAAATGCAAGGTACGAAAGAAAAGAATACCCAACCGTTCATAGATCCTGACGCTTGCAAGCCCTTCGCCGAAATATCCTTTGGGTGTGTGTACATACGAAATCGACTATTTCCCCTGCTTCAAGGGGGGGGGGGATTCATTTTGTTGTTATGTTTTGCGTCGGATACAAGGCACAACAGAATGATTGCGAGGGATGGGATGCAAAATGTTCAATGGTCAAATGCACCAATCAAGGGAGCATTGGTGAAGGTCTTGTGGGCAATGACCTCGGGGTTAGAGAGGGATTTGTTTGGGGTAAATACATTAGTTTTGGTAGTATGTTATTCGCGCCAAGTTGGTTCCAGTAAAAGGTTACACGGATGTGATGGGTCGTGGATAAATGGTGCATCGTCAACCACTCTGTTACATGCAATGCACAAAGTAGAAGCCCTTCGGAATGTGATGGACGAATGTACATCCATGATGCCTCATCGTTGAATAGCAATTTGATAGCAATGCTGCAATAGCCTTCTTGGCAACATGAAGGCCAACAGATAGCCTACCCTGCATGTCAAAATTTCTTTCATGTCACCAACATCTGCACGAATGCCTCACATGCGGCCGGCGTCTGTGTGCACTTGGAGGGGGCGGACGGCGGTACCGTGGACGTCCTTAACATCGGCGGGCTCTTCCGCCTTCTCTTGAGCCGCCCAACCGCGGGCCTCAAGGTCCTGCACAGCCGGCAGGTTTGGATGCAGGACCGCGAGCTCAGCGGCTTGTGGGCGACATCGGGGGGGGGGGGGGGGCGCAACCGTAGGTCCCGCCGGAGGAGGTCGGCAAGACCTCCACACCCGCAGGCAAGGCGGCCCTCGCGCTAGCCGCCGTCAAGGCGGAGGAAAGCCCGCCGCCTCCCCCGCCAACGCGACTCAACTTCGTGTCGAACGATGAGGACTGGGTGGGTGCGCAGGCACAAGCACCCCAGCCCCACCTGTTCCTCTTCGAGCTTGAGCACCACATGAGCTCTAGCTCAAACGAGGTGGAAGAGGTGAACCCTGACCCGCCAAAGCCGCCAAAGAAAAACAAGGCGGCAACGAGGCGCAAGGGGCTGACCATAGGGGGGGTGGGGGAGGGGAAAGGCATCAAAGGGGGTCGTAGAGAAAAAGGAGAAGCGGGTAGTAGCGAAGGGGGGCGGGGAGGGGCGGCCGAAGGCGGGTGAGGGGAAGGAGCGGGGGGGGGGGGGCGTGGGCCCGACAGTGCGGGTGCCGTACCCGGAAGGGGTGGAGAAAGGGGTGGAGGTGGGGACGGTGAAGTGGGGGCGGCAAAAGTGGGTGCTGTTGAGCGCTGTGCAGGCACCGTAGGAGGTGGTACCACACTGGTGATGTGCCACTGAGGCGACAGCCACGGTGCAGTTGCAAAAGGCCACAAGGCGTGCATGGGGGCAGAAGCAACACATCAAGCCCCCCCCCCCCCCCCCCTAAAGGCAGACGAGGCGGCCAGCTAGACCCCAACCCCCAAACAGACAGAGGCCGGCGCGGAGCCCGCCATGTGGTCTGCACCCGCGGAGCCTGCCACCATGTCCGCGCCCGCGGGCCCCGCCAACGGGTCCACCGAGGACCAAGCCCGGGACACCCAAGCTCTTTGTGAGTCCCCATCGTACCCGCGTTGTGAGAGACACCGGGGGCCCCTTTGGGTGTGCTTGGAGGACATCCATGGGGGCGCAACGGGTGGAAGGTTGTTGTGCTCCGCATGTGTGCGTACTTCCGTCAGTGCGATGGTTGTTCAAGTTTCAAAGTTCAAACGCCAAAAAGCAGTTCAAAAAACGTTTCGGAAGCAGTGCTGCTGGTTTTTGAACGACTTTTACAAATATTGAAAACCCTGAAAAACATGCCCCCTAGCCGAAAATCGCACGGGCATCCATTAACAATCACAAAAAGCTGCCACGGCAATAGGTCTCATACTGATCAAACACACTATGGAGGTTTTGAAAATAGGCCTCAAACGTCAAAAAACTCTGATTCCCTTGAACCAACTTATGTTTGACGCAAGTTCTAGGGGAAGATTTAGGTTTGTGGTTGCTCTTGGGGTGTAAAGGGTTGGTAGCACACCAAAGAACAATATTGCCTTGTGAGGAGGCATGCCAACCGTGAAACCCTTCTTGCGCCCCAGCGGTGCAGCCCTGTGTCATGTTCCGTGGGTGAGTCGAAATGCACAGGGGAGGACAACAACTACAACTGCAACGTTGCGATTTCACATGCCAGGTGCCCAAGCGATTTGGCGATGATGAAATTGGGTCTTCATGGTGTGCTACAATCTTATTCGCGTGCCATGGCAACTTCAAAATGGCATTCGGTTGGAACCTTTTGTCGTCATCCCTTAGTTGATGTCATCCCGAGTGATTAGTGACTGCGCATACCACGAACGTCAAGTCCAAGCGCTTTGGTAGTGGATCAGACATGACACATGCACAATTGCACCAGTCGCTGGAGAACACCCCCCCCATCCAACTCAAGCCACCACTGACACCACCATGCTATTGGTGAGATCTAGAATGAAGAGTCTGGACAAGGTATGCATTGTGTATAGTACTTTGCAGTGGGTTCGTACAGTGCGAGTCCCCGCTACGCAGCGCAAACATAGCGGCTGACCGATGTGGATAGCCGATGATGGAGAGACCATATGTGAAAACCAAAAAAATGTTGCTATTGTGTACCCGAACTAGGGCGCACACCATGGGGATATTTGTCGTAGCTGTGGTGCGTACGGAAAACAAAGTTGTGTTGCAATTCTTTTGGCAGAAGGGAAAGGAGGCCATGCAGCGCATGTATCCAGAATTTGATAGGGACGTGGATTGTGTGACGAGTGATGGGGCTAAAAGCACCGGGGCACCGACTGTGAAGATTTGGCCCGACCTCAAGGCTTGGCCACAATGCCTTGATCATGTTGTCCGTAATTTACAGCTAAGCCCATGTCTAGAAACTGGTGAGGTAAAACTATTTGGGCCGGAATCCGCAAGTGCCGCAAGACACTATCCTTTATGTCGTCTGTTGTGGTGTTTGTGGTGGGAGGGGGCCTCTTCGTCACTGCTTTTTGATGCAGAAAATCCTCATTCACAGCTGAGGACTATGTTGCTAACCCCCCCTCCCCTCGGTTGAAATATCCCATCTTTTTTTCGGGCTGATCCCCCCCTTTGGGGGGGGGGGGCGCACAAAGTGTCGTTTCCCCCCCTTGGGGGGCAGGAACCACACAACAAATATGCACCATAGTAGCACATCGTAAATCAGCTTTGGCGCCTTGTACAAGTTTTCTTTGGCTCCTTCGGTGCAAGGTATTTCGTATGCTTTTTGGGCCAAAGTGACAGTTCCCCGCCCCTTGGGGGGGGGGGGGGGGGTTCTTTCAATGGGGGGGCACCTCCTCCTTGCCGCCAAAAGGTGGAGAAGTTTTTGCCTCGCCTTCCTCCAGATGGGCAGCCGCTAAAGGGCAACATTGCCCTCCTCTTCCTCTTCTAAGCCCACCACGAGTGATGACACACGTCCATACGTGATTATATTTTGGAAGCGATTCAAGGTTGCCGAGGAGTACCAAAAAACGTCGGTTGGTGAATAGCCAACCGTTGATGGGCCGAAAAAGCACCTTGTGAAGGATATTTGTGACACTTGTGGGCGAAACAGCCATCAGCGTGCAAAGCCTAGAAATAGGACACGTAGATTGATTTGCTCTATAAGTGTGTGTTTGCTGATTTTTTGTACTTGGCTCCAGGGCATTGTTGTGGCATGCGAAAAAAGTAGTTGGCCCGAGGTGACCGGATTCGGGTGCACTATCACTGACTGCAGCCTCGCCGCCAATAACGCGGGCAGCAAATACATTACTTGATGCAACTTGGCAAACGCCGGACGGCAAATTGCTTATTTTTATTTGCACTTGTGATGATGGGGGGGGGGTTGATGCTAGTTTTGCCATACATTTCTTGTGTAGTGCGTTGTACGTGGTGCAACTTTGTGGAGTGTTTCCGCTTGCAAATTTACGCGGGGGAGCTATTGCATAGTATTGCAGAGCATGTTGATAATCTAGTCACAGAAACCCAAGCATGGGTTGTAATGTGCACACTCATCGCCATACACAGGAGTAGTTTGCATCCGTCAACAGCAGCACAGAATTCAATGCGCTACAAAAGCCTCTCTTTGCAGGTGGCAGTTCGGGGTGTGTGGAGTGTATTCCGCGGCCTCATACCCGGAGAGATATATCATAATGTGCAAGTGCATATAGTTTTTGGTCGATGAATGTTGTCTACATGTCGCATTGTTGCAAAAGACACCCGGTCTGCATAGCAAGGTGCTGTTCCAAAGCACCTACGCCAACTGTTGTGCTTATATTAGGGCCAAGCCGATTATTTACGGGGTTTACAGTGGTTTTGGCCCCCGGCACCCACATGGTGTAAATTGTTGTAAATTTTCCCAAAAGTGGTGTGGGGGGGGGGTAGAGCCCCCCAAAAGTGGTGGAGGCTCCACCTTTGTTCAAAGACCACCTGAGTCTCTACAATCCTGAACATCCCTTAATAACACTCAACTGCCCGAACAATCCTCAGCGAGCCTCAACGAACCCTCAAGAATCCTCAACAGTCCGCACACCCCTCACAATCCGCAACAGCCTTCTTGTCCGGCACGGCAACCTTCCGCACCCCCTAGAAAGAGGTACGTTGGTTCACGAGGGACCCCTGTATGGGCCAGCCCTCATCCCGTTCTAGGATGGTCAATGGTGATGGTCTCGTCCACCCACATCATCATGGGTTGGCCGCACTCCCCATAGGCTAGCCCCACGTACTTGATGAAGGGGAGGCCCCACGTGGGACACCACACCACACCACACCACACCACACCACACCACACCACACCACACCACACCGCACCGCACCGCACCGCACCGCACCGCACCGCACCGCACCGCACCGCACCGCACCGCACCACACCCACACCAACACCCACACCACACCACACCACACCACACCACACCACACCACACCACACCACACCACACCACACCACACCACACCACACCACACCACACCACACCACACCACACCACACCACACCACACCACACCACACCACACCACACCACACCACACCACACCACACCACACCACACCACACTACACTACACCACACCACACCACACCACACCACACCAACACCACGCCACACCTCAGCCCACCACGCCACCCACAATATACCAGCAGGGATTGACACGAATACGAAACTTGATACGCTGTGTGGGGGGGATGGGGGGGTGGCAGTAGGAGTTCTAGCCCCCCCCCCCCGGGTACCCATAAGTATGAAGGTCAATCACAGTTGAGGGCTGTTGAGTTGATTAGGGTGGATAGTTGTCAAGAGAGAGTTGTTCAGGGCTGTTGAAATCAGGGGTTGCCCCAAGGAGTTGTGAGGGCTGTGGGGGCCTTTGGAATGCCCTTATGGGAAGGGTGCAATGGGCAAGGGCTGGGCCACTTCGGGATGAAGGTATACCATCGTTCCACCAGCCATCCCAACACCCACAGTGGTGGACATGCCCCCGTGGCAAGACACGCAACCACAAGATAAAGAAGTGCAGAAAGTGCAAGGTGTGGGCACCTTGTCTAGCCATGATGCATCAGAGTTTTGCAGCACTGCACGGTGGCGCAAAGTGAAAAGTCTTGTCCCCCACGTTTGGACGGCCCTTTTAGCATTGTCCTTGCGTTGGATCTTGTATTTCCTTTGTAGGCATGTAGCTGTTCTCCCGTGTTTGTATTTGCTTATAGCCCGACAAGCACGCTTTCCAATTGTACGATTGAAGACTTTTCTAGCGGTTGTTGAAATCAGGGGTTGCCCCAGTAAGTTGTGAGGGATGTGTGGGCCTTTGGAATGCCCTTATGGGAAGGGTACAATGGGCAAGGGATAGGCCACTTCGGGATGAAGGCATACCATCGTTCCACCAGCCATCCCAACACCCACAGTGGTGGACGTGCCCCCGTGGCAAGACGCGCAACCACAAGGTAAAGAAGTGCAGAAAGTGCAAGGTGTGGGCACCTTGTCTAGCCATGATGCATCAGAGTTTTGCAGCACTGCACAGTGGCGCAAAGTGAAAAGTCTTGTCCCCCACGTTTGGACGGCCCTTTTAGCATTGTCCTTGCGTTTGATCTCTTATTTCCTTCGTAGGCATGTAGTTGTTTTCCCGTGTTTGTATTTGCTTATAGCCGGACAAGCACGCTTTCCAATTGTACGATTGAAGACTTTTCTAGCGGTTGTTGAAATCAGGGGTTGCCCCAGTAAGTTGTGAGGGATGCGGGGGCCTTTGGAATGCCCTTATGGGAAAGGTACAATGGGCAAGGGATAGGCCACTTCGGGATGAAGGCATACCATCGTTCCACCAGCCATCCCAACACCCACAGTGGTGGACGTGCCCCCGTGGCAAGACACGCCACCACAAGATAAAGAAGTGCAGAAAGTGCAAGGTGTGGGCACCTTGTCTAGCCATGATGCATCAGAGTTTTGCATCATTTAGCGTGACGCAAAGTAGAAAGTCTTATCCCCCGCGTCCGGACGGCGCTTTTGGCCATTGTCCTTGCGTTTGATCTTGTATTTCCTTTGTAGGCATGTAGCCGTTCTCCCGTGTTTGTATTTACTTATAGCCGGACAAGCAGCCTTTCCAACTGTACGATTGAAGACTTTTCTAGCGGTTGTTGAAATCGGGGGTTGCCCCAGTAAGTTGTGGGGGATGTGTGGGCCTTTGGAATGCCCTTATGGGAAGGGTACAATGGGCAAGGGATAGGCCACTTCGGGATGAAGGCATACCATCGTTCCACCAGCCATCCCAACACCCACAGTGGTGGACGTGCCCCCGTGGCAAGACGCGCAACCACAAGATAAAGAAGTGCAGAAAGTGCAAGGTGTGGGCACCTTGTCTAGCCATGATGCATCAGAGTTTTGCAGCACTGCACGGTGGCGCAAAGTGAAAAGTCTTGTCCCCCACGTTTGGACGGCCCTTTTAGCATTGTCCTTGCGTTGGATCTTGTATTTCCTTTGTAGGCATGTAGCTGTTCTCCCGTGTTTGTATTTGCTTATAGCCGGACAAGCACGCTTTCCAATTGTACGATTGAAGACTTTTCTAGCGGTTGTTGAAATCAGGGGTTGCCCCAGTAAGTTGTGAGGGATGCGGGGGCCTTTAAAATGCCCTTATGGGAAGGGTACAATGGGCAAGGGCTCGGCCACTCCGGGGTGAAGGCATACCATCGTTCCACCAGCCATCCCAACACCCACAGTGGTGGACGTGCCCCCGTGGCAAGACACGCCACCACAAGATAAAGAAGTGCAGAAAGTGCAAGGTGTGGGCACCTTGTCTAGCCATGATGCATCAGAGTTTTGCATCATTTAGCGTGACGCAAAGTAGAAAGTCTTGTCCCCCGTGTCCGGACGGCGCTTTTGGCCATTGTCCTTGCGTTTGATCTTGTATTTCCTTTGCAGGCATGTAGCCGTTCTCCCGTGTTTGTATTTGCTTATAGCCGGACAAGCACGCTGTCCAACTATACGATTGAAGACTTTTCTAGCGGTTGTTGAAATCAGGGGTTGCCCCAGTAAGTTGTGAGGGATGTGTGGGCCTTTGGAATGCCCTTATGGGAAGGGTACAATGGGCAAGGGATAGGCCACTTCGGGATGAAGGCATACCATCGTTCCACCAGCCATCCCAACACCCACAGTGGTGGACGTGCCCCCGTGGCAAGACGCGCAACCACAAGGTAAAGAAGTGCAGAAAGTGCAAGGTGCGGGCACCTTGTCTAGCCATGATGCATCAGAGTTTTGCAGCACTGCACAGTGGCGCAAAGTGAAAAGTCTTGTCCCCCACGTTTGGACGGCCCTTTTAGCATTGTCCTTGCGTTTGATCTCTTATTTCCTTTGTAGGCATGTAGTTGTTTTCCCGTGTTTGTATTTGCTTATAGCCGGACAAGCACGCTTTCCAATTGTACGATTGAAGACTTTTCTAGCGGTTGTTGAAATCAGGGGTTGCCCCAGTAAGTTGTGAGGGATGTGTGGGCCTTTGGAATGCCCTTATGGGAAGGGTACAATGGGCAAGGGATAGGCCACTTCGGGATGAAGGCATACCATCGTTCCACCAGCCATCCCAACACCCACAGTGGTGGACGTGCCCCCGTGGCAAGACGCGCAACCACAAGATAAAGAAGTGCAGAAAGTGCAAGGTGCGGGCACCTTGTCTAGCCATGCTGCATCAGAGTTTTGCAGCACTGCACGGTGGCGCAAAGTGAAAAGTCTTGTCCCCCACGTTTGGACGGCCCTTTTAGCATTGTCCTTGCGTTTGATCTCTTATTTCCTTTGTAGGCATGTAGTTGTTTTCCCGTGTTTGTATTTGCTTATAGCCGGACAAGCACGCTTTCCAATTGTACGATTGAAGACTTTTCTAGCGGTTGTTGAAATCAGGGGTTGCCCCAGTAAGTTGTGAGGGATGCGGGGGCCTTTGGAATGCCCTTATGGGAAAGGTACAATGGGCAAGGGATAGGCCACTTCGGGATGAAGGCATACCATCGTTCCACCAGCCATCCCAACACCCACAGTGGTGGACGTGCCCCCGTGGCAAGACACGCCACCACAAGATAAAGAAGTGCAGAAAGTGCAAGGTGTGGGCACCTTGTCTAGCCATGCTGCATCAGGGTTTTGCATCATTTAGCGTGACGCAAAGTAGAAAGTCTTGTCCTCGGAGGACTTCGGTTGTCACTGTTCTGGTGGTTTCAATGCACACCTCCATAGCTACGTCAGGGATATGTTGAAGAAACAAAATGGTACAAGGGGATTGCAAACCATGACCTTGTTTGTACATGTAAACTATTGGAAGATGCGGCCTGTTCTGTGCCATTTTGGTGGGTTCCTAGTCGGCTTCTCTAAACACGGGAGTGTGTGGGATGTACTAGGCGGAGGTGTCGACTCCTCAAACCACCGGTTTCCCAGGCACACTGACGGAAGTTAGGACACTGAAGGTTGCCAGGCAACTGCGGAGGCAAATCGGTAGGCTCACACTGGGACTGACAGGGGCGGACCGCCGGGAGTTCACTTCAGGCAACTGGGCTACCACCCTGGCGCCCTCAGGATCTCGGTCAAAGTCAAGTCACGGTAACACTGCTCTCCGGCTTGTGGAGAATCAATGAGGTGCTGGCTATACATGGAGCCCCTCTACACCCGTCCGGTCCCGCAACTAGTTGCAGCGGGTGCGCGCCTTTTTCGCTTTCATTCTCGTATATCCCCCACTTGTTTGGTGCGCCAAAGATGGTGTATGGCACTACTCTTTTGTATGTAATCGTGGTTCAGCACTGAAACCTTGCTTGCAAATTTACACTAGCCCTTGCAATTGCCTGAGGAAATTGTCAAATTGCACCATGTTTTGCTTTGTTTTCTTCGTTGGATGTGCTTTTCGCATCGTCCACACATTCCTCCTACCAATTCTTTCATATGCCCCTCCCTGTAGTCCGGAAGTACTCTCAAACAAAAGTCCACCCGGACCTTGCACATTGAAGATGGGGTACAGTAGATTGGCTTGCTAGCTATGTTTTGTAGAGTGCATATGTTTGCAATCAATGTTCCTATCGCCTTGTTCCCCGCCCCCCTGGCCTCCCTATGGCTGGCTCACTCTCATTATCTGTTGGTTCCTCTGAATGGATGGTTCCTATACTTCACTCACATGTGATATGTGCGCTGCCCTAGCTCGCTTCCCTTCAACCCAACCCCAACGATGCAACCGACACCATGGCCACCAACCACGCCCGCGCGCCAACGCTGCACTTTCGTTGTTGGCAACGGAACGCCCCGCGTGACTCTCCGAACCGCCACACCGCGGGGGGGGGGGGAGCAGAGACCATATGTGATATCTCGGTTAGGAGCAGTACTCTTTATGCCAGCCGTTGCTCTAAAGACTGTAACCGCAGCCCATGTTCTAGGCTTGGGCCCAACACTGGCGCATAGCGATCTCTAGGCCCTCTAGGGTAGACACATGCACTAGAAGTGCATCTAGGCGGCCCCATATATCTTGAATACCGCTTACAAAGTGTGGTATACCGCCAATGTCCCTGATTGTTGTTGTGCATGGAGGCTGGTTTGAACTTGTGGTGGGAGGCCGTCCTTTGCACCAGGGACTCCATGCAACGGCGTAGGGCCTCTAAGACGATCTCCAAGCCATCCACCCGGGACCTGAGGGCACTAGCCCTTGCGTCAAAGCTACCAACCGCGTGATCAAGGCAATCTGGATCTGAAGGTGCTCCCTAGCTGTCTTACGGTGGAGTCTAAGGCCAGTCCTACGGATTGAAGGTGTAACCCGGTTGCGGTTGCCTGCTTTCATTAGTTAGATCAATTGAAGGTCCCATTTATTGTGAGTAGCCAAACACCAAACTATGAGAGGCAGGTCCAAGGAAGTGTGGTATGGCATTTGTTGTGATGAGCTTGGTGGTCCCGAATGGCAGAATTTGGATGGAATGTCCGAGAGTGCCTGATCTTGGCTTGTTCTTCTAGTGGTCCAGGGTGCAATTGACCCCCATACTACGCACAATGGTCCACATCGCCACAACATCTTGCAAATCCCTCGCAACATGAAATGAGGCAAACTCAACCTTTGGCATGTTGTGGACTGGGTCTTTTTTCAATGGTAAATGTGAATGCCAAAAATTGTACAATGTGGCGGGATTGTGTACTTACAATTACGCCAAAAAAATGGACGATGGGTACACTTTTTTTTTCTAAGGCTTGCTGCAAAACATAATTACATGGCGCGACAATGTTTTCCACTATTGTTTGACGCAGGGAAAGATTACGTGGCGTGCGGTTTGCTACCAAAAGAATTACATGGTGTACAATTTGCCACCATAGAAAAATAGATGCACTCACAACGAGAAATGGTGGCTACCGGCTAGTTCCCATTTGGTCCTTTCCATTTTTGAGATGCCCGTTTTGGTGGAGAGTATAATCTACCTACTTGTTGAGCTCCTTGGTATCTCACCCATGAGACTTCCATAATCCCGTATTAGCCAAGTCCCAATCAATTCGTGGCCACACAAAGTGCTTTGTGCTTGGGTGCCGTACAGAGGGGCACTTGTGCATATTGCTTATATATTGCAATACCTCGTTTATACGTACATGCACACATAGCACGGGTATGCGAGTGATGTTTGGCACACGTTTTCATGGTGCCTTCCCCTCATTGTAGGCTGGGTCCGCACTTTGCACTCGGCACTTTGGGCTGTTGCTTGCGGGAATCTGAGTTTGCCGCCACTGATTTTGAAATGTTCTGCATATGTGGAATGAAACACATGGCTTGTGCTGTTGTACATGGTTTGCCAATCATATCCATTGGTGAGGCAGGGTACATTGGACCGGCCAGACGCCTTGTTGATCGACAATGCGGTGAGTGTGCTTGTGGATGATGGATTAAAGGGATATAGGCGACACGCAATGCGCGCGGTAAACCTTGTTCAGGTTACCCCCGGGCTCCGCCTTACGTTCTATAAGAGAACGGGCGGAGTCCTTAAGCTTGCTTGCTTGATGGGGTCTTACTGGAACTGATTTATTTTCAACGTTAAGACCCGTACAATACGGCGAGCGTTGTCAAGGTCTTGCCCAGTACTGCTCTCTATGTGCACACGTGTCGACACGTGGGTCAGGTAGGGTGAGTGGTGCACCAAGTCCTCCTGCCAAAAATGGAGGCGCTGATCACAACGGAGAAAAATTCAATTCACGCCCAGGAGGGCGACATCAAGCAGTCTGATAACACAGGAGACATAGAAAGAAATTAATGAAGACAGCCCTGTACAAACAAGAGAATGCATGGGGAAGGATACTACAGTTTTGCCATAATTTGGCCCAACAAAGATGTACTAAACTAGAAGAACTGCACATGCATTCTCCCGCCATGGTGAAACTAGAGTAGCGGCAATCATGCGTCTCCGGGCCGACAACCATGGCTAGCACGATCATTTGGAGAGGATCCGTCGTGGAGAGTGAACTGGGATCCTCAACCACAAGCACGACGGAAATGACGGCTGAAACATGATGGTGATCAACAACATACTAGTGTTACTTGCTACGACGGGGACTACATGACCGCGCGTATTTATCAATAGCGGACACAAAGCCAGGCTTAAACCACATGAGCATATAGATACATCTGCCCGTCGAAGATCAGCTTATTCTCACGAAGGCCGTCTGTGAGCTTAGAGCGAATATGTATTATTGGCAGGCCAAGGGAGAGACTACGTCGGTAAATTCAGCTCTCATGGTGACATCTTGATCACTTGCTTGGTTCTGCCAATGCACTATTGAACACCGACCGGACCAGACCGCACTGTTGCACTTACTAGCCAGAACCATGGGAGTAACACTAACATTGCGCTGCATATGGTTTCCTCTCTTTTTTCACGGGCGAGAGATCATTTTGTTTGAGGAATAGGAAGCAGCCAATCGGACATGGATGAGGCAACATTTGCTTCTCATCCATGTTTACTTCTGCATCTTGCTTTGGGACCCCTGTTTGGCAGCCCTTGGTAGGGTCCATCACTTAGGGTATTTGGACTTTGTGGGAACATGAATCGCTCGTGTACACATTCTCTTTTTGGGGCGGAATTAGGAGACGGTTACCGGTCGTTTGTGTGGCGGAACTGTCGTACTCAATCCCGGTCATCGTTGGGTGCCGCGACATCACGGCACACTTCGAGTAACCATTCCAGTGATCGAGCCGGCGGCGGCGTTGGTGGTGCGGCATTGGGGATTGCTTTCAGGTTGGGGCTATCACTAGCAGAGGGTCCGCTATTATCCAATTCGCCCTTGTCATTGGCACATAAGGGGGGGGGATGGGAGGGCAAGAACAGTGTGGGATTGTTGGGATATAGCAAGGGGAGAAGTAGTTGCTGATGTGGTGGATGCGGGGGCTGCGGTGGCTTCTAGTCTAACACACCCAGGGCTCCAACCAACAGGCCAGCTAGTGAAGGCTTCCACCCCACCTTGTACCACGGCGGAGGAGGCTTGCCATACTAGGATCTACAGCATTCATCCGGATCCTGCTCTCGCCAAACATTTTCCGGCATAGTAAAACACGCTAGTTGCAGCGCGGCGGATGAAGGCAAGTCCCCACATGGTGCCAATCCACCATGTTGCGTTGCAGGGGGAGGAAAACCGAATGACGCGGCGGCGGCAATCGCACCGTAGGAGGTGGGGCTAAGGTGGAGAGGAAAGTGCTGGACGTCTAGATGATGGACAAGCATGTTGCTTTTGGGTCATCGGTGAGGATGTTTGTTCTGCTTTTGCCCGACCTCATGCTAGAATTAGTAATCCTGATCAAGGATAAGGACTGCAAAAATAGGGGTAGGCGGGTGCCACCATTGTGGTGTTGGTAGTTGTTAAGAGGAGCTTTGTGGCAGGATGCTACCGGAACCTAAGAAACCCCCCCTCCCAAGCACCCCCCCCAAGCACCCCCCCCCCCTCACTATATGACCCCCTCCCCCCGTTTTTCCCCGGATTCGGGGGGGGAAGAACCGCTAGATCCACTATTCCCATGGAATTACCCTACCGCTTGCAACCCCATGTTATGAATAGCATTGCCACACTCTCTGTGTTAGAAACTCCGGTTGTGGGACATCTGTTTTGCCGGTGTGTGCCCAAAATCATCTTTGCGCTAAGCATGGCAAATTCCCGTCAAGGCCGGATGCCTTAACCAACTGGGTGAAGTTGAACGTACCCGGTTGGAGCAGAGAGGCGAATTCGTGAATGAAAAGCGCAATATGGCAGGTGTACAAGGAGCATGCAAAGAATGATATCAATCGTGCATTGTCATCTGGTATGTCAACCGTAAAGACAGCAATTGATGGTCAATTGAGGGGATACCCTCTCCCCTGCCACCCTAACTGGCTAGCGCGGTTTGATATTGTGAAGCACCTGCTCCTCGAATGCAGGTCAATCAAACACCGTGTACCAATGACGGATTTTTTATGCCACAGAAATTCTGCATAACAGGAGATAGTGCCTGTGTCAGAAAAATATTTGTTCAAGGCACCACTAACTTCATCGCTTGGAATTACCCATTGACGTGTCCGGTTTCCTCCACATTACCAACACAGAGTCATTGACTGTCTGCATCACGCCACTAAGGCTTGTGTCATTGCTGCGATTGAGCCTCGTCAAAGCATCCTATCGGGATAGGAGACTTCGACAAAGACGACAGAAGTGTGCCGGCGCGCAAACAGCCCAAGCTAGATTGTTAGTAGCAAGAACAAGAGCAGTACAGTGGTGTTCTAGCCTAGAGCCACCCACTGGCATAGTTAGCACACTCCCTATTCTCATCGCGGCTCCGGAGGCCCACTTCTTCTTCTTAGCGGTGGACGTAACTACAATGTTTTTTGCCGTAGGTTGTGGTCATTTTTCTTGGTGTTTGGTGCAGCTTTCATGATGATAATTACAATGCTAGAGTAGTGGAATAAATAGGAAGCAAACAGTGACGACCCATAACCAAAATAGACTCGTCCGTATACCCAACTTGTTTCCACATAAATGTAGCATGCTCAGGGTAGAATTATTGGGAACCCGCAGAGTATTGCCTCCTTGTACAGCTTGTACTAAACCACGGTGGATGCGGACACGTTCATGGCTCTCCGCTCTTCCCTGGTATTGTTGCATTGTGTGGACATGAAGTGGACAAAAAGGCTTTAAATGACCTACATGGGTATATCCGTACCTACACCTTGGACATGGAGTATGGGAGCATCTTGCTTGCATTGATTCCGTCCGAGGTGCACTTCTATGTCGTACTCATCGACATACACAGAGGGTTTGTAACAATTTGGGATCCCGACTACATGCTTAGCTTATGTCAACATACACCATGCTTTGGGTGATTTTGTAAGGCATTTGCGCAAAAATCCACCTGATTGTGCCCGCTCCGCAAAACCCCTCGAACACGAATCATAACCGTACATCATTGTGTTGTCTCTATCTCAATGTATAGGGGATGCTGTGCTGCAGCGGTTCATCCCATGTCATCCGACTTTGATAATCGCGGGTATGCTTCCATCTTTCCGGTAAACAACAGCAACGGCCTCAGTGGCACAGTGGACAATCCAAACATGTGGAGACGGCATATATAAATGTGCACACTAAAATGGGCTCGCCCTACTCACACGGCACCCCTCTCTCCTCATCACCATCCCTCTCATCCCGAACATCTTTCTGTAGAGTTAGTCTTCTCATCCGGTTCAAGCAACCCTACTATTGTTGTCTAATGGCATAATTGTCCTCATTTACGCCAAACTAGAGACACCAACACTAGCCGCACACACCGCGGTGCTTGCTTCATCGTCACCATGAAGGCACTTGGGAAGCACACACCGCATTGGTCATGACAAACAGCATTGACGGGCTTCGAAGAGATATGCCGGCCGCCTTCATGTCAGCCTTCAGCGACTGCAAATTTCCACCAAACAAGATGCCCGTACATTGACCTGCTTCCTATCAGTGCAAATGGCTATGTTGACACTTAAATTCAGCATATGTTGTACTGTGAGGTCAACATCGTGTTCGCAATCGTCTTGGTTGCACAAGGGAGGGGGGGTTGACCTACTTCAAAAACAAGCAAAGGGGGGGGGTATTGCGTTGCGGATGAAGCAACTGAGGTGCTGGAGGAGGTAAATGTAAACATGTGGCATGAGACCCGTGGCGTCAAGTCGTCATTTGTCATGTCTACACATACACAGCCGTACTGCCGAAATGGGTGGCACAATACCTTACCCGAGATGCTCGTCCCACCTTGCTATATGTCGGTGACAACTTTGGAAACTTTCCACAAAAAAGCCAAACCTTTGTTGTGAGCATGTTGGAACAGGATATTAAAGTGCAACGCAAACGCATTGGACGTGGCTGACCGGGCGCAATTGTGCAGTGCTCTGTTGATGGCGTCATTCTGGGAATATATCGGCATAGCTGAGATGCTGCTCCGGGACCAGAATGACCGTGTGGGGTGGAGCATGACCCGGGCCACAATGCCGCTTTTTTGGCTTGCCTTGATGGAGTCGGTTCTCAACGTACTTGGCGATCTGGTGCCGCTAGTGTGATGCTTCTGCTTTAAAATGACCAAAGCGCTCCGCGGTCGGCAATGCCACTCCTTCAGAGTCTATCATGCATTTTTCCTTTGCGATGTTGCCAAGACAGGACTCAGGCTTAAGTTATCTTTCTCTGTGCCGCAATCACAATCTCTTCCAACCCAGGACCTTTCAACGCAATCACCGCCCGAACCACCCGTACCCTCGACACAGGGGGGGCTCTCGCTGCAGCCACACCCCTTCCCAACTCGCCACCAATCACCCACACACCCCCAGTCCGATACATGTACGAGGTCCCAACCCCACGCCCATGCCCCGACCAAGGTCCTCGAGAAGGACCCCCCGTGGGCCAAGGAAGTGCCCACCTTATTGTCGCACAGAAACAGGCCAAAAACGCCCGTCGCACAAACAACCGGGACGTGGCTGCTATTTGCCAAGCAGCACAGAGAGCAATGGCACGCACCCCAATGGACTCCTTCGGCAAGAGCACCGAGAGCCTGAGGGAATGTGGCACGACCTGGTCACAGTACAGCCGCTCCCAGCCCCATCCGGCCCCCCAAGCATACTACGCACAGCGCCTTGGGCACCCAGACGAGGGGGGATCCCAAAGCCCGGCCCGTGACAAACCTGAAGATCATGACATCCTTGGCAGTCAAGATACTCTAGTCAATGTGGACGCGGATTTGGACGTCGACGCTACGCCCACATAGCCGCGCCGATCAACTAATTAGCGTGCTGAAGCATCTGCTTCGCAAAGGGTCAGGCCTCGTGGTTTCAGATGAGTGGGGACCGTCCGTTCGTATGGATATCATGTATAAATGGTATGCGGCGACGCAAGTTGGGTTTCTTTAGCGCCTTTTGCGTGACAGTAGCGTTCTGTGGCCATTGCCGCACACTAATCATTATAACCAAACCCTCTTGTATCATGCTGAACCACCAAAAAGAAAAGAGGGGAAAAGGGTTGTTGCAACTCGGACTCTACCAACACCTGTGCTGCCCATGGCCCCCAATTTGGGGCCATGCCGCCCTATTTTGGGACTTTCACTATAGCTTTTGGCCCGATGCTGGGAAGGCAGGGTTGACAAGACGTGATGTGCAGATTACGTGGCTATCTGCGGGTGCCTCTTCTTCCTAGCCATAGCCTGCCGCGGTAGAGGAATCATTTTATCTAGGCTGATAAGGGATTCCCTTAGGGGGACGGGGGTCTGTGTGTATGCATGCACATATATATGTATATGCATGGCTTTCGGTATTTCGTTCGGCAAGGAGAATATGTCCTCTTATCTGGATAATGTTTGATTATCGCTGGATCCTTTCGGACAGATGGAATTTGACACCACGCACATTGAAATCCACCATGATTCAATCGGGTATTGCCTCCGCATGTTTGCATATTTTCCATGATGGCACGTGAAGAAATCTCTCACTAACATAAATCTGAATTTGTTTCAATGGGCTCCATACCGTTGTCAAAAAGACCAGTATGTAGGGCGGTGCGTGGCATGGTGTGGTGTGGCATGGTGCAATAGCCTCAAGCTTAGCACTCCAATTGCACACGTGCACACTTGTGAGTCTCATGCGCGATCTTGGATCGCTATCTAATTTCGGATTTCAGGAGCGAGCTTCGATCGCTAATCAATTTTTGAATTTCTGATTTCCTTGTTTTCTTTTCAATGTGTATTTACTCTGACGATCTCACATAATGAAATCTGAATTTGTGAAATTGACCCCCATCCCCCAAATGCTCACATGTTCCATTTGTGCAATTGGTGTCAATTTGTGCCTTGTGTCTTTATCTTATTCCACACTTCGTTCAAAGGGTCCAACGAGAGTCGAACAAGGTTGGGTGATTGGCAAACCAACAATATTGTGTCCTCTCCTGCAACAAAGAAAGGTTAAAGGGTAACAAACCACGTTCAACAAGGTCAAAAGGTTTCAGGTGAGAAATGGCATTGCACATTGTGTTTGGTTGCGCATGTGCATTTGATATATTTGTATATTAAATGTTTGCTTGTTTGTTTTTATTTAGGATGCAGATTTCCGGAGGGACCAAATAACAGCTATGCATGACAGGGACACACTGTGGCAATTTTGTTCAATGTTCGCACACCCCCCCCCCCATTTTGAGGTTGCTTGACGCAACCGTGGCAGCCGTACGCAATACATTGACAATGTGTTGGTGATCCATAGCCCCTGCCCATGAGGGTAGGGGTACTGCGCATTAGGGTAGGGCTATTGGGTTGCAAACCCTAATTGACTACCATGCGAACATACCGAGGAGTTGGAAGAAACCATCAGCATCCGTAACCATGCAAAATGGGTGCCTGACGCAACCATGACATCCGCTTCGTTCCAGCTCGCACCTGGACCAAAAGAGCCGCTAGAAAAATGTGCCACAAATAAAAAAAATCCACGAAAAAAAATCCTCCCCATTCAGATATTTTTTGCATTGTGTCCCTCCTCCCATCTTCTCTGCATTGGGTCTCTTCCCCCTGCATTTGTCTACTTTGCCTTTTACCTGGACGTCGGTGGTGCGTCATGAGATGCTTTGGGCGGCTTTCCTCTCCCGTGTGAGGGTGCCCTCTTGTGCCAAAGCACTTGTATGACCTTCGTCATACCCACACTTTGCTCAGGCCCACCGCAACGCAGGTTGAGGCGTTGCAATGGGTGTGGGTGTGATTGAAGTAGCAAAAACCCCTCCGATAAGCTTAAGGCTATCTATCAATTCTTCAGCCATTGATTTCACAATTGCAATAGCTTGTGAGGGGAGTGCAATAGCCTCAAGCTTAGCACTAAAGTTGCACAAGTGCACACTTGTGAGTCTCATGCGCGATCTTGGATCGCTATTCAATTTCAGATTTCATGAGCGATCTTTGATCGCTAATCAATTTTTGAATTTCTGATTTCTTTTTTTCTTCAATGCTGATTTACTGTGACGATCTCACATTATCAAATCTGAATTTCTGACATTGACCCCCATCCCCCAAATGCTAACATGTTTCATTTGTGTAAATGGTGTCAATTTGTGCCTTGTCTCTTTATCTTTTTCCATACTTCGTTCAAAGGGTCCAACGAGAGTTGAACAAGGTTGGGTGATTGACATACCAAGAGTATTGTTAACAAACCATGGTCAAGAAGGTCAAAAGGTTTAAGGTGCGAAATGACATTGGACATTGCGTTTGTTTGTGCATGTGCACTTGATATACTTGTATATTGAATGATTGCTTATTTGATTTTGTTTAGGATGCTTCGAGACGAATTGAGTTTCAACTTGGAGTGTTGAACTTGTTTGTATCTTTGAAGAAGTTCGTTGCTTGCTCCGCGTGTGCCTATTAGGGTTTATGTGTCCAGTACCTGGTTCAATCAAAAGCGAGTGCAACGCTCTAGGGATGCACATGGCAGGACTGTTCGGCGGATGCGCGGTGAATTGCTGACATTTTTTTGGCAAATGACTCAAAACTTTTTGTTTGGTACTGGTTCAAATTATTGAGGCGTGGTGTTCGGGGATCCGTGAAGCTTGGTGGCTGGGGGGGGGGGGGGCAGCGATCGCATATACCATATTCATATATGCTCCCCGGGGGGCTCGAAGGACTCCCCGGGCAGGGCGCATAGCACTCCGTGCGGGATCAAAGGCTGCTCATAGACGACATCAAGTATGCAATATGCAGAATCCGAGTTCAAGATCCTCATCTCAGCAAGTTCGATACCCAAACCAATCAACCAATAATCAAACCATATTGATGGTTCGCTACCCGAGGAACCAACACAAAGATGTGCCTGAGTATGGGGACCGCATGATGCAGATTTCCCGCAACTGGGACCCCACTGGCTAGAGGGTGGACCACTGATTCGGCTCTGCATGTGTGAAAGGGCCACTCTTCGGAAAAAAATGATTCAAAGTAATGGTGGCACAAAACTGAATGACGGGCAAACTAGCGTTCGGCAGGCCATTTGAAAAGTGCGCATGTGAACGGCCCACCAAAGCAAACCCCAAGCCCTATGCCCCTATTTTTATAATGTAATTCAGTTACAGTGTACCCGAAACTTGCAACCCCAACAAAAAAAGACGGCAAGCGCGGGGCACTACTGCAGCCCAAGAAGGTGAAGAGAAAGTGTTGGACCAAGGATGGCAAAGAGAAAAGGCGCGTCAAAGCGAACAAGAAAGGAAAGCCAAAAAAGGTGGTAAAAGAGGAGCTGTCATTCGGCTCCGATATACCCACTATCAGCCCACGCGGCCACACAGGTCCACGGAGATCAAGGCGCTCAAGGAGGCACACGCCACGGAGGTCCGTGCACTCAAGAAGGAGCACCGGACTGCCCTCAAGGAGCCACTTTTTGAGGAGCGCCGGAAGCACCAGGACAAGCAGCAGGTCGTAGGCCCTTTGAAGGAAGCGCTTGAGAAGGCCAAGAAGAAAGCCGCGGGAGCCCAGGTGGAGGTCTCGGACCTCACGGTGCAAGTAAACCAAGAGAAGGCTCTCCGGGTGGAGCTCGAAGGCCGGCTGGCCCAAGGACACAGCCTGGCGGAGACCCTGAAAACGCAACTCGATGCACAAAAAGGAGATGACAGCACAGTGGCGGGAACTGTATCATTCCATGGCAGCGAAGGGCAGTTTGACCCAGTCCCAGTCACAGTCCCAATAAGGCCAATCCACTCCGATGCAAGGTTGTCCCTTTTGGGTTTTTTCAGCATTGGCACTGTCCCCTCCCCCGAGGAACACTTTGCCGTCACCCCCTATCTGGGGGTCCTGGCAGGCTCTTTATGATATAGGGAGTTGACCAACCCTCTCCCTGCACCTTGGCCATGAGGCAACGGAAACTGGGCTCGCATACGCCCCCGTGTCACAGGCGCATGGTCATAACCACATTGTTCAGTGTTTTGCTTGCTGCACTGCAGCGTAGACCAGTTCTGTACCACACCAGGTGGTTGCTGACTGTGCATTGGCTCTGATCCTCTGGACACTGAGGTCAGCTCGCACCCACCACCCACCCACAGTGCCGGTTAGTCTCTAACCCTTGCCCTACGGGTCGTGCCCCTGTCATGCACTTGCTCCCTGGCACGTGAGGACGTGTCGTACTCGAGCTTCGGGGGCGCAAAGGCGCCTTTGGTGGCGCAAAGGCGTCTCAACATTTCAGCATGTGCTCCGGCTGTCAGGCAACTCAACAGATCGCTGCTGTATTGTGTGTGGCGCATACCATTTCAGCTCCACACCATGCATGCGCATGCTGACCACATATTCATGCCTACTTGCTTCTGTCTTTTTTTTTTTAGCAAAAAGGCCAGTTCATAAGTGCCAAGGGCCACTGTGGACCAAGTTCGATGTAAGATACAAATTTCGGCATAGCCAGGGTGTACATACGGGCTGCAGCTCATGACTCTGCCCCCATGGTTTCCCATTGAGGTTGGTGTGGTCATGTCATTGGTACTTCCCACTCATTTGGGTCCCAGTGCCTTTTGTGACGTTTTGGTAGCAGTTGCAACGGGACTTCCCACAAGGTGGGGCCCCAATGCTCCCGCGGCCGCTTCCGTATCAGGTATATTGTCTGTCGGACTGGTCGGGTTGTTTGCCAGTATTGTGTTGTCTTGTGTTTGCAGGCGTCTTGGTAGAGCTGTGCCATGGCTGTCAGGTGTGTCTGCTGCCGCCAATTGTAGGTCGCTTGTCGTTGGTGCAGGTCAAGTAGCTTGTCGGTGCCAGTGTGGCCTACTTGCTTCCGTCTTCCTCACATGGGCCGCACTCTCGCAGCCCCAGTCATGCTTCGGCCTTTCAACACGTAACGACGTGTCGAGCCTGTGGCTCAGGGGCGCAATGGCGCCCTGTTATTTCACCAATTGACTGTTCTGTGCTGTCTTGGCGTCCCATACACCCTGGTCAGCTCAAACCCACCACCCTCCCTTTGCGCCGGTTAGCCCCCGACTCTTGCTCTGTGGGTCTCTCTCCCACTCTCTCCCTCCCATTCTCTCCTGCTCTCTCTCCTGCGTCCCACTCTCTCTCTCTCTCTCCTCTCTGTTGCTCCTCTCAGTTCCTTTCCCACTACGTCCTACTCTCTCTCTCTCTCTCTCTCTCTCTCCCTCTCGCCCAAAAAAAGGGGGGTTCGGGTCGTTCGGTGTATCTCTATCCCCCCCGGGGTTCAAACCATCCTCTACAGGACAGAAGAGGTGTGGTGTATCCACTGGGCCACAACGATTGGGTATCTGCACCACGTGCTCCAATCTTTCTTTCCTACCCCCCCCTGTGTGTCACCCCCTGGCATGCGTATCTTCTTTCGCATGGGGGTGTGCTCAGCAGCGTGTAGAGGAACCGCACAGCGTCCCCGGGTCCCGGGTCCGCCTGCCTAAAGAGCGTTCTTTGGAACAGCCGCAAGAGGTCCGCTCGGCCTGCCAGCCACACGTGTATGCAATCTCCAGTTCTGCTCACCGAGGAGGGCACCGCTCTGTGTCCCTCTGCCGTCGGACAGTGGAGGATCGCCTCCCAATGGAACGGGTGCGACTTGCCTGCACTTTTGGGTCGCCACTAGAACTGCATGTTCGCCAGAGCCTGAGACTTCAGGGTCCAGTTGATGTGGACCATCACCGAGTAGAGCTCCTGATTGCTCATCAGCAATGGTTCCCCAAGGTTGTCGACAATCTCGCACTGCATCCTGGTGTCATGTGGTTGGTCCAGTCGGAGCCAGATCTGCTGATTGCGGGCCCAGGCCATTGTGGTCGGCTCCGCTTCAAGTGCTTGCACTCCTTCATTCGCAATGGCGTCTAGCTGGCTCAGTGCTTGCACTCTGAAACGCTGGCGCTCTTGCTGAGGCTTGACCTTCTTTGGGGCTGGCTGGATGTGTGTGTATGGGCCATGCCGCTGCTGACGTGATCCCTTCTCCTGCAGTGTCCTTCCAGGCGGCATTACGCCTGGGTGCCTGTCCGCGACAGGACGCGGAGTTCAGCCACTTGGTGGTCCCTTCGGTGTGTTGCTGCTCGCCGCGACAAGACGCGGCTCTAGTGACGAAAAGCTCTGCGTCAGAACGCAGATTTCAGACATGCATGCATTGTTGTGCTAGAAACCTGTGAGATGTCCGCACCAGTATGCAAGGGCTACAGGTTCTGTCAATATCGACACTGTCCTGGGTTCCTGCTTTTCCTGAGCCTTCGCTTCTTGCGCTGCCGCCTGGTGTCGCTCACATCTGGGCTGAAGGACAGTGTGTCCGTTGCTGACAGTTCATTCAACAAACCTCCCTGGTGTGTGTGTCCTGTCCTCATGTCCTCACTTTCTGTACTGCTTGAGGCGTATGATCCCATTTCACGTGGCGCTGGCTCCCCGGATGCTTCCCCTGTTAGCTCATCACTATCCATGGGTACCATACCCAAGGATGACAAGAGTGCCTTGGTGCCCTCTGACTCTGATCCCGATCCTCCTCTCAAGCCTACCGTAGATTCCGACCCTGATGATAAGTCTGGTGCAACATGCTGAGACCACAGCGGGCTCGAACACATGCCTTCCATCGCCAATCCATTCGCCACCTCATTCCCCTGCACGTTGACATGAGCTGGGACATGCTCCCACCTGACTTCTCTTCCCGGCGTCGCCATTTCCTGGAGCAGCATTTCCCAGACTGGGACGTGGACCTGCAGCTTTCCTGATGTGGTTGTCCATCCCTTTGACTTCCAGTCCTGGGCCCTGCCAGTCGCTCCCAGCTGCAAGTATTGCGACTCGGTGAGGATTGCCAGTTTTGGCACCCAGAACCCCTGTAAGGCTTCTACGGCTGCCCAAAGCTCCGCTCCGTTATTTGGTTGCCTGCGGCGTGTTGGTACGTAGCCGCAGAAGAGTACCTCTGGTCCTTGCTCATCTTCCGCTGCGAACACGCCAAAGCCCCCGGCCCTGCGCATGTCTTTGTGGCCCAGTCTTTTTGACGACCCGTCCGTGTACACAATCCTGTAGCCCTTTGCCTCCAGTTCTGCAATCAGAGCGGGCACTCCTTGTAGCACTCCCGGGCCTGCCTGCCTCGGGCGCTTCGGGCGTGATTCCGTTTCCCTATGCCAAATGTGGTTGTTGGCTGATTTCTCTTGGGTGAAGCACTCCGTGTGTGTTTGCCACCATGCATTCAATCCCCCATGAACTTGTACTTCCCCTGCACCTTTGGGGGGGGGGGGGGGTGTCAATGCATCGGTCGCGGTTTACATGAGTCGCACAGAGTGTGCAACAGTTTTTAATGTGTGCGGCTGATTTTCATTTTGAATTGTATCACCTGGTCGTCACGTGGCCTGTGTAAGCCTGATATACAATTTGTTTCTTTTTGTTGCAGAGGTGGCCTGACAGTCAGCCGACGGCAGAATTCGTTGTGCCACGGTGCTTAGTTTCTTTTGAAGACCATAGAAGCAATATGAACTGAACCCGAGTTGCATTGTGGTAGTGAAGCACGGGATGAGAATCGATGCGCCATGCACTGGAATGTCCGCAGCACCGATGCTTGCCGTGATCACAATGCAGGAAGGGTGTATGCCACCGTAATGCAGGGGTGGGGATGGAAGTTTGGTTCCGCTACATGTACCACGAATGAAGGTGATGGGATAGCACGACAGCACACCGAGACAGGGGTTAGGACAGGGGTATGTCGCAAGACATGTAACCAAGACAAGTACTAAAACAGGGGGGCTGTCCGGCGACAGGTCACCAAGACAGGTACTAAGACAAGGGTCTATGCGGCGACAGCCCCCCTGTTTTAGTACCTGTGTTGGTAAGCTGTCTTGAGACGAAACCCTGTCATGACCCCTGTCTTATTAACCTGTCTTGAACACAGTGCGTGAGACAGTTATGGGTTTCGTTGCCTGCTGCATGGTGTTGCATTGTTTGTTGACAGGAAAATGGCCTCTGGTAGCCTGTCTCACATTCTTGACACCCTGTGCTCTAGTGTAGCCAAGCTTCACTTGGCACCTAGTCGAACTTGGTCCAACCAATGGTGCCATGAGCGCTTGCGCATGCTGGAGAAAGCCGCCACGGCAATTTTGCGGACACCCACCAAGATCATCACGGACACCAAACGGCATCACACCCTGCGGCTAGAGGGGCAGTTTGAGGACTGCGACGACAGTGAGGAGGAGGCAGTTTTGTTGGTGGGCCAGTTCCGAAGGATGAAAATTGCTGTCCGCAATCTGGACAAACTCCCGAGGACATGTAGGAGGGCCACCCTACGACGGGTGCGCCCTCATCCCCTACCGGTCGAAGCCGGTGGTGTTGAAGCCCAGTGTGGGACGGGCTCGTTGTGGGACGGGCCCTCTTCAACCTCCGGGACGTGATGGAGCAACGCATGAAGTTGCACTACATGCAACAACCCCAAGGCCGCGTACCTCCGAAGTTTCGTATTGTCATTTGTGTGGATGCCAACCCTTTTTGGAAGGCAAGTGCCACACGTGGGGAGGTGTAAATGGACTTAGCAGATAGTACACGCAGCGCGGGGAGGCCTAGTTTGTGGTCCACGTGTTTTACGTTCGATGGATCAGATGATGCCGACCCCTTGCGTCTAGCCGACAAATTGGGGCAACTAGATGCCCAGGTGGGGGAGCTACAACGTGATGGGATTGCCACCCCCACCACCGTTCACGTGGAATGTTTCTTAACGGGAGATGGGAAAGGGATGTGCGCTGGGCACACGAAACTTAAATGCCGTTGTTGGCATTGTGACCTCGCAATTGAGGACTTTGGTGGTGAAAACCTCCGCCCTAGTGATTTTATAATTTCCATCCGATGGGGGGCTTTCCTCCGTTCCATACCCCCAACACGTCGTGTTGGAGATATGGTACATTGCTGTTGTACAATGGTAAATGCAATTTTCAAAAGGTTATGCTGGGATGGCCGGATTTCGCAAGCCCGTGCCCTCGGCCCTTTGCTGCGGAGTGTAGTGCAATCCGTGATGCAAGCAGCCGCCCACATCCCGTCCGAAATCAAGGACGCACCGCGGCCCACTAAGGACGGTAACTTTGATCTAGCGGGGGGAAGGTGGTTTGCCCGAGATTAGGCGAACCACGCAAAATTTGTGCAGCTTATTCAACGGCATGTGGGGCCTCAAGAGTGTGTGGTTGTAAGCGGGACTAGCATCCCCCTGCATGCCGTGATCCAGCGCATGCTCCTAAGTTTGTGGTATATGGAAAAGTGTTGGTCAAACAAGATTTGTTTGACCAATAAGCAGGTGGAGTCGTATAAGCGGGTTGTGGGGCAGTTTGCCAATGATTGGCGTGTGTTGCAATGGCAACCCACAGTGTGGGTACATTGGACATGTGTCCATTCTTGGTGGTTTGCGGCTGAGTACCGCAATTTTTATATTTTTTCTCGGCATCCCCACGGAAAGGCGGAACGTGGAGTTCAAGATGGACATCCGCCATTCATTTCTAGGTTATAAAATATCTCGCCCCTATTTTAGTGCACGGGCATTCACCCACACACTGGAGCTTGATGCTCTTGACGTGGGCTTGCAAATGTGGCATGTGTTGCATGACACAAAGGACAAGAAGGGACACATCGGACAACGAAAGGTCTAAGGAGATGAATGAAATCCAAAATGGTGCTTTGCGACAGGGCTGTGGGACAGGTGCCGAGACAGGGGGTTGTCTTAGGAGAGGGGTTCGCAATAGGTGTCAAGACAGGGGGGGGTCGTAAGATAGATGAACCAGAACAGGGGGGTTGTCGTGAAGACTGTCTTAGGGGTGTCGTGGGATTTTACGAAATGCGAACAACGCATGCGCACATGGCGGCACCGGTGTCGACGGGATCCCCTTGGCATAGGAAACATGTTTTAGTACCTAAAAGTCATAGGATGTGAGGGGGTATGGTGGTGGAATACACCACTTTGGGGGGGTTGTCGGTCTCATCCTGTCTGGCTGCACGTCATACTCCTACTACAACACAAGCGGACATCACAGAGGTATCGGCCGGGGGCGAGAGAGCAGGACAGCAAGACGTTATGACAAGAAATACAACACGATACAACAAGGGGTCTGGTCGTTGGAATTGGCACAAAAATTGTTCGTCCGGGACGACGCATCCAGCACTGCCCTTTTCCGCTGCCTTTCCTCTCTAAAAGAAAGCCCAAGAATCAGTCGGCATAGTCGAAGCAAAAGCCGCATCCAAGACTGCCGCACTGACTTGAGAGGGGGTGCAAGAACAAGGGTGTTGCCGAGGAGAATACTCAACAGCTTTCTCAAACTCTAGCTGACCGTCTGAGCGTGAACTCCTGTGTTGCACGCCAATAGTCCGTCGTTCGGTATTCTATTTGATAGCATTGTTTTGTGTGGATTTAGGCGGGTAGCCGCCATGCATTAAAAAAAAATAATCCGTCGCTCAGCTAAAACCAGCCTTGCTATATCAAGCTTCCATTGTTGATACTGGTTGTAGCCCCGACGGAAGCACAAGCATATGAGTGAGCCAAGAATGGCATCAGATCTATGGGGATCGTGGCGGCGAGTTACAAAGAGGTTTTCTGGGTTGAAGTATCGTGAGGGCCCGTTTCCCCGTTGATCAAAGGACTTGCAGCCTGTAGTTTGTACACACGGTCTCCCACATGTAGACATTGTCTACTCGACGGGGTCTACCACGGTAGAGACTGCCGGGGAATTGTAGACACAAAGTGACAAGATTTGGGAGAAGGCCCCCTTCCCCAAAGGGTGCGCTAACATCGTTTACCCGTGCACACGGGTTAAGCGGTCTGTAGTCTATAGACACTAGACACTATCTGCCTCAAGTAGACACTGCCGGCCAGTTGTAGACATAGCCTGCCTGTTGTTCACACGAAGTGCCAATTGTTGTACCACATAAAACTAACGTGCATGGTTGAAGGCAACATCCGCAACTACAACGGGATGGATGTTTTTGAGCCAATTGTTTGTATTCCATTCGTCCCGTTCCTGGTGACTTGTGGGTGCAATAGCCGCGGATACTGCCAAGCAGCACATGGGACATAGCTCATTTGTAACGAAACTCCATGCCCCGCGGGAAACTATATAGTGGCACGTGTGGTCGAAACACACTGAAGTGCACTTAGGGAGACTAAAGTGAACTAAAGCGGCCGATTTATGCACATTTTGGCGTCCAATTTGGCACACTTAACGCATTGCACGGCAGATTTAAGTGCCCTTGACCGCCCTTAGTGGATTTTGCCTCTTTCGAGTACCCAAAAATCCTTCAAGCAGGGCGGGTGTAAGGCACTTGCAGTCTCCTAGACCAAAAGAACTCCCATAGGGGGGGGGGGGGGTTAGTAGGGGGACAAGAGGACATTTTGGTTTTTCGGTTTGGCGTCGAAGTTGTCCCCACGAAATGTGTTTATGCACTTATGGGTACTTCCTACTCATTGGCTTTTGCGGCTAGTGGGGGACGTGGAGCCCCTGCGAAGGTAGACCTTGTTACGCAGATATATGCGAACCAACCCCTGAACCCATCCCCTTTCTATCGACCAGACACAAGGAACCACAGACGTCCTCACACTAAATGCCATCGTTCGGCTCCTTTTGAGGTCCTATGCAATTGGAATGATCGCAATTGCAAAGCTCTTGGGAGAAGACGGTGGTAACTGGGGTGAGCGTGCCGAACGTGGCAATAACATGTTCGCCGGGCTCAACTTTACTAGCCCCCTCGACCCCCCACCCACACTGCACCAACCGAAGGTTGTATCCACATGCCTGCATTCTCCCCGTGAGGCGCAATACAGAATGGAGGTTGTGCCCACTTGTCCCACACAACAATGATGTGTGTGTGTCTCTGTGTGTGTGTACGCATGTGTCACCACGTTGGCTTGTCACTCCACTTGATAAAAGTACCCGGCCTTAATATCATGACACAATCATTGTTTCTTACTTTTGTTTTGTTTTGATTGCTCACTAGCATCACAAGGTGCTCCTAGTGCTGACGAATCCACTCTGCTCGCGTCCTGCTAGTCTGTACTAGACATCAACGGTTTCTTTGTTGGTTCCTACGCAAGTGTGTGTGTGTGTGTGTGTGTGTGTGTGTGTCTAGGATTGGCTGGTGGAAGAACATCATTTAACAGTGGTACATTGATAGGCAAGCAAGACATGGGCTCCTCCAAAAATTATTTGGGGGCAGGGGGAATAGGAGGGAGTAGCAGTGTACTCCACGCACCCGCAGTGTGTTTGCAACTTAAACACACCAAAGGACGTCTAGGGCTGCCATGCAGCTCCTCGGGACTGTTCTCCAAGCGCTTTCCTTGTGCCTTCGCTCCTTTTTTTTGCCGTTTCTTGTGTGTGTGTGTTTTCCCGATTGAGTGTTGTGGTGGCAGTGTGTACCCTTATGCTGCGTTGTGACCCGATGCACCGCCGGTTGTCTGCAAAAAAAGATGTGCTTGTCCCTAAGACCCGGCCAAGTGTCAGCTCCCAAGTGTGGTTCAATACAAGGTTGATGGTCAAGGCCACTTGCTCTGAAGCAGCGGGTGGAGATGAAGGGTAGGGCCACGAGGGCCTTCAGCCCAAGCCCTTGGCAGCCAACACCGGGGTTAAGGTTGCAACTAAATTCTGTATGGCACCAACCACTTACCGCTACGTGCTGCAACGGCATACCCACAAAACCCAGAGGATCCTCACCGGTCATCGCCCAATCATGGATAAATCCATCAGAAGTCCTAAGGGCTACTTCGTGGAGTGGGCACAGGCGGTGGTGTATCAGCACTTCACACCCATGCATCTGTTCTAGACCTACACCACAAAGCAGCATCTTTGTCAATTCCGAACCAAAAAATAAACCCACGTAGACTATACCTCATCCACATTGGATTCTTCCAGTGCCCCTCCTTCTTCCATTGCCCGCAATTCAGTGGACATGTAGTGGGCCATAGGGTGGTTCATCGCGAATTCGTGGTACAACGTCACACACATGTAGCTCGATGGGGAGGATGTAAGTATCACGTTGCACTTGACCTAAGTGCCGTGGCCGTAGGGAGGCGCCTTCTGATTTCTTGATTGGAACTGGAGCTTGGCGTGCCCCTTGCGGTGCCCCCGCAAGCGTGGAAACGGCCCGAGTGCTAGTCAAGCCATCATTCGCGCGAAACTCAACAAGCCTACAGTTTGTTGAGCACCGCAAATGGCTTGGTACAATACCGGGCCCTTGTGGCAAAGTGTGGTACTGGCTAGGATCCCCCCCAAAAAGGTTATTTATCTAAAATTGGTGTGGCACTTGGGCCTCTATCACTGCGTCCTCACTTGCTGGGACCATGCCTTACCTTCGGCACTAAGCAGCTTTGGGACAGGGTAGAAATGCGACGGAGCCACTACATACACCACAAACCACCGATAAGGGTGCTCCACACTGAAGTCATTCCGCCATTCACGCAACGTAGGCATCACATCCTCCCCGTCCCCTTGGTAACAAGGGTCGCACGCTTCCCCTTGTCACGTTGTGCCCCTATTGTAATAGCACCTAGTCCTACATCACGCACATAATGAGGGACATCAAACTACAGTGCATTAAGAGGAATTGTAGCTAGAAATACGGCCAACCGTAACGCATGGAATATGGCCATGTCCATGTCCAAGACAGCCGGGCACTACTTAATATTGGTGCTTCCTTCTTCCATGCAGATTGGCCTCCACATCCCAAACGGAAACAATTCAGCGCCGCTGCTCGCTCGTCCCCTTAAACAATGAGGTATGTACACGTCAGCCAAAAGGGGGGATTATCAACATGGCTACACAACGTGTGCCTTCTCTAGGACTGGTGGTGGGGGGATACCAACCAAACTACTCGATTGGTAGCATCGGCTGACCATTGGGAAGAGAAAGGGGGGGGGGTCACCCTCCCCAGTTATGTGTGTGTGAAGTCAAACGTTGTGTTGCTAGGATGGCGAATCTCCGGGGAGAATGAATCGCTAAGCTTCCTCCACAACTAATACTTTGGGAACCAAGAACCGCCCCCCTGGGAGGAAGGCGCAATTCCTCCTCCGCATCAATTGTGTCGACAAGAGAACAAATGATTATACGGGGAGGACAGTTTCCACAGGGAGAGGGACATTGTGCAAGTTGGTGGCCTTGAGTGCCCCGAGAGAATTACCCCCTTTGGAAGGTCGGGGATACAAGCGCAGCTGGCCCAACACAGCAAGCGGCAGAAAATGTGCCCATGCAAGTGGACAGTAGGAAACGCGCAAATTATGTATCGGAAGAGATGAAATTGGCACAAGTAGCAGTGAAACATGCAGAACAAGCGCTACGAGATGCAGAGGAGCACAAGAAAAAGTTTAGAGGAGTAACATTGGGCTGTTGATGTAGGCTCTTTTCTCTTTGTGTGCCGATTTTAACGCTGAAAGTTGAATTCCCACGCATGCTTCAGCGGCCTCACGTTTTCTCTCGGCGGCATTCTTCTTTGTGGGGCTGTTGACCTCCTTCAATTCGTCCTTCGCGGAGCGGAGGAAGATGAGGTCATAGACGATGAACACTCGGTGTTGTTTGCTTTTTGTGAGGGCCGCCTCAACACCCGTCACTGCAGCTAGCACCAGTGGTGCCGTGAAGCATCCTTCACCTAGCGCCAGAGTGCTCGCATTGAATCAAGGCGGGGCGCAGGTGGCTTGGCTTGCACCTTGCCAACCTTGGCAAGCCTAAGGGAACAAGGCTTGAGCACAACGTAGGAGCGAAAGACAGGAACGAGAGGCGATGAACATTCACTTTGCAAGTGAGGGCAAGGGAGAAGGCGGAAATAGAGTGTGCCACCCTCATAGCATAGCATCAATCTCTCACCAAGGAAAAGGATGACCTCAAGCGGAGGTTGCAAGTTGTTGAGGCTAGATTGGAGCTTCCTAAATCCCTAGGCTACCTCCTATGGTGCCGGCCAACGTAGCCTGGCCAACAAAGGCACCTCTAACCAATGACTCTTTGCTTCCGTGATGGAGCTATCCAATGCCATTTATTGAGAGGATGAGAGGTTTTGGGCCCATGTGGCCATGTACCGTTTTCGGTTGGTTGGGAGGATTGTTCCTTACCCGAACAATTTTCGAAGCATCATCAAAGGTCATCATGGTGGGGGGAAATCAATGTGGCAACATAAAGTTGCCTTCTCGGGGTCCCAATAGTGGGGTTCAATCAACAAAGCTACATAGCCCGCGCAGTCCCAGGGTCTGCGTAGAGAGGTGAAAATGATGGTGATACACAACCCTTGCCTTCTCGGCGTCTCCATAGTGGGGCATTATGAATAAGGCTACATATCCCCCTTCTAGGGGTCGCCATAGTGGGGGGACATCAACCTAACCACTTAACGTGCCTTCTTGGGGCGGGGAGAAATGAACATCAATACAAATCCTACCTTCTTGGTTCCCCAAAAGTGGGGAGAAATCCATGTGGGTACAGAACCCTTGATTTCCAGGCGTTGCCATATTGCGGCGAAATGAAGTTCGCTGCATAACCCTTGCACTCCCAAGTTCCCCATAGTGCAGAGAAAGCAATTTGCCTACATGGCCCCTGCCTTTTCGGGTTCGTCATAGTGCGGGATTGTCAACGGGGCTATATAGTTCGTACCAAAATTGTACGAATTCGTACAAAATTCGTGCAAAGTTCACACCCGTGATCAAGGCGCAAACGAAGCGTGAACTTTAGTTGTGAATGTTCCGCATTGAACGGTGTTTTGTTGACCAACCGGAGAGTTAGAGCATACAACCTCAACACATGAAAAAAAGCTACAATTATGTTCAAAAAAGCACGAGAAACGCAAGTTATCGCACCAAGTAGCGTGCAAAAAAAAGGGGGGAAACAATCATATTCGGGACACATTCGGAGCTCGGTCAAACGACCATTTCACCAAAGGTACACAACCCCTACCATCTTGGGTTCCTCATGATAGGGGAAACGAAATGTGGCTAAATAACTCGTTCTTTCTGAGGGTCCCTATAAAGGAGGAAATCAACCTGGCTATATAACCACGCCTTCCCGGGTTCCCCATAGTGCAAACAAAACCCTTGTTTGTACTCAAACAATTTGTTGCCTTCTCCTTAACAGGCAGATTTCTGTCTGTCTGAGTTTCATGACTAATCTTGATTGGTGCAGTGTGTTCCTTCACCCTTTGGCAAACAATATGAGTCCCTAGCCCCCGCCTTCTATGGGCCCCGAAGGGGAGAGACCCATATGGCCAGAACCCCTTCCTTCTTGGGGTCCCCATAGCTAGGTGTAAATCAACCGGGCAGCATGAAGCGTGACTTCTCGGGGCCCCCACAATGGGGAGAAATCAAAATGACTACATGACCTTTGACTTCTAGGGCTGCCATGGTGGGGGAAATCAATCAGGCCACATAACCCCTACATTCTAGGGGCTCCCAGAGTGGAGCGAAATCTACATGCCTACACCACCGCTAATTGCTTGGGGTCCCCATAGTGGGGAGAAATCAAAATGGGTACTTAGCACCTGGCCTCTAGGGGTCGCCATAGTGGGGGGAAATCAACATAACTACATAAATGTTGCCCTCTCTGTGTTCCCGGAATAAGGAGAAACCAAATGACGGCATCACAACTACCTTCTCGGGGTCACATAGTGAGGAGAAATGAAGCACGCTCCATAGCTCTTGCCTTCCCACAGTCCCCATACAACCGAACAACAACACGACAACACGAAAAATTTATTTTCTCCGAACGTTCTAGCAAGCACCAATATCTCCATGCCGTAGTTGGTGCTCATGAGGGGCTGCAGAGGATCTAAGCAAGTAAGATCGTTGCCGTTCATCAAAACAATCAGATGGGTGGATGCCTTCTCTATTACCAAACCCAACAATTGTGGTATCAAAAAGCCCAACATCCACAACAAGACAAAAGAGATCAAATTGTGGGAGAAGAAGAAAAAACCGGTAGGTCCTCTATGGGATCTGCTAATTCAGGTAAGAGGTCATCATGAGAATTTGTAGGTTGTGGTGGCTCCAGTAGCTCGGCAAGTTCCGAAAGATCAAAAATCGATCGAAAAAGGAGCGAAAAGATTCAATCAAGTATGGTTGATGGCAGATGTAAAGTGAGGAATTGGACGAAGTCCCTTTAGTGAGAAATCAACTCGGCTACATAACCCCTGCTTTCTAACCTAACAACATAACCCGTGCCTTCTTGGGGGCCCGATAGCACGGGGGAAACAATATGGGTAGGAAAACACTAAACTTCTAGGAGTCCACATGTTGGGTGAAATGAACATGGCTACATGACCCGTGCAACTCAGGGGCACGGGGAAATTGTTACCCCTACATGCCTTCTTGACTTCTGCCTTTCCGGCCTCATAGTGGGGGACTATGGGGGGGGGGGGTCCTTGCACTGCGCGCTACTTTTAGACTATGTTCCCCCCCAAGAGCCCCTAAGCACGCCCCTTGGAAACACCCTTAGAATTAGGCGACCCAAACTAGACCGGAGGGGACCTTGAGGGAGACCTTCCCGGTTCTTGTAGCATGGTGAAGGACCAGGGGCCTTTGGGGGAAACTTGACTATGTGTTGGGCACCGGAGATGGAGGGCAATCAGGTGGCGAGTCTGAAGTTGGGATGGCAAAGGAGATGGACTCCATCTTGCATTGCAGATTCACCACTCTCAACCCATCTTGGTAGCATTCCAAGTGGAGGAGTCCGTCTTCAACCGTCCCAACCACCGTGGTAGGAGGTCGCAGGCCATTGGAGCGTGTAGAACACCTTATGCCCAATACTGAGATCCATGGAGGAAATGGGCCTGAGAAATGAGGAGGGAAGTATGATGTCCTCTAGCAGGCACCCTCAAAGGGCATCACCATATGAATGAACCGAGAAAAAGAGTAGATGTGGTGGAAAGGGGCAAAAAATGTGTGGGAAAAAGTAGAAATGGGTGATACAGGGTGAACATCCAAAAATGCCAGATCCCCAATGCATCAAAACCTACTACCAAACAACAATGATGCCCAAAGTACCACAAAGTATGGGCTTCTACTACGGCCAAACGCCCAAGCACTGCGCTTAGGGCGCCCCCTATTGATGGGCCGACATGGCGTGCCTCTACTCGGGGTCCCCATAATGGGGGAAAACCAATATTGCAACACAATTGCTTCCTTCTCGGGGTCCCCATAGTGGGGATATATCCATCTGGCTACATGATTGCTACCTTCTCATGGTCCCTTTAGTGGGGAGAAATCTTTATGGCCACATAACCCTTGCCATCTCCACGTCCCCATAGTGTAGGGAAACCAATTTGCCACAAACCGTGGCATTTCGAAATCCTCACAGTAAAGGATTATCAATGCGGCTACATACCTTCTTGGGTTCCCCATAGTGTGGGAAAACCAATTTGGCTCCTGCCTTCTCGTAGTGCTCATAGTGAGGAGAAAACAATATGGCTATATAGCCCCGGCCTTCTCGGATTCCCCATAGCGGGGAGAAAGTGGCTACATAAAATCCTCCTTCCCCGAGTCCCAATAGTGGGGTGAAAGCTACAGAAATTCTGCCTTGTAAGGGTCCCCATAGTGAGAGGGGGAAATCGAGAAGGCTACCTAACCGCTAACTTCTCGGGGTCACCATAGTGGGCAGAAATGAATAATAGGGCTACATCACCCGTGCAATTTGAGGGTCTCCGTAGTGGAGGGAAATCCATATTGCTACGGCTTGTGCCTTCTTGGCTCCCCATAGTGCGTGCGCACCACAATGGCTGCATAACCCTTGCCTTTCCGGGTCCTTGTCGTAGTGAGAAATCACCCTAGCTGGACATTTATTTGGCTCTACAACTTGTCAGCCTTCTCATGGTCCCCATATTGGGGAGAATTCAATGTGCCTACAAAAACCCTGCCTTATAATGGTCCCCACAGTGGAGAGAAAACAATAGGACTACATAGCCCATGACTCCTACAAGTTGCCATTGTGTGGAGAAATGAATAGGGCTACATGACCCCTACCTTCCCAAAGCCCGATAGTGGAGGAGAAATCAATTTGGCTGCATAAACGATGACTTATCGGGGTCCCCGTAGTGAGAAGAAATCAAAATGGTTACATAACATCCAACTTCTCGAGGTCACCATGGTAGAAAGAAATCAACAAGGGTACATAACCGCTGCATTCTGGGGTTTCCCATAGAAAAGGGAAATCAATATGCCTCTACGACCCCCATCTTCTTGGGCGCTGCATAGTGGAGATTATTGATAGGGGTACGCACAACTAGATAACCCTTGCCCTCTCGGGATCCCCAAAGTAGGGATAAATCAATATGGCTTCATGACCGCTGACTTCAACGTCCCCGTAGTGGGGAGAAATCAATATGGCTACACAACCCTTGCCTTCTCGGGGTCCCCAATAGTGCAGGGAAATCAATTTGCCGCATACCGTGCCATTTTGGGGTCCTCATACTAAGGTGTTAGCAATAGGGCTACACAACCCCTACCCTCTTGGGCTCCCATAGTGGAAGCCATTCAATATGGCCATGAAACGCTTGCCTTCTCATAGTGCCCACGGCGGGGAGAAATCAATATGGCTATATGGCCCCGGCGTTTCCCGGATTCACCATAGTGGGGGGGGGGGGGTTCAACCTGGCTACATAAACTCTCGCTTCTTGGGGTCCCCATGGTGCAAAGGAGGAATCGAAAAAGCTACCTAACCTCTGACTTCTCGGGGTCAGTGGGGAGAAATTAATACGGCTACATAAACCGTGCATTCTAAAGGTTTCCACGGTGGAGGGAAACCAATATTCCTACACGCCCCCTGCCTTGTTGGGGTCCCCATAGTTGGGGGAAACCCATATGGCTACACAGCCCCGGCCTTCTCGGGGTCCTTGCACAAGTGAGAAATCAGCCTAGCAGGACATTCCTTTGGCTCCGTATCCCCTGCCTTCTAATGGTCCCCACAGTGGGGAAGAAATAATGTGACTACATAGCCCGTGCCTTCTAGAGGTGGCCATTGTGGGGAGAAATGGATAGGGCTACATACCCCCTACCTTCTCGGGGTCCCGATAACCCTGACTTATCGGATCCTGGGAGTGGGAAGAAATCAAAATGGCTACATAATACCCAACTTCTAGGGGTCGCCATGGTAGAAAACAATCAATACGGCCACATACCACCTGCATTCTCGGATTTTCGATGAAAGAGGGACATCAATATTCCTACACGATCCTTGTCCTCTCAAGTTCCCCGTAGTGGGGGATTATCAGTAGGGCTACATATAACAAGATAACCCGTGCCTTCTCAAGGTCCCCATAGTGGGAAGAAGTTACCTTCGTTGTGTAACCCCGACCTTCGCAAGGTCCCCATAGTGGGGGAAAATCAATCTGGCTACATAACCCCTACCTTCTCGGGGTCCCCATGGCGGGGAGAAATTAACATGGCAACAAAAATATGGTCTTGTTCTAGTCCCCAAAGTGGGGAGAAAGAACATGGCTACACAGCCCTTGCCTGCTTGCGGTCGCCATGGTGGTGCATTATCAACAGGGCTCCATGACCCCCGTCTTCTTGGGGTCCAAATGGTGCGGAGAAATGAATTTGCCTACATGACCCCTGTGTTTTTGGTGTCTCGATAGTCAGGGATTATCAAAAGAGCTCACCATCTTGGGGTCCCGATAGCCGTGGATTATTAATAAGGCTGCACAAAAGCCGCAATGGTGGGGTGCCCATAGCCCACGGAAATTAGTTTGCCAACATGACAGCAACAGTCGGGGGAAAGCAATATAGCTACATAACTCCTTCCTTCTCGGGTCCCCATAGCGGGGAGAAATGCATACGACTACATAGCCCGTGCCTTCTAGAGGTCCGAATAGTGGGGTGAAATCAATATGGGTCCATAACCCCTGATTTGTAGGGCTTGCCATGTTCGGGTGAAATGAACTTGGCTACGTAACTGTTGTCTTCCGAGGGGCCCCATATTGCAAGGAAATCAATTGTGAGTCCCTAACCCCAACTCGAGGGGCCACACAACAAAGCGTGGATTGAGAGTCCCTAACCCCAACTCGAGGGGCCACGCAACAAAGCGTGGATCGTGAGTCCCTAACCCCAACTCGAGGGGCCACGCAACAAAGCGTGGATTCAAAGATTGCCCCCGTTTCCTCAATAGCACCGGAAGGTTGGGGCCCAAAAGAGGGCCGAAATGCTACGTCACCCCTGCATTCTCGGGGGTCCCCAACAAAGGGGACAAAATCAGAAGTCAAAACCTACGCCAAGGGTCAGCATGATGCTCCTAGTATCTCAAAGTGTGGGTCTCTAGTACAGCCAGACGCCCAGATAGCAGCACTGCGCTAAGTGCACCACCCCCTAAAGGCCACTGGAGGGGCACAGGTCCAAAAAGATGCCCGGCACGCGCTCGGCGCGCTAACGTTCCCCCTATGACCGGCCCTGGGCAAGGCTGGACTGCAATACACATCCTTTTACATCCTAGCATTGGTCTACTGCACCAAGATCCCCCACCTTGCATGGGGGTACCATGAAGACATGAAAAAACCAATACCAAAAAGGTTGGCATTACAAAAATGGCTGAAAATTGCAGAACTTCCGTTAGCACCATCTCACTGCGCCAAGCCAAACCCTAAGGAACTGAGGGCCGAAAATGCTTTTCCGGCACAAAATTGAAAGAACCAAAGGCTTCCTGTTTTTCGATCCAAGAGGGGGGGGGGGGGCTGAAGCAACCCCCCCCCCCCCCCAGCCCTTCCAATATATCTCTCGGGGACATTCAGAATATGCCAACTTTGTGGGTTTTGGCACTTGTCGGCATTTTCTACAAGTTTTGCTTCCATGTGCAAACATGTCGTCACCTAGGGGGGGGTATGTGTATACTTTTTGAAATCTGCAAGAAAATGCCATTTCAGAAATGTGTGGGTTGGGGGGGGGGGGTGTCACATTTTTCAGTGTAGCACAACACATTGGACGGTGCACACAAACATGGCACTGCACCGTCGATCCATTTATACTCTGAATCATTAGGGCAGACATCCCCCTGTTTGTGGACAGGGACATATTTCTTCAATTTTTGCCAATCCTGCAACCTGGGTGCCTTCACTGGCACCCAACCTTCGCTCAGGGGCATGGCCCACAGGCCATCGGTTGTGAGGTCCACGCTTCGTTGTTTGAGCAACCCCACCTTGCGCCAGGGAATAGCCTCACTATATCCTGATTTCCATCATACCTCACCTGGCTGGGGCTGCAAATTCACTGGGTCTGGTGTGCTGCCAAACTCGGATCAACACGGGTTTCTGCTGATGGTCTGTGTGGCTGTCTGAGGACCTGTATGCGCCTGCCAGCCACTTGTACAGGTTCCAAAAATCAGTGCGTTTCAGGATTCTCAGTTTCCTGATGACGTCAATGCATGTGGCCAAAAATTCATGTTGCGAGGCCTTGGTGGGGTGTGTCTTTCGATCTCAAAACTGGGCAGCAAAAACGGTGGCCTCAGCGGTCGTCAGAATGTCATGCTCCTTGTGGGAGCATGCAGGTGGCTGTGAGCGGGAGGCACGGGGCTTTTTTGCCCGGCTACCAGGCTCATGCCGAGTCACCTGCACCCACTTTACACCCCCAGAGCGAGCCCTTTTGGGCGTCAAGGGCTTTTGTGGTGCATCCGGGGAAGCAACAGCCCTTGGCGTGAATTTGTATGAAGACATGGCAGTTGCCTGTTGAAAAAAGGAGGCAGCAAGCAACACATGCACCGTCCGAAACGGACAAAAATCTCAAACATGTCGTCAGTACAGCATGCAGACCCAGGATGTTCCAAATAGCCCTTTTCAAGGGCTTTCCGAATATACCCCACATACCCCTACCTCCGGAACACTCAGTGGGCACAAATGAGGCAACAATGGCACCGACCCCAGAAAACCCACAAAGTTGGCATAATCGGCACCGTCCCCGAGAGATATGTGGGCCTACGTGGCTTTGATCCAACAACCTCTGCAAGGTGATTCATGATTTTGGGATCAAACAATGGGGCGCTTAAATTTTTCGACTTTTGCAACCTCCCCCCCCCCAAAAGCAGGATCCAGCTACTGGGGGCTAAGAGTTCAAAATGGAAAATTCACTGCGGTAAAATTTGGTCCCCCAAAATGATGATTTTACAAGGGGGTTAAACATCCAATTTCATATATTGGGGTATGCTACGTGGATAGCCCCAAGATGGGGGGGGGGGGATGGCTCTCACGCTTGCACTTGATCCAACAACCCTCATCAAGGGTTGTTGGATCAAAAACAGAGTGCAGAAAAGATGGCAAGACTCATAAGCATGTACTATGCTTTGTGTGATGCGCAAACAAGTGTTTGTGGGCCAATTTCTGAGCCCACTTTATTCTGTTTTGGCCCACCTGGAAGAGCATGAAGGCCGTGCAAAAATGGGTCAAAAACATGCATCTTTGAGAAATACTCTTGGAAATGAAAATGTTGAAACGAAGCCTGGAAATGGCCAGCTTGGGTCATGAATGGTCAAAAGGGCAAAGATTACATTCTTGGACCAACAAATGGGCCCAAAATGGGTATGTTTTTTCAAACGTGATCCGAAGCCTCTCGAAATGCCAACACACTCTTGTAGCCTACAATACAGTACAATACAAAAAGCGGGTGCATGTGGAGTATTTGCCAGATCGTCACATTCTTCAGATCCTGCTGCGGATCCTGCAGCGCAAACTGCAGCGCAGACCAGGACCAGACACTAACACACGCAACACACAGACACAAAACACTGGTGCTCGGGGCTCACTGCAACCTGGATTCAACCAAGTCATCCCTCTCCATCAGCAACACACACACACACACACACACAAATGCCCCCGTGGGTGGACTCTGTGCGTAACAGGTGTAGCACATTATGGGCACCGCAGTGTTGTACATATGCTGCATTGTCATCAGATGATTTGTGAGGCGGGCGGCCACAGCATACTTGTTCCTTGGATGCCTCCTCAGCTTCTCTGCTCTTGAGCTCTCAAATGAGACAGATGTTCTCGGGCAACAAAGAGTGGGTTCAGAGGCCTTGAAAACTTGGCAGAATACGCTGCCATGATCAGCTCAGCTTGCATTACACAAACTTGCTCAGCACACAAAAAGCATGCTGTGGCGTAAAGAAGGCATGTTCGGCACCAGGCAATTCTATACAAATGAATGCTCAGATAATGACAACACCAAGAGCCATGTCTGGAGAAGGGTCAGTGGGGTTATCTTAGATTTTGTAGCGATGGGCAGCTCAGACAGAGCAGCAATTGACAATATTTCTGTTGATCCTTGAGTTTGTGGAGACTGGCGTCATTTTGGCAGTACATTGACATATGACGGCCATGCCGGCCACACAAATCGCCAACAGAGTGCCACTAATTATAAATAACACCAGACGGCACCAAAATTTGGCAATATGCAGCATGCAACAAGTGGATAACGTAGCATGCCAACGATGGGCCAATAATACCACGTGTGATGTGGCGTAAGCTGCGAGGGTATACACCAGAAGCACCTGGGGGTAAACTGTGCCCCCTGGATTGGAGAGTGGACGATCACGACTTGTACTACGGCCTCGTGTACCACGGAGGTCAGGCGTTTGAACCCAGCAGGTTAATATTGGAGGAATCCCTGTTGTCCATGACGACGATGCAGGGGTTAGTGTTATGGGCGGATCTGTGAGCACAATGGGTATTGAGGTGTGCCGCAAAGTACCAGAAACAGCCACCCTCACTCATTGATTTCATTGCGAAGTGGTGTGGTGAGTTGGAGTCGTGGCGGTGCGGGGCGGAACATGTCCTGCAGCAGGTCAGATTTGCACCGCCTGTTGCAACAGTTACATGGGTGGTTCTTGCACAAAGCGCTGTTTATAAAGGTGCCAGGGGCGCCCACCACAGCTTGGGCGGGGCAGTAGAAATCAAAACACCACAACATACCAACAGTACACTGACACATGCCAGCCATTTGTCAACAACACAAATCGTCAATGAAATGCCATGGCAACCTGCATCACGCAGTAAATGGGCAAACATTATAACATCTCAACGATGCGCCAACAATACAACACCACAACATACCAACAACTTGCAAAGGGCAAAATGCCACAATGCCGAGAACGTCATTCACGGACCCGTATGCCAACGAAATGCAGACAATACCATAAGCCAACAAGCTCTCGTGAGAGTATAGAAATGGCAGGAAGCAAGAATATCAATGACTCTGTCAACTTTAATGCGACTGTGGAGTCAAGGTCATTATACAGTTGCGCTGTGTCAACATTATTGTGACTGTGCCGTCACAATAATTGTCATAAGTAGATTATATTGTCACTGGATATTGTCACTCTATACTCTCCCTTCAACTCTTGGTCTCACATTTTTTTTGTTTATATTGTGACGACAGCACTGCAGAGCTCTCTGCCTCACAGGCCCTTTGCACAATCTGTCTCACTGCTATGGCTTGGCAGACATCATCAGACTTCTGGTACAAATATCATGCATCGTCGAACCCCTGCTCTTGACATGCCACTCCGCCTGGTGCATCCCCTCCCATGCCCTGCCCACCACAGGGGGCCCAATAATCATTTAGGCTGAAGCGCTGGCTGTCTTCGTAGCTCCACTGCCCCCCGCCCCCTGAGCAATCGAGCACCACGCGTACAGTACAGGTCAAGTGAGCAGGGGGGGGGGGCTCCCAGGGCCGAAATTGACCAGTGCCAAAGGCACTGCTGGAGACAGTGTTGGCCCAGCCAAAAGGAATCTGGCTGGGCCACTTGGGAGGGGATGGGCCTTGGGGGGTCGAAGGGGCTGGAGTACCAGGATCCCCCACCCCTCCCCATCCACCCCACAGGGATGCATTGCAAGGGGGGGGAGGCACCCCCCCCCCTCCAGGGCGTCCAGCCTATGCCCAGCCACTGTCCCCCTGACGCCGAGTGCCAGCTTCAATGGCACTTGTAACCGACAGTAACCGCCCCAAACCGCTTTGGCAACCTCCTCCAACCCCCTGTCTAACCGCCTGTGGAGCCGCCTCTGAGGTCACCTCCCTTCTAATGCACCCCTGCACCCCAGGGTGGTGCTGAGTCGTTCAGCGCAACTCTGTCCACATTCTCTGGCCACTTGGACGAAACAGTTTGTGTGTGGAAAGGCTGCAAGCACAGGGTGCTTTCTTGTGGGCAATGCATCTGTGGCCATACCCCCCCCCCTCCCCCACAGCCTCTTCAAATGCATTCCCACCTGCGATCCCCCACACATGCTCTTCCGCCCCCACCCCCCAAACTCCAACCCGCAACGCATCACATGCCACGTGAGTGCACGGGACTTCAATAGACCACCACCACACACCAACCAACTCCCCTCCTCTCTGAGTCGAAAAAGGCCACAATTCGTGAATTTCTGTGTGAGTGTAGGTGTGGATGAGGATGTGGAGGGGCATTTGGGTGTGACTAGGTATGTGCAGGCACTTGTGGATGTGCGTGTTGACCTGTATTCCCGTCCGTGTCTCTGCCTGTGCCTGTGCACGCGCTGTGTGCACACTTCATTGCACGTTTGCCAAAATGCATTCGGATGCGTGTGTCTGTTTGTGGCCTCCGTGAGCGGTCGACGTTGCAGACCCACAAGCGCCCACCCCATCCGCAGGACAAACGCCCGACGCCAGCATCTGGCTGAGGCCCTTGTTGAGTGTATATTTGAATTCGCAGTGGTGGTTCACTGGCGGTCGCGGTGGTTGCTGGTCGCCGGGCGGCATTCGATGGCGTCTGATGTTCCAGCGGCGGCGGACGCCTGTTCAATGGCGGCAGTTAAATGGTCAGTTAGCGGTTGATGGCTCATCGGCAGCCGTCGCTTCCTGGCGCTGACTCGTGGCAGCGGCAGTGAGTGGCGTGCCGTAGCGCCGCCCACTAATAATAAGACTCGGTCTCATTCTGCGGGGGCATCCGCCTTGGCACCTCCAGCCACGCCCCCCGCGCGTCCTCGAGACTGCGGCCGGTCCGGAGCGCCAGCAGGAGGTCAAAGGCCTCGTACTGCAGCTGGGGAATGAGGCGGGCCTTGAGGCCGGTCGTGGTGCTCATGCCCGGGCCCGTCTGCACCTCCCCCACGATGATCTTGAGGTCGCTGGTGACCAGGATGTCCATCCCCAGCACCGAGAACCAGCCGGGCTGCACCTGCCGACAAGACAGCAGGGCCGTGCAGGAGGGCACAGCACGACGTCATTGCTTTGTTTTTCGTTCTCGGACTCCCGTGTCCCGAGTACGCGCTCGGACAGTGTGACCGGACCAGGCCTTTGCTTCGTGACACTGGGGCCGCACGCAGGTCGCAAGCGCTCCACACACGCACGTCCGGTGGGCATATGCAGCCATGCTCGGCAGTTCGCGGTATGCGATCGCAAGTCGCATGCCTTCATGGTATGCTACGCTGCCCATTTGCTTCAGTCCGTTGGCGCCCTGTTTTGTCAACCCGTCGCGGGTCTGCATATTACAAACAGTGATGGGCGCACTGACACTTGATGGGGACCAGGAGAAACCTTGCCTGTGGCTGATACCAGTTGATCAAGTTATTTCATACCTCATACCATGATACTGGGGAGGTTACTGGGGGGGTTAACCCCCCCCCACCCCCGGAATTTTGGCTGACCTCCCCCCCCCCCTGTGTGACATTCCGTCTGGTTGTTGCTCCTTTACAGGGCCCTGGACAGTCACCCGTTCTTCCCTTCGCATGTTGCGTTGGGTCGCTGCTTTCTGTCGGCCGCTGCGGCCGGTGCTCTTGCTGGTGTCGTTTCCGCGTTCGCGGAGCCCAGTAGTTGGTGTCCCCCCCCCGGACCCGCATCAGAATCCTCAGGAAAAAATGAAATTTATCAAAGGGGCCCGAACTTGGAGGTCGGTTTTAGGTACACAAACTTCTTTTTGGCCTCTGACCCCCCCCCCCCCGGCACAGTGCCAACCAGCCACTCAGCAAAGGCCTCGACCGGACCTTCGTGGCAGGTAAAATACAACATAAAGTATCCATCCCGTGTGGGGTTCCGCAGGCCACTCAGGACGCCAGGGCCTCTGTTTGGACCGCCAGGAAGGCACAGCAGGACTTCATTGGGCGCCGCAACCTCCGCCAAATGACCATCGCCTGCCGCCCATCGACCACCAACGCCCGGGAACTGACAATCCATCGCCGCCAGTTCACCACCGACCGCCCCCACAGAACTATCAACCGCGGCTGAACCATCTACGGACCTGAATCAGTGACCGCGGTCGACGAACCCAGGGAACAGTACGCGTGGACTGCCCGCGGACCATATACTACTGCCACTGCCACGAACCGGCACCAGGAAGCCATCGGCTACTGCCGATTGGCCATCAACCGCTAATCAAGCGCCGCCAGTAAACAGCCGTCCGCCGCTGCTTGGACATCAAACACATGGCACGTGAACATCACAGCCGCTGGTCTGCCACAGCGAACCAGAGCAATTGGCAGGTGGTTGTTGAAAAGTGGCACGCCGGGAGCAAGCGACAATTTTTCGCGACACTGAGCGATTGGCCAGTCCCTGATCAACGGCGGCCACGTAACCGACAGCAGTTGGCCTCTGACCACCAGCAGATACCAGACGCCATGTTGCTATCAGAGAACCAACGCACATCACTGAACGCACATCAGTGAACCAACGCACGTCGCACATTCAGGACAGCAACACACAGGGCACCTGTATATGGCCCTCAGCAGCTTCAAAGAAGATCTGCGGCACGGCCACGTTCTGCAGCCACGGCACCATCACCGAGCGCGTCCAGGAGGGCTCCGTCGTGAGTCCCTTACCCACAAGGTAGGCGTCCACCTTGTCCCAGCTCCACTTTAGATTCTCCTTGAACTTGGAATCCGCCATGGCCGGATGATGCTTCTGGGCGTCTACGTTGGTGACGTGCCGGTAAATGTTGTCGTAGTCACCGTCCACCCAAGCTTCGATATTTCGCCGGGCCGTGCCCTCCGGGTACAGGAACGCGCGCGTGAGACCGTGCGGGTCGCCGGCCACAAGCACGTACACACGGAACTCACACTTGCTGCCGTCGAGAAGGAGCGGGTTCCGGAGGCATGCCTGGACGATCGCCCCCTTGACGCGGCCCCCGCGCCGCGGCAGTCTCTGTGATGACACCGTGGTTTTTTTTTTGGCAGTGCAAGGCAAAACAAGCGCAGGAGCCACACCCAACCGCCGCAACTGCACCATCAACGCTGCCCGTTAACCAGCAACTGCTGCCACTGAACTAGTTAACCATGTGCAGCCAACTAAACCGCCGGCCGTCCAAAGCCGTTCATTGATCAGTACCCAGGGTGCAATACTGCGGTTGGATGCATCGACGACTTGTCAAACCTAATGCACCACGGAGACTAGCGTGCATACGTTCATACAGGCATGGCAGATGTGACATGGACCGTTTTGGGACAGACACTGATAGTCGATCCTGATCCGCAAATCGTCGGAATGAGTGTGACTGATATACTTGTCAACAATGCTGAAAATATCGTGATCCGGCGACGTCCCGAGCGAAAGAAAGGAGCTCCCAGACATTATGCATGGCATACCATCGCAGTGACGGGACGATGAGGCCGGGGCTCTGGACAGGGCAGGTACTTGCGGCGCAGCTCTGCGGCGCCCATGTGAAAATGGATGCCACGCCCCCGCGACAAATGCGTCGGCTTTTCGACCCACACCGCGTCCTCGAGATCCCTTTGGGGGAGGGCAAAGAAGGTGCTGCAGCTGTCGCCATCAGGCATAACGTACGTGGGCATCTGCAGGTCGGCCCAGGGCAGGCCCATCTGAAGAGCGCGGCGTTTCGCCTTTGCGAGCACCAGGGCAAGGGCGCCCTTTGTGGTCAAGATGTCGTGGCCCGGGAGATACGCGATTAGCTGGGTCACGTTTGGCAGGGCGGTCGTGACGCGGTGCAGCAACTCTGGGTGCCTGTGTGAGGTTTCAGGGAAGGGCATGGTGTCCAGCGCTTGTGTGCAGTGGGCAGCGAAGGAGGATCCTTTGAGAAGAGAGCACTTTTCTGTGTTCCTTTCTGGGGTCTTGTGCTGACAGGGACTGTGTGCAAGCATTGCTGCTTATTCGTTGTGTTGGTGAGGTCACATGTCCTGGCCGTTGCCAACGACAATGCTGTGCCCTGCCCTTGAGAATGCATTCGCCAGATCGTGCCCAAATAGAAAGCTAGCCCTTGTGCCGTACTGGCCCCTTCGCATGCCCATTGATTTCCTGGAATCTGGGCACGATACTCACATTGGGCCTGAATCCCGGTCATGCAGCCAGTTGAAACAACACCCAATACCCCTCATACGGTGCCTTTGGGTGTGCGGCTTGGGGCAAGATTTCAGATCACGGCTGCACGTGCGAGACCAACAGCGTACCAGAACTCCTTAGACAAGCAAAATGGCCACAATGAGGCTGGTGTGAATGAATGTGCAAAGGGGAATGATGGTTTCTGCTTGGGCTAGGGGCCAAAGGGAAAGGCCACACTCACATACACCCCCCCCTCCCCGACTCCCCCAGTTTTTAAGGGGGGTGCCCACGGTCGCAAGCGGTCGCAAGCGGTCGCAAGCGGTCGCAGGCGGTCGCAGGCGGTCGCAAGCGCTTGAGATGCCCTTTTTGGCCAGAAACCCCCTTTTGCAGGCTCCACGCAGTCGTACTACGGCTTGTGACCCGTCTACGCACATATTTTCTTGTGCTCTTTGCCATGAAAGTAGTTTTCACCACATTTTTATTTTAACCGAAAAAAACGGTTTATGTACCCGAAAGTAACAATTGCATAGGTAGATGACGTCATGACTGTGAAAAAAAGTGACGATGGGGTCTAAAGGACCAAATTTTGCTGCCGTGGCAAATCGGTTCCTATTCTCATTATTGATGTCCGTTCTCGTGCACGTGAGGCCCAAAAAGTATTTGTGACCTTCATGCAAAAGCTTGGCGCAAAAATGGGTATCCTCCATTGGCTTCACAATTTGATGTGCCACCGGTGGTTGCTTGTTGCGTTCTTTTGATAGCCATCGTCTAGCACCCGAGGAAGAGGGATACAATGACCACTAGGCCGTCTCAAGGTCGCCGGCGTTGCAAGGCATCTTGAATGTTCGAAAAGATAGGAATGAGCGCACGCGCAATGCGCAATGCCCTACAAAAGGCGGCCAAGCAAAAGGAGCAAGCGACAGATCCAATGGAAGCTAACAAGGTGCGTATTCATCGTGCCAAGTGGCAAAAGGCCAAGGCACCCTGCATCCAACCACTTGAGTTGACAATGAGGCAGGCAACAAGCCATTTGCAATGCTACTATTTAGTGCAAGAGACAATTGTGATATGTCTTTCCTTCAATGAGTTAATGCATGGCACATTTGGAGGGACGGAGGGAGGGAGGCCGGGCGGGTTGGAGGGATCGGGGGAGTGAGTGTATGGGTTATGCCATCTGTAATAGACGTGTACAAAAATTTTCTTAAGCGGTCGCAGGCAGTCGCAGGCGGTCGCAGGCGGTGGGCACCCCCAAGGCATGGCGGTCTCCTGCCCAAAAACGTTTAAGGTAGTGCTGGCGTCCGCGTTAAACATTGCGTAGTATCACATGGTGATTAGGTAGTCCCTCCACGCACTACCTCGTTCGCCCCTGGACACTGCTGACCCGGGATCCGAACCCAAGCATGCACCACTGAAGGGATGCGTAATACCACTGAGGGGATGCGTAATACCATTGCACCACCGGCATTGCCCATCCCCCATATCCCCCATTCCGCAGAGCACTAAGCGGAGTCCATGCGGGCTTTTTTGTGGGTGTTTTACGCTAGCGGGTCAAAGCAAATCACTACATGAAACGTTGGATCCTTCGTGTGGTATATAATGTTGGCATATAAAAGGCATATAAAAGGCCTCGATGCTAACCACATGTGCCATGACTCCGCCATACTACATGTTGCAAATAGTGAATGTGCACTTAGCGCTCCATTGCTTAGACACATTACAATCCACCGGTCCACATTTTTGCTTGTGAGGGTGACTCTTTGCTTGATGAGAACACAAAACGCGACAAGAAAAGTAGCTTCTGACGGATCCAAGAGTGAAAAACCACTCACTCACACTCAGAAATGATTTTTTTGTGGCATGTCCCCCACCGGAAACAATGCACCAAAGCGGCCTTACCAGTCATGGCAAGCCGATGTTCACCGAAGGACAATTGCGGGCACCAGTTTCGCCATTGGTGGACCACTAAATCAAAACTACATCCCAATTGTAGTTTCCAAAGTCTATGAGGCTTTTTAGCTCGGTCCTCAGTGGCAAGGCAGCACGAGACACGCAGTGCAACAAAACCATAGAGCACAAAATTTGGCAAAGCACCAATTGTCGTCTTGGTGATGGCACAACGTTGACCAATTCATTGCGTTTTGTTAGGGAAAGATTAGAGCAAACTCGAGCTAGTGCCTGGTAGGCACACATACCTGTGTACCGTGATGCCATCCACCCATACCACGTCTGCACCTTGAGGGGCGCCGATGTCCTCCCAACCCCTTTCACGCAGCAAGCCCGGTACTCGGCTGTTGTGGGTGTGCTTAGCGTGAAATAGAAGGCAACGCGATCCGTCTGCAACGCGGTGGCATTGCACCTCAGATACTAGAGTTGCCAGAACCGACCATAAGTGAAGTAGCACAAGGGCAAACTTCCAAAGCAAAGTCATGGTGAGGCTCTAAACGTTGGTAGTGAGGTTTTAAACAGATGAGCAAGCATAGAGAGAAGAACACTATGACAACACGAGGAAAGCACAGCGAGCACGAAATCCTCAAGCAATCTCAATAATTGCACGAAGAAAGCAAAGCGAGCACGAAATCCTCAAGCACTCTCATTAATTGATGTATTTTGGTGTGAAGGGTAGGGTGTAGGGGCGGGCACAAAACATCAAGAAAAATCCTCATACAAGCATAAGGTTGGTATGTAAACAGACTTATGAACTTTGACAATTTGGCCCGTCTTTCATGCAACTACTTGAAGAGAGCACCAACTCCTTAGCCGACATTGCAACGGATGGGCATCCAACAAAAAGTCCAAGTGTGCGACTTCAAGCCTGAAGAGTTTTCACAGTGATCAATGGGCTGTTGCTGCCTTGCTATTGCTCCTTTCACACAACTCACACATCGTCAATATGCATAAGCTTTGGTAGCTCGGGCACAACTTCCCCTTGTTCTAGGCCCTTGTAGGTTCTTGAACCTGTGATCCAAGATACAAGGGCAAGGTTGAGGAACTCCGCAAAAGTGTCCGGGTCTTTGACCGCCATTTTCACAATGGCCTCCTCGAACTCTTCGTTCCGCACAAGGCCGTCGCCGTTCTTGTCCATTTCACGGAATGCCTCAATAAGGGATTCGCTGCGTGACAGCGTCCACACGCACAGTTTGGCTTCACCACTAATTTGTTTTACGGGCCTCAAATGGAATCAAGAATTCAGTCACCAGGAAATGAAATAAAAGCCATGGAAATTGTACAGTGCACAAGGGGAACGGTTGCAGATCGGCAGACTCAAACATACAAACATGCATAATTCACCATTTTGATTTCTTGGGAAGCAAAATTTTGCGCGTGACGAGCACATAAGTACTACCAGAATCCAAGGTCATACATGAATCATGAGAGGTTCATGGTTGGCACGGCAAACGAGGCAACACGAAGTCTTATCAAAGTGACATACAAAACCTCCGAAACCTCATTTTTTTGTTTTTGCCGCTAAGCCTTGCTTGCTTGCACCGCATTTTGTTGCGATAGGGGAGTCAATGCGTGGACGTGAGCATGACACAAGTTACAGACACACACACGCACGCACGCACGCACGCACGCATCACGCACACACACACACACACACACACACACACTGCCTTTGGCATTGCGTTTCACACAAACACGCAAACCGAGCGCACGAGCACAAGTGTACAGGCTCCGCACTTCTTAGAGCGCGAAGGGTTCGACATGTTTTGTTGTACTTGTTTTGCACCACCTTACGCTGGGCTCCCGGCGGCCATTTAACCCTACTCTAGTGTGCCAAATAGAAGACCGGTGACTAATAAGAGACCGGGGTGGGTTTTGAGAGGCCTTGCACGCGCACCTCATGTTGGCAACCGGGTTCCTAATAAGAGACCGGGTTGTCACCGGGCACCTCATGTTGGCAACCGGGTTCCCAATAAGAGACCGGGTTGTCACCGAAGGAGAGACGAGCAACCAAGCATGCAATGCATGACAACACAAAAAATAACGATTCGTGAAACTCTATCAACCTCGGCCGCTTGGCGGAGTTCTCATCTTGCACAGGACCTTGGAAAAAAAAAGCGCAAACACATCCGGAGGCAATATGAATCCGGGAGGAAGCGGAGGCAACTCCGGCAAGGGGGAGAAGTGGTGATTGATAGGTGCCATGGAACCCATAGCCTGGGGCTTGGGCTTGCCTCTACCAAGTCTAGGACTTGGCTTTGGCTTTGGCTTTGGGGCCACATTGGCGGGGGGTCGGGCAAGGTCACTTGAGCTTGAGGAACCAACATCTTGTGATGCTTGTGCATTCACTAGAGTGGATGCCTCCTCCTTAGCGCGCTCATACTGTGTAAGCTTGACATAGCCGTAGCTGTCAGAGAATAATTTGCTTACTTGGATCATGCAATTCGTTTTTGACAATTCAAGAAGAGAACAGAGATTTTCCTTTAACAAAGTTCTTCCGCAACGCAAAGCGCAGCGCAAATCGCCGAGCTACACCGGGCCACCATGGGACCGGGCCACCATGGGATTCCATGGTACACCGGGCCACCATGGGATTCCATGGTACACCGGGCCACCATGGGATGGTGTACCATGGAATTCCATGGTGGCCCTGTGTACCATGGTATCCCCCCGCGATACCATCGAGCATCTGGCGCCAGATCGATCTGGCGATCCCAGCGCAACATCATGCGAATCGCCAGCGCAGCGCAGGTTTGGGGCCAGCGGGAATCAAACCGACCAAGCCTCGGATCGGCGACCAGGCCCAATAAGAGACCAGGGCCGGCTCAAAACCCCAAAAATAAATAAGAGACCAGGGACTTCTATTTGGCACACGAGAGTAATTGGACTGGATTTGGAGGCTGCACGGATGGATTTTCGCGCGACATTGTTTACCGGCCGCGTGCACTGGGGACCGGGGACGGTTCCAAAGTGGACCAAACCACAACATATGGGAAGGCTGGTGCCGCGAAAACGTCACCTCAGTGGCAGCCTAACCCAACACGTGGTGTCATAATGGTTTCAAAGCCCAATGAGCAAGACCACCGGAAGAAAAATAGGCACCAGCCGTGAGGCGGCCATATGAACTGTCGTTTACACTGATGTCTTGGCTGCGGCGGCAGACCCGCAATACCTCTGGTGCCTTGGTTTATTTTTTGAACATCTGAGCTGTATCTTCCTTTATTCTTGGAACACGACAATACTATACACAAATCATTGTGTGAATCATTGTCCTATGTGCTTAGTATTTTTTTTTGAAAGTCTTAGCTTTAGTTGAACAATAAGTGCCACCGGGTCCGTTGGGCTAACGCATTTGTCCGCCGGGTACAGCGACTCTCCCTGAGGGTTCCCTGTTGGGCCATCACGGAAACCCATGGTTTCTTACCATGCCTTCTGGCAGCCACGTTGGCGCCAATGTCCAGGTCTGACTGAAGAGGCCTTTGTGCACAGGTGACATGTAGTTACACACAGACGAAAGCACTCAGAAATGATGAGCAGGAAAGGAGGGCAACCAAAGGACACAAAAGGGCCCCATATGGGGCGTCAATGGGCCCGTTGGTACATGATGCATACTTCCTCCTTTTGTGTTCTCATGCTTGTCGAAAGTGCCTACTGACGAGTCTCTGTGTGCTTTGCCTCCGATAATTCAGTGGTGGGTGATGCTTCCTCCCCATCTCATGTTTAGACAATGGATGGGCGCCGTTGATGACGGCACCGCACTGTTGATTATGGCAAGGGCACCTTCAACGAATGTTTTCGTTGCAGTCTCTTCGTTTCTTTGTATGGCGGTCCTTGGAACCGTGTATTTCACAAGCTACAAGGGCAATGGAGGAGGAATGAAGGGGAATGTTGTTCATGAAATCTACGGTGGAAATGAAGATGTGTACTCAAGGTTAGGATGTTTGCAAAATTGTGGGGTTCTCGTACGCTATTTTGCTTGCTTGTTCAACTTGCTTCTGTAGTTGCATTGCCCTCCAAACCCCAAGAGATTGCCCACCACAATGAAACAATGTCACACAAAACTTTTTTAAGAAGAAGCATTGGCTGTAAGCCCAACATACGGTGTTGCGCATACCTCGCAACTTTCAAAGTGAACATTTGGCTTGGTTAACCCTTGAGCTATCCTTGGTTTGGGGTGCAATGCACCATGCTTGACCTAGGATGGCCGCGTTGTATGTGCTTGTGAATGGTCTGTTTTGTGTTCTGTGACTGCGATACATACATCGGTCTCCGTGATTACAACAATGAAAGCATAGCCATAGCTACAACACACAAGAGAATAGCGTGAACGGAGTCCATGTTTATTGGAGACAATTATTGGGCAATGGTGATCCTGCACTAGGAAGGGATGGGCTGCCCCAAGAGAGCCACCTGATAAAGGAACCAGAGGGTTATCACAAGATAAGTTGAGTATGGTCTACGATCAATTTTGTTGGCTTTAAAAACGCTTCTGTTTGTTGCAGGATGTACATATGCATGTTTTTGTCTTTGCAGTGAGCAAGTGGTGGATGCCGGAGAGGCCACGATGACTACCCAAGAGGCTAGTTTTGAAGATGCAAGAGGAAGGTACGAAAGGAGGCTATTTGGGGATGGAAAAGCCACTATCAACCTCGTGTACACTCGTGCGGGGCATTACCGCTCAGGTTGTACTTGGTAGTGCACATTGATGATCCTCAACCTCATCCAAAACATTTGAGGGTACAAAACACGAAAGATGAAGGACTGTGATGAGCATAGGACAATTTATTGCCGAACTCTTGTCTGCAGTCTATGATCACTGATGAGTGTTTTGCTGCTTGCTCACTGCTAAAGCAGTTCGGAAGCCCCCTCTCTCTTGGACAACCTGGTAGGATCCCAATCAACACATAGTCGTGATAGTAGGGGTTCAAGGCTTCCACTTTATTTTCAATGCTTGTGGTAGGTGACATCCACAAGTGTGAGCAAGTGAACTTCGTGGTGTGGGGAAAGGCGCATCTCACTCAAGTCAAAGGGCATGAAGAATATCAAACGGTCCACAAGTCTGGTGTGTAGCCTGGGATTTTGGTGTTCAGTGGTGGCCGTTGCATCGGTTTGTGTTTTGTTGCATGCGTGCTAGCCTGCCATTGGTTATTTGCACATTGGTTTGGGACTGGCTAAAGCCTATTTTTCCAATTTCTACAAATCATGCTCAAATTAATTGCAACGAACCGCCAAATCAAGCATGCAAACGTGGATCCAAATTGAAACATGGATTCCCTGGATTGCGGATTGCAAGCTACGCTCTTTGGCATGAAGTGTATTGTGCTTTGTTTCTTGTTGCTTTTTGTTGCCAAGGGGCATCTAGATTTCGTTTTTTTTTGCCTCGAAAAGTCACAGGCATTGGGACCTGCGCTCCCCAAAAACTTACGGAGGTTGGGGGATCCGGAAGGGGGTGGGGGCACAAGTGGGATTGTGAGATGTGCCCAAATGCTCCTACAAAGACGCCAAGATGCTTGGCCCAGCTTCTTGTTCATTCCTAAGGTATCCCTGCGTGCGCGCAATGTTGCATTTTTTCCATAGTGCGCGCAAATTTTCAAAAATACGACCTTTATAGCGCGCCTATTGCGCGCGCTCTACCGCGCTATATTGTCCCGTTTTTCAAATTTTTCAAAGCCGGAAAATGTTTCAAAACCATGCTTTTTCCAGTGTCCTGCGTTTCTCAAAAACCCCTTGCTTTTCAAAAACATTCCCTGTTGCTCATTCAACCCAAGACACATGCAAAAACACTGTGTGAAAGGTCTGAAAAGTGTGCAACAGTACAGGTCCTCACGGACGAAAACAGTGTAGCGCGCGCAACATATTTACAGCGCGCGCTAGCAGCCTTATGGCGCGCGCTATACCAGGTATAGCGCGCGCTGTCATTCAGTGATATCCTTAATGGTTTGGACCACCACTTCGGCCTCCCACTCCTTCTCCCATTCGGGTCTGTGGTCTTCTGCCCCAGTGGCAGCTGGGGCTGCATCCCCTTCTTTGTGGTCTTCTGCCCCAGTGGCAGCTGGGGCTGCATCCCCTTCTTCTTGTGGGCTTGGGTCGCCTTCTGGGGTTGCTCCTTCTGGTGCCTCTTCTCTTTTGGGGGCTGCTCCTTCTCCTTCTTGTGGCGTGGCCGCTGGTGCCTCTTCTTCTTGTGGTGGGGCTGGTGCGTCGTCTTCTTGTGCTGCTGCTGCTGCTGGGGCTGGTGCCTCTTCTTCTTGTGCAGCTGCTGCTGGTGCTTCTGCTGGTGCTGCAGCTTCGGCAGGTCCCTTGTCTCCTTGTGGGGGGGCTGGTGGCTGGGCTGGTGGGTCTCCTTAGGGCTTCTTCTTCTTTGGGGTTGGTGGCTTGGACGGGGACATCCTCATGGTCTTTGGGTCGGGGCAGAGGTCCTCAATGTCATCGGCCTCGTACGTCTCCCACCACGACTGCCACTTGCCCAACTCCTCATACGCTTTGCTTTTGGCGGAGAACACCTGGCAGCTGGGCATGAACTCCGACCAGTCGTCCTCTTCCTCCTCCTCCTCCCCTTGTTGGCTGGGGCTCCACTGATCGTTGGGGATGATGACGGCCACGTGGTCCTGAGGGGCCCTCCTGGCGCCTGCTGGCTTGATTTCGGCTCCCTCCACAATCATCGGCGCGATCGCAGTGGTGCAGTAGATGATCCACCGAGGCTTGTAGCCGTCTTTGTAGGACCAATCTCGGCGCTACATGAGCTCATCTCTTGCCTCCCTGTCCGCGTCGGCTCTGCTCTGCTGCTTGGCCTTGGGAGCCGTACTGGGTGGGCTGGAACCGCACGGACCTCCTTGTTCTTGTGGCTGGTCTGGGACTGGGACAGGCTGCTTCGGTGCTGGCTTTGATGCGAGCTGCGGCTGGGGTGCCTGCTGCGGTGCCGTCTTGCTTGCCTGGAAAGAGTAGCGCGGAGGCATAGCTATAGTTTTGTAGTGCGCACTGAGCCATCGCGCGGCAATACCCTGTAGCGCGCACACAGGGATTGTTTAGACGTTACCACCAAGGTCAGCAGCGTTGATCATGATATTCAAGCGCATCGGGGGGTGGTACATTACACAACCCAATGTGTCTATCGTAGTTAGTGGATGGTCAATTGGGAGTGTGGAGAAGCGTGCCAGTTGTTGTTACCTCTTACAAGCACTAACGCTAGCAGGAGAGAAAAGGAGAGCCATCCAGGTAGTATATCACTATCCCGGGCCAGCATTAACATGTTCCATTGCTTCCAAAACTGTTGCACCTTGACTGCAAGGCTAACAACCGAAGGCGAGAGTGGCCTTGGGGAAACCATTGCGTGCGACCATGCTTGCATTGTGGTTGTACACAATAGTTGTTGTTGTCTAACTGCCCCACAAGGTTCTCTTGATGCACAGTGAGCTATGTTGTAGCTGTGACCATAGCATGGCGGGCAAACAAGTATGCACAATTGAGATGTTGCAAAACGTCAGCCACAGGTACACCACACAGACGCACACTTTCTGACACTGTGGAGCTTTTGCTCGCTGCATGTGGCATTGCGTTTCACGCACACAAAAATACACACGAAAACGCCATTTTTCCATGTTCGTACGTCTCATGAAGGTTGTACAACATTCTTGATGCTACTGGATTGCAGGTTATGTCTTTTTGACACCGTGGAGCTTTTGCTCATTTCCTTTGGCATTACGTTGCACACACACCACACACACATGGACCCACACAGGGTAAAACCTCAGTTCGCCCCAACCTCTCAAACCACACTCGATTTTTTTGAACATGAATTGCATATTGGACCATGGGATCGCATATTCCTTTGGCTACCAGACCGGACGGAGGACCGGTCTGGTCTTGTGGGGAAAATTATCACTTTCTGGCAAAGGATTGGGTCAAGGGTTTTTGAATGTGGCGGAAATGATGGTTTTGGTGGTTTTCTTAGACTCAATAGTATTTTAGAGAAAAACAGTAAGACCAGTTTCAGAGACCGGTGGGACCGGTCTTTGCAAACCGAACGGACCGGACCACTTCGGTACACTTTGGAGCACTTTGTTACACTTGCCTCCCAAACCTACCTTTGCGCGCTCGTTGCAGCATGCACGCCACCACACACCATGCACAAACCACACACACATACACAGACTTTGCTTCCCATGTCCTCTTGGGTGTTTCAACGATGCATGATGGGTGGGATGCACCATTAGCATGAAAATAGATCGGTTCAAACAGTTTCATGCAGACCGGTCAGACCGGTCTTCCGAACCTCGCTCCTGGTCCCCTACTTCCTGCTGCCTTTTCACAGGACCGGTCAGACCGCTCTTCCCTGCTTTGTTGCTTAGTCTTCTTTAATGCCGATTTCAGGCCCCGGCACCAAGATCCCCGGTGTGAAGGATGCTGAGACGCCCGTGCCCACGGCCTTCAAGAAGGTACGGGCCGGAGACCGGGTGGTGTTGCTGCTGAAGGGCTCGCACGGCGGCCGCTACACCGGCACGTGCGAGTCGCAGGCGTCCGGTAAAATGTCCCTATCCGGGACAATCTACTTCACGGAGGACCAGAAGACCGGGGGCTTGAAGCGCAGCATCAGCAAAGGCGAGCTTGACTTCGTCACCGAGGACGTGCTCGGATGTTGGGTGATCGCGGAGGCGAAGACATCTACTCCGGGCCAGAGGATTGCGGCCCGAGCAGCGCAGTCCCGCAAAAGGAAAGTGAACGAGGAGTCCGAAGACGAAGACGAGGACGAGGAAGAAGAGGACGAAGAAGACGAGGAGGAGGAGGAGCGAGAAAGCGTGATGGAGATCCCGGAAGAAGAGGCAAAGGAGGAAGAGAAAGAGAGGAAGAAGAAGAAGCCGGCGAAGGAGAAGCACACCACCAAAAGACGGTTGCCGGTCCCATTTTTCAAGGAAATCAAAGCCGAGGGCAGTGAGTCCGCCTCGGCGCCCCGCACAAGCAAGAAAGGCAGGAAGGCCTCCACCGAGATCGAAGAGAGGTCGGCGGAAGAGGTGCGCATGGGCAACGCGTTGGAGATGTATGGCACCACCTTGCCAAGGCTTGGGCAACACGTCCGGCAATGTCTCCGTGGCCAACCCGACACCAAGACACTTTTGGCGGCAGCGCTGCAGTTGCTGTTCGAGTGCCCGAACAGCATTCTTCGTGGTCCTCTGTGTATTCGGTCGGATTACATCGTGGCGCAGCGCAAGTGTGTCGAGCCCCTTCGTCAATCCGGTGGTCCCCAATACGAGGAATACGCAGGTTTGTACATACTGTCGTAAACCGTTCGGACCGCTTCACTTTAGCACACTTCACACGACGACCGGTCGGACCGGTCTGTACAAACTGTCGTAAACCGTTCGGACCGGTCCACTTTAGCACCCTTCATACGAAGACCGGTCGGACCGGTCCTTGCAAACTGTCGTAAACCGTTCGGACCGCTTCACTTTAGCACACTTTAGCACACTTTATTCCATTTCTCCACAGAGAAGGTCTTGCAGGGGGCTGCAACGTGTCCGACGTGCTTGGGGATCAAGGATGAGCCCGACATGGACATGCCCGCCCTGCCCGCCGGGCCCGCAGCGCCGCACCGCCAGCTCGCCATCCCCCAACCCGCCGCAAGGACCGTTCCTCCGGAGATGCCGATGCACGTGCAGACCATGGACCAGCTCACAACTCCCCAGCTGCGCGAGAAGTTCATGGCCCTCAAACGGGAATTGCAACGCACCAAATTCGAGCTCGTAACGGTATGGAGCACCCAATGGCCGTTCGGGGTTGTGTGTGCAACTCGCTCCCCCCTTTGCCGTGCCACTTTCAGGTCCGTGGGGGTTCCCTTCCTACAAGTGATTGGCATGAACCACACGCCGAAACCAAGACGTTGGGGGAGCAGATCGAAGAGATGCGGACAGTCGCTTGGTTCCGTGAACAAACGGAGAGGATGAGGTTGGTCGAGGAAGAAGAGGCGCGCGAGGAGTTTGAACGACAAGAGGAGGCAAGAATCCAAGCCGAACGTGCAATGGAGGTGTGTGTCCAGGGGTCCCCTAGCCTACATTTGTGCATGCATGGAGTCAGCACTGTGGTCTGTGGTCTGCAGGACGCCCGACGTCGTGAGGAGGCCGCGCGTGAACGCAAAAAGAAGGATGCGGCGACCGAGGCTTTGGAGGCGAAGTTGAAGGCGTTGCAACAGGAGTTGGACGAGGCACGGAAGAGCAAGGAGGAGCCGAGCAAAGAGCAAGAACCTGAAGAATCGCACGAACCAGACCCGCAGCAGGTCCCAGCGGAGGAGGCAGGCGCAGGGGAGCCAATCGCCCAGCAAGCCGATGCCCCCAAGCCAGAAGCCGGAACTCAGGCATGCGTGTGCTTCAATTCGTTTTAAAGTGTGCTAAAGTGTGCTAAAGTGTGCTAAAGTGGACCGGTCCGAACGGTTTACGACAATTTGCAACGACCGGTCCGACCCGTCTTCGTGTGAAGTGTGCTAAAGTGGACCGGTCCGAACGGTTTACGACAGTTTGCAAAGACCGGTCCGACCGGTCCTTGAACGAAGTGTCACGAAGTGTACCGGTCCGTTCGGTTGAAACCACTTTACTTCCTGTTTCTGCAGGAGCCCTCCACCCAGGCACTTCAGCTGCAGGCGGCTTCCGCTGCTGCTGCTACCGGGATTCCGGGGATGAAAATCACCCCGGCCTTCGCCGCACAACAGGCGCGACTCGCGGTGCAGCTCGAGGCCCGCAACAAGAAGACCGGGGAAGAGAAGAAGGATAATGAGGATAATGGGGATGAGTAACTCTTTTGCTATTTGCTTTTGCTATTTGCTATTCCCTTTTGATTTTATCGACGAACTGTTTCGGTCCTGTGTGGCCGGTGTGCCAGACGTGTGCCAGACGTGTGCAAGACATGTGCTTGATGGGACACCAGCGACATGATTCCAGGATTGCATGATTCCATGATTTCTGCTGCGTGTTTGGTTTGGGAGCAAAGAAAGTCTAAAGTGTACTAAAGTGTACTAAAGTGGAGCGGTCCGAACGGTTTAGAGTAGTTTGCAAAGACCGGTCTGACCGGTCTCTGGACAAAGTGAGCTAAAGTGGACCGGTCCGAACGGTTTAGAGTAGTTTGCAAAGACCGGTCCAACCGGTCTCTGGACAAAGTGATCTAAAGTGAAGCGGTCTGAACGGTTTAGGGTAGTTTGCCAAGACTGGTCAGCAAAAGCTTGTATTCTGTTTTTTTTTCAGGCATGCCTGCTGCTACACCATGGGAACCAAGACCCCTGGCCCCCCTAGAGGCCCAATGGGATTTCGGAGACGAACTCCGCAAAGGGCGCAGCCTCTTGGAGGGCACCGAGGATGGCAAGACCCCCGTTGCCGTCTGGAACTTCATGTTCCGGCCAATTTTGGAGGCCATGACGCTGTGTTTGGAAGAGGCCAACCGGATAGACCTAGTGGACCTTCTTCCGCGGTACGTGCTGTTTCGAGTTGGCTTGGGCATGCTGCAGCCGCGCAGAATAGATGATGTGTGGGACAAAGAGAGTATGCACTACAATGCATACATGGCGGAACTGTTTCCTAGCAGGCGACAGTTTTATGTGCTGCAGCGACTTGCGGACCCGGATGCGGATGCGTTGATTGAGTTGTGCACGATGCACTGGCAAGGCGGATGGGAACTAGGTGACGTGGTGTGCGGGGATGAGACCGTGGTCCCCCACAAGGGGTTATTTGTGATCCGCCAGTTCATACCGCGCAAGCCTCACAGCACCGGTGTGAAACTGTACGCGTTGTGCGACGCACAAAGCCATTACATTTGGCATGTGTATTTGTACCGTGGTGCAGCCCCTCGTGTGGGTCCAGAGTCCCGGAGCCGGTTTGCAGGCCACTACAATGCTTTTGAGATCGTGCAACTTTGGAATGATGTGACTCCACCCGGAAAGGTGCTTGTGGCGGACTCATTCTTTGGGTCTCATGATGCGGCGGCGATGCTAAGTGCACAAGAGCGTCCGTTCTTGATGCTCACTTCCACAAGTGCTTTGGTGCAAGATGGGAACGTTGGATTAGACCCGGGGGATGTGAACACGGTGGTGCACAAGGAACATCGGTATGCACTCTCGGTATACAAAAACCCCAAAGTGGGGCGCAAGCCGGCAAAGGTGGTACCACTACTAACCAATTGCTTAACCGGAGGTTCGCTCCCACACCGAAGTGGACGATACCACCTACCGGGGATAATTGCCAACTACCGTAGGTTTGCCCCGGGGGTGGATACGTTTAACCAAATGTGCTTACAACACCGGGAAGAGCACCGGTTTCAATCATGGTGGAAGGCACTTGGGGGGATGGTGTTAAGGATAGCGGCAACAAATGCATTTACGTCATGCCAAGCGTTGCGCCTTAGTCCGGGGGGTGAAACAATGTTTGACTGGCAATGGAGGTTGATGAGATACATGTTTCCGGCAAGGCAAATTGAGGTGGTGGACAAGCATGTACCAATAGTGGTTGGGAAGCGGGGCTTTTGTGTACATTGTGGGATGGGCACCACTCGATACAAGTGCAAAGCATGTGGGTGCTATCTACACATCGAATGCTTTGCGGACCATCATGAATGAACCATGAATAGATGTCTTGTGAGGATTGACTCCCATGCATTGCAATGTCTGTGCAAAGGTGTGAACACGCACAACACAGCACACGCACACACACAACACACACATGCGGACACACACATTACACACGCATCACCAAGTGCTCCAAAGTGTGCTAAAGTGTGCTAAAATGGTCCGGTCCGTTCAGTTTGCAAAGACCGGTCGGACCGGTCCGACCGGTCTCCCCGAACTAACCGGTTCGCTACAGAAAGCTAAAGTGGCGCGAAACGGTCTCAACTGAACAGTTGGTGATTTTGCCTAGTCGAAACGGTGAGTTAACGAAGACCGGTGGACCGGTTGTGAAAATATTCGCGTATGGTAGCCAAAGGAATATTACCGCTTCACCATGCCGCGACGTTTTGTAAAATCTGAGTTTGGTCGATGCGGGCTGGGCCAACATCGTATGTGTGTGGGGAGGGGGGGGGGGGGCTCAGATGTGGTACGCACAAATTCTAAACATGGTATTTGACACATCCAAGACGGGCACACGCACAGGACCCCTAGACCTCTTCGGCTACTCTGACATTCAGACTATCTGGTCGCACTGAAGCACTGATGGAGTTAGGTTTCATGGAAAAGTCAGCAACAGACTTGTGCTCACACCTCACAGTATAATGTACAGTACAATACAATGGTGGTGCTCCACCACCAACAGCACCATCCTGCACTGTGGCTCGTATCAGTGGTATGTGCACATCAGGGAAGGTTCCTCTGACCCGACATCAGCTGTAGTGGTTGCTACCGCTCTGCCAGACCCTCCTCATTCATCCGTCTGCATTATCCTGCGCATTCTCATCACCATTTTCCATGGTCGATCTCTTTCTGTGCAGGAGACGTGATCGTTTTGCCACCCCATGTCCCCCACTTATATTACTTTCCAGAGGACACCTTGATCACGGAGACGTGGCGCAATGCGGATGGCACTCCTTGTCCATTCAAGGCGTACTTCTACAAACCTTTGAGGCAGCGAATCCCCAAGTCTTCAACCGCTAATGCCGTGCGCACATAGTGTCAGTCCAGGAGTACTATTGTAGCAGAGCAGAACTGAGCTTTTGCAATTTCGGTTCAGATCTGTGGCCACTTCCGTATCTGTGCTTCGTGGTCACCTCTCCTCCCCTACCCTCAGCCCCCCCCCCCCCAACCTGCTCCACTCCCTGGACCCAAAGATGCTCTTTTCGGCGGTGCAAGGGGGGATTGGCGGGATTCGTTGGCTTGCGTTCACTGCCACTTGGTAGCCTGCTTTTGCCCTTCCATGTGCCCTCCCCATTTGCACGCCTGGACCTGGCAAGGACAAGCACACTCGCCCCAGACCCGTCTGAAGGGGGGGGGGGGTCAAAAGAGGTGTTGGGGAGAGGTGGGGTAAAACAACACTGGGCTTGCTATCAGGACCCCATGCAACAATGCTCCTGTGGATTGGACGAGAGAAATGCAGCTTGGATCAGCTGCTTGTGTGCATGTGTGTGTGTGGGTATGTGTGTGTGTATGGTGGGGGTGGGGGGTGGGGGGGCTGAGTAGATCACTCTGAAACCCTTCCCAATCTTGCTCGACTCCCTGCCCCTCCAAAGAAACCCATTTGATCTGGTGCTTGGCAAGGAGCGCTGACATATGGCAGACAGAGGGGCAAATGGAATGCAGCCAATAAGCCCACCAGGGTGGGGGTGGGGGGTGCGTAGGGGGGCAGTGTCATGCAGCATCGGACCTTTGCTCTTGCTCTATTCCTTCCCTGGGTGAATGTGTACAAGGGTGGCCACTCGCCAGCCCTTTTAACCGCCGGTCCCTTCTGCCCGATGCCACCTGCTGCATTGCACAACCGACACAGCTGCACATGCTACACTGTACCAACAGGCTGTCACTTGGTTGGTATTTGCAATTGAGGTTGTTTGAAAAGTTGCTTGACAGCACTGGTGCACCAACTGCTGGGCGGTGTGGAGGCAAGACCGCGTTTTGGCACCTTTGGAGGGCAGGTCAAGAGGCTTTGTAGGCACTTGAGTTTGCGACATGGTTTAGAGTCATCAGTCATCTCATTTTGTGACTGACTACAATCAGGCGCCAGCCGCCTGACTCGAGTTTGACTCAAGTCAGTCGTCAGTCACACCCCTGCAGATTTGACTCAGTTAACCCAACACTGCCAAGTAAGGGTTCGGTAGAGAAATCACCTCGCAGAGGTTGTTAGATCAAAGCCAGGCAGGCGTATATAGGGGAAAACGCCACATACCCCCCCATTTTGGGCTTTTTGGGCCTATTCGCGTACCCTACCCCAAGGGGTTGAATTGTTAGTTTGACCCCTTGTAAAATCATTATTTTGTCCAATAAACGCATCCCCCAATGAGTTTTTGGTCCGGACCCTCCCAAACTCCCCCCACTTGAAACCCACTTTTTTGAGGTTTTGAGGGAGGGGGGGGGGTGGGGGGGGGGTCAAAAAATGACCCCCCCTTTTTTTGGGTCGAAAATCATGAATGTTTTGGGTTTTTTCGATTTTGAGCCGAAAAAGTGTTTCCGGATCCCAACTCCATAGGGTTTGTATGGGGCGGAGTGGGACGAGCGCTTGTGCAGTTTGTGCACTTTTTCGGCCATTTTTGGTATGTTGGCGGTTTTGGCGACCTCGGTGACCCCGTGGTACCCACTCCGAGGGATGTGAGTGGGGATGTTGTGACAGTATATGCCTACTAGGATACAGAAGGACGTTTTTTGCAGGCTGTAGCTATGCCGAGGGCCGGTCAAATGCCCGTGCCAAAGACGCAAAATGGCTGTTTCCACCAATAATGGGCTAGTGAATAGGTTGTTGGTGCACAACCTGCTTATGCAGTTTTTCACCCTGGGCAGCTCAAAAATCGAAGTTTTTGAAACTGATTTTTTTGATATTGTGACCACACAATATGACCATCCAAGGTATGTAAAGCATGGTTTAGGCCGTATTTATGTGTTTTTCACCCTATTTGGGTATTAGGTCCGGGGGGGGGGGGGGGGTTCCAAGGGATTGGTACACCACCTGCTCATGCAGTTTTTCACCGTGGGCAGCTCAAAAATCGAAGTTTTTGAAACTTGTTTTTATGATATTGTGACCACACAATATGACCATCCAAGGTATGTAAAGCATGGTTTAGGCCGTATTTCCATGATTTTCACCCTATTTGGGTATTAGGTCCGGGGGGGGGGGGGGGTTCCAAGGGATTGGTACACAACCTGCTCGTGCAGTTCTTCACCGTGGGCGGCTCAAAAATCGAAGTTTTTGAAACTTGTTTTTATGATATTATGACCACACAATATGACCATCCAAGGTATGTAAAGCATGTTTTAGCCCGTATTTATGTAGTTTATACCCTATTTATACCCTATTTTGGGTGTGTGTTGCTTGGGATAGATTCTCTGCGAGGTGGACTTGCCGAAGGCAATAGAATTTTGCCAATGGCCAATTTTGGCTCCAACAGATAGCCCCCAGTCTATAAGAATTCTGGGATGTGACAGTTTGAGTTTTTGCATGTTCCATCGATCAGAGCTGCTGTAAGACACAGTGGGACTGTGCAGCCATGAATAGACAAATAATTGCTGAAATTGCTGCAGTCTACCCGTTTTTATCGGTGTTTACCTCATCTTTCCGTTTAGGGGGGTTACTACCTCGAGGAAAGGGTGTGATCAGGGTGGTTTCCTTAGATCCGCATGGCTCCCCGCAGGGCGACAGGTGGCCAAATTACTGACTACGCCCAACCATTGACCCCAGTAACCCTAACTCCCTAATTCGGAGTTCTAATCCTTCCTCTTTATCTTCTCAGGTCCCTGGAAACCTTGTAGAACCATAAGGTGGCTCTCCAAACTTGAGGGTCTTGTTTTTAGAACCTATTTTGTCGCGGGATTTCTTTTTTTATTGGTGTTTGGGTGTAGTTTTCCATTTCTGGGAGCCGGCTTTGCACATTTCTGGTGTTGTTTCGCTTGTTCCGAGAATGACCTCGGAGGTTTTAAAATGGTTCGAAAAAAATCAGAACTTTTCGTGCAACTGTTTTTGGAGTTTTTAGAATTTAGAACCTGCGGGGGGCTGACAATTGTAGAACATCACCTGCCCTAACAAGCAAAACAAAACGCAACACCATCGCACACCAAACGGACACTGCTGATGTTTGTCAGCTTGGCTAACTATCTGGCAGTCCAACAGCCCATCTGCATGTCACATGGATGATACATGTCACCGGCATGGGAGGGACACCAAGGGAGCAGCAGTTGTGAGCAGAGAGACAACCGTTCCACTCTCAGCGACCAAAAATGCTTTCCCCCCAGTGGCTTAGGGCAAAAAGAACCCCAACCCCAACCCTCATCTCTGATGTCCATCCCCGTTGGGGCCGATTTTGCTGGTCATACCCCCTATCTCGGGGGTCCCCAAAGTGGGGAGGAATTAGGGTCCAAAATGGAGCCATGATGTGGCTACAGGCAGCCATGGACGGCATTATCCTGCGGGTGCCTTTGGCCCCTGTGACAAGGTCGCGTGGTTAAGCTGTCATGCACATGATGCCTGAACCAGAGGTGCCTGGTTCGAATCCCGCTGGAGCCATCAGCAGGAACGCAGTGTCGTAGGCACTAGGGTGTCTGTGACCCCACGAGCCAGGAGGGATGCTGCGAGGGATAAGAAGGGTAACTTTACGCTGGAGCTTGGAGCGCGCCCAAGTACCTTACCTTACCTCACTTTTGGCCCCTGTGGACTCCTCAGCCCAGTACCGTTGGCAGTTAAATATGGCCGGAGGCTCCCCTTGCCTGTTTTTTTTGGGTAGCCAAACCCGGTCCTGTGCGGCCCTATCAAACCCTCACCCTCACCCTCACTCTCGCCCCAACCCTCACCCTAACCCTTACCCCAGCTAGCTCTAACCCTAGCACTCACCCTAGCCCTAGCCCTAACCCTAACCCTAAGGTTCAGGACTTCGAAGGTCGTGCGCAGCCTAACCAACATGGCCGATGTGCCCCAACCAAATAGCTGCACAGGTCAGAGTTGGGGGGATGGTAAAGTGAGGTAAGGGAATATTTGTGCAGGCCTGTAACTTGGGTACCCCCCCGGCAAAAAGCATTGCCCCTCCCAGACCCCCCCCCCCCCCGCCCCCCCCCCCTCCAAAAAGGGCCTCGGGTCAAGGGGGGGGGGGGTATCAAAGCATAACCAAGAAGCCCGCCCCCCTGTGAGATATCCCTGAGCAGGTGTTGTTCATTTGGATGCATGGAAAGTAGCAATCCACGTGATAACCAAGGTGCGTTGCATCCTTATCATGTCCCCTACAACAACAGCCTGATCATGGAACGCCAGCACCATTGTTACCACACCAGCAATGCCCAGCAGACAATGTGACCAGCCGCACCAGCATCGTGGAGTGAAGAAGCTACACTGGAATGGCATAAAATTGCAATCCGCAATCATGCAGAAAAAAACGCGTCCCTTCAATCCAATTGCGTTCTGTATTCCATTAATTTGATTCCCCCTACCCCCAGGCAGCCCAATTTACGCCACCAAAACAAGGGTGCTGGCCTTGGGCTGGATTCCCTCGTCGGGGTTAGAAAACCGACCCAAAGAGGGCAACAGTCGGAGCAGCCTTGCGATAATGCAGGAAGGTCCAATTTCAAATACTGCCCAACCAGAGTTGTACACCCTCGCCCGCACAGTTTGGACTACCATCGAGTGCGCAATATGTGCTGAGGCATCGGCCATGTTGGCTTCTATTGGTGGCTTGTTTTTGGAAAATTGTGGGATGTGCACCCTGTTGCAACATTGCAACATCGCAGTGGTTTCTCCATCAACACTGCGACTCTCAGGATGCTTTGCCCCAGCCACATGCCCACGCTTCATCCCTGGGGAAAGTGAGTTTGACCCCAACTGGATCATTTACTGCTTACCCTCCCCATCAGGACAACCTAATGGTTGAGCCCCAGCTGACTGCTCTCATCAGTAGAGCCTACTGAGGTGGCCCCAGCGTACCCACTACCAGGACAGATTGGACAACAGGAGTCCCAAGCAGGATTTGGAGAGCTGTTGCGAAGCCCACCTGTTTGACCATTCGTGTGTCCGCCTGTCACCATGTACCTGGGAAGAATGAGAAGGGGATCCAGCCCGGAGGGTCTTGGAGAGCTGTTGCGCAGCCCACCTGTTTGACCATTCGTGTGTCCGGCTGTCACCATGTACCTGGGAAGAATGAGAAGGGGATCCAGCCCGGAGGGTCCCTGAGGAATGATTTTTTACTGTGACAGTCTCCAGAAGATACCAACAGCTGGGCTTTGCTGACTGGGAACCAGTCTGTTGGGAACCAATGTCCAATGAATTTTTGGGAAGGCAGGTTGAGTGGTGTGAGGCGCCCCTATCACATTTTGCAAAAGTGTGACATAGACAAACTGGGCCTAGGAGTTGGAGGAGGAGGAGGACCAGTGACCCTGTCATTGCTTGCCACTCAGCCTATGCTGTGGATGCAAACTAGCACAGGGGGTGTTTTCGCACAGCACGGGCACAGCGCCAATCCTTACGATGTTCATCCTCGGAACACCCCTGAAAACCATCCCCCTACAGAAGCATGCATGATCAATTCAAAACAGCATTGGGAGTGCAGTATTCAGGACCCTGGGACCCGTGGCAAGCATCAGACTAAAAAAGAAATCCCTGGTCTACCAGCAGGGGCTGTAGGGTGCAGCATTCAGGACCCTGGGACCTGCGGCTACCAGTGGTCGAAAACAGCTGACTTTTCGCACAGCGCATGGTGCGCCTTCTGGCCATACCCATAGTAGTATGCTCTAGCTTCTTAGACGACACTAGAGGCTGCCCACACGGCGTTGACACTGTCAACACTTTCAAAGAGCAAATACTTGCCACTCAAATAATGACACATAAGCAATCAAGTAGCGCCACACAACCAACACACTCAACACCCGCCGATACTCGGACCGGCATATGACCCCATGTGACAGGGGCGCTTTTACTGAGACAAAAAAGGGATGGATTTCGACAAAAAAAAAGTAAGCATCTCCTCCTAGAGGGTGTAGAGTCAAACTGAAAAAAAATATGGTACAACAAATGGGGACAGTGGATTACGGAACAGAAATTGGGGAACCATGGACACAAATTGCTGAAGAACCATTTGCAAGTGGCAGGTTGGGTGTTGGTGGAAGAGCAAGGGCGCAAATGGGGATACATGGAATTCTCTATCACAACAAGCACCTGGGCATATGCTTGATGCGGCTGTGAGCTTCCTGGCATTCTTATTGGCAATGACAACAGTTCTGGCGGCTGAATGAATTCTGCGACCTCCAACCAGGTGCCCGTGGCACAGTGGCTGATCCACAGTCTTGTCCATTGGGCCCCTTTCCTGATTCTTTGGGTTGGGGGGGGCTCTACATGTCTCTCTGCATTGCCCCCCCCCCCCCCCTGCCACTGGTGGCTACAGGCTGCCTTGGAGCAAGGGGACACAGATTCCATGCATTTTGTTCTGCTTAATCTTGGGGTGCACTGTGCGCATGCGTAGCGCCGTAAACGTGGGGCGCGCAGGTGCGAAATGTGCCGTAAACACCACGGATGTTTCCATTAAGTGTAGGGATTGCCAAAGGGGATAGTAGGCGGTTTGGAACATTTCTAACATAAGCGTTTACGGCGCCAGCGCCGTAAACGTTTACGGCGCTGACGCCGTAAGGAGTCAAGACTTTTGGAGGGGAAGCAGTCAGGAAGCGGGATATCCGAACCCCTAGAGACTACACCCCTCCTTGGAGCCCTGTCTGATGGAGAAGGGCAGAGATGCACAAACTGGGAGGAATCTGCATAGTCCTCTTGTTGCATCATGCTGATATGGGGGTGAACTCAAACGCTTTCCGCACAAGCCCTATGGGACACACCAGCGAACACCACCAATAGGCATGGGGGGGATCATTCTGTAGTGGGTACACATTTACGGCGCTGGCGCCATAAAATGAGAGGGGGTAATTTCGGATGATTGTCGCGATACTGGGGTTTTTGTGGCATTGCCCTTCACCAGCACCAGCCAAAAAATTTCAGGGTGCACCTAACTACAGTGACAAACATTAAAATTGCAAACTGCACAAACTGCCATACACAGGGGTCATGAAAATATGGGGGTGATCTAAAAAGGTTTCCACACTAGCCTAATAGCATCCAACAGTTGAAACTGTTAGGTTGTCTTTTCAGGGGTGGTTTGAAACGGGCTGTAAGAGCCAGAAATTCTTCCAAGTGGGGAGCCCCCAAGTCTCACTGCAGTGCACCACCTTCTTGAATCTCTTGGTTCCGACGATTATTGTGAAAATGGGATTTTTGTGGCACTGCCATTCATCAGCACCAATGACAAATGTGACCAGCTTGTCCTTGGCCCATGTGTGCTGCAATCGTGTCTGTGCACTCCAGCTGAACCTGGGGGAGTTGGCAGGGGAAATCCATAAAGACCATAAAAATGTTGCAAAAAGTGCAATACTTGCATCAAAATGTGTCATTGCACGGGGGTGCAATCGAAATTCTGAGCTGCCTTCTCAGCTAGACCACACACACGCGATTGCAGCACACATGGGCCAGGTTGCACCCAAGGACATGCTGGTCACATTTGTCATTGGTGCCGATAAATGGCAGTGCCACAAAAATCCCATTTTCACAATAATTGTCGGACCCAAGAGATTCAAGAAGGTGGTGCACTGCAGTGAGACTTGGGGGCTTCCCACTTGGAAGAATCACCTCGAAGAGGGTTGTTAGATCAAGCGCAGGTGCGTACGCCATATAGCCCCCTTTTTGGGGGTCATTCGCGTACGATACCCCAAGGTATGGTACCGGATGTCCAACCCCTTGTAAAATCATCATTTTAGGACAGAAAATGATCCCCCAATGAATTTTTTGTTTTTGACCCCTTTAGCCGTACCCGGGTACCCCTTTTTGAGGGGGTGGGGGTGGGGGGGGTGTTGGGGGGGGGTCAAAACTTCTTTGCGTATTCTGGGTGCTGTGTGTGGATTTGGACCCGGGTCTTGGGCAACTTTTTTCTTGTACATGGACCCCCTAACCCATGGCGGGGGTCCCGGGTCCGAACTCCAGGTACCCCCGGCCGCCCCCCCCTATGGGCCCTTGCTAGTGAGGCCGTTTTCACGCCGGATAAGGCTGTTTAGTGACACCTGCAAGATTTCCAAAATTCGACTTTTTCGGAAACCCTTCTGTCGCCCCTGGGATGGGTTTGGGTGATGATTTAGTGACAATACGGGTACTTGAGCACCCATGGGGACCCATGTAGTGGCCGCCAAGCCCATCTAGCCCAAGCCATGCCCCCCCCAAAAGGCCCGAAATTGCCGTTGTGTAGACTGTTTAGTGACACCTACAAGATTTCCGAAATTCGCCTTTTTCCGAAACCCTTCTGTCGCCCCTGGGATGGGTTTGGGTGATGATTTAGTGACAATACGGGTACTTGAGCACCCATGGGGACCCATGTAGTGGCCGCCAAGCCCATCTAGCCCGAGCCATGGGCCCCCCAAAAGCTTCAAATTTGCTGTTTGTAGGTGGTTCCATGGCTTTTGGTGTGTGCACAAACTGCAGTTTTCCACCCTCTACAGGTCAAAAATGGAAAACTTTTGCAAATCATTTTTTTTTGATATTGTGACCACTTACAATGATGAAATATGCTACGTAAAGCATGTTTTAGCCCCCTTTTATGTGTTTTTCACCCTATTTGGGTGGTGGGGGGGGTCCCATGGGATCTAGGGAACAACATGCTTATGCAGCTTTCCCGCCTCAGCAGCTCAAAAATGGAAATCACCTCGCAGAGGTTGTTAGATCAAAGCCAGGCAGGCGTATATATGGGGAAAATGCCACATACCCCCCAATTTTGGCCGTTTTGGGGCTATTCGCGTACCCTACCCAAGGGGTTTTAATTGTTAGTTTAACCCCTTGTAAAATCATTATTTTGTCCAATAAACGCATCCCCCAATGAGTTTTTGGTCCGGACCCCCCCAGACCCCCCCCACTTGAAACCCACTTTTTTGAGGTTTTGAGGGAGGGGGGGGGGGTGGGGTGGGGTCAAAAATGTCCAAAAAAAGACCCCCCCTTTTTTTGGGTCGAAAATCATGAATGTTTTGGGTTTTTTCGATTTTGAGCCGAAAAAGTGTTTCCGGATCCCAACTCCATAGGGTTTGTATGGGGCGGAGTGGGACGAGCGCTTGTGCAGTTTGTGCACTTTTTCGGCCATTTTTGGTATGTTGGCGGGTTTGGCGACTTCGGTGACCCCGTGGTACCCACTCCGAGGGGTGCGAGTGGGGATGTTGTGACAGTGTATGCCTACTAGGATACAAAAGGACGTTTTTTGCAGGCTGTAGCTATGCCGAGGGCCGGTCAAATGCCCGTGCCAACGACGCTAAATGGCTGTTTCCACCAATAATGGCCCAGTGAATGGGCCGTTTCACAACCTACTTCCACCAATAATGGGCTAGTGAATAGGTTGTTGGTGCACAACCCGCTTATGCAGTTTTTCACCCTGGGCAGCTCAAAAATCGAAGTTTTCGAAACTGATTTTTTTGATATTGTGACCACACAATATGACCATCCAAGGTATGTAAAGCATGGTTTAGGCCGTATTTATGTGTTTTTCACCCTATTTGGGTATTGCGGGGGGGGGGGGCTCCCAATGGATTGGTACACGTACTGCTCATGCAGTTTTTCACTCTGGACAGCTCAAAAATCGAAGTTTTTGAAACTTGTTTTTATGATATTGTGACCATGCCATATGACCATCCAAGGAATGTAAAGCATGTTTTAGGCCGTATTTATCTGCTTTTCACCCTATTTGGGTATTACCTCCGGGGGGGGGGGGGCTCAGTCGTGCACACGCATCTGTATCCCATAGCGGGGGGTCTCCCAAGGGATTGGTACACACAACCTGCTTGTGCAGTTTTTCGCCCTGGGCAGCTCAAAAATCGAAGTTTTTGAAACTTATTTTTTTATATTGTGATCATCTAAAATGACCATCCAGGCTATGGAAAGCATGTTTTAGGCCGTATTTACGTGTTTTTCACCCTATTTGGGTATTGGCCGCACGGGGGGGGGGGGGGGGGTGGCTCCCAGGGGATTGGTACACAACCTGCTAATGCTGTTTTTCACCGTGGGCAGCTCAAAAATCGAAGTTTTCGAAACCTGTTTTTTTGATATTGTGACCACACAATATGACCATCCAAGGTATGTAAAGCATGTTTTAGGCTGTATTTACATGTTTTTCACCCTATTTGGGTATTAGGTCCGGGGGGGGGGGGTCTCCCAGGGGATTGGTACACAATCTGCTTATGCAGTTTTTCATTCCGGACAGCTCAAAAATCGAAGTTTTTGAAAACTTTTTTTTGATATTGTGACCATATCATATGACCATCTAAGGAATGTAAAGCATGTTTTAGGCCGTATTTATCTGTTTTTCACCATACTTTGGTATTACCTCCGGGGGGGGGGGGGGGGGCTCCCAAGGGATTGGTACACAACCTGCTTGTGCAGTTTTTCACCCTAGGCAGCTCAAAAAATCGAAGTTTTGGAAACTTATTTTTCTGATACCGTGATCACCTAAAATGACCATCCAAGCTATGTAAAGCATGTTTTAGGCCGTATTCATGTCGTTTTTTCCCTATTTTGTGTGTGCGCTGCTTGGAGTAGATTCTCTGTGAGGTGGACTTGCCGAAGGCAATAGAATTTTTTCGAAATTGATTTTTTTGACTATCCAAAATGATCAAATATCCTATGTAAAGCATGTTTTAGCCCCTCTTTATGTGTTTTTCACATTATTTGGGTGTGGGGGGGGGGGGGGGGGGGCTCCAAAGGGGTCTAGGGCACAACCTGCTTATGCAGTTTTTCCGCATCAGCAGCTCAAGAATGGTTGTCCCTCTCCCCTCTTCGAGGTGCCTTGCCGAAGGCAATACAATTGATACGGTTCCTATGCCTACTATAGATTGGACAAGGCCGGTTCAGAAAGAGAAGATTGCATGGTGAGCTGGTGCAAGAAAGGGCAATATAATACACAAATATCCCCCAAATCAGAGCTATGTGGGTTCAAGTTGGCAAACACTCACAACAAATGTCTCCATGACCCTATGTACAGCCACACACGACCTGCCTATGGATGTTGATAGCTGGAGAGTGCTTTGTATGCATGAAAGGTGAGTAGCCAAACAAAGGAAGGAAGTGAGACCCCCACCCCCACCCCCACCTTGTAAGGCCCTGCCCAAGCCACAGCGGGCGTAGGGATTGTATGAATTTGGTACCTAATTTGATTCGGTACAAATGTAGTGTGGCCACATAAGACATGGGTTTGGTGACAAATTTGCCGGCAACAAACACGTTAGCTCTCTAGGGGGCGCCTTAAGCGCAGTGCGCGCGCAGTGCAACTATTTGGGCATCTGGCCGTACTAAAGACCCATACTTTCAAATACTAGGGGCCCCTAGGGGCATCATCGGGCCTCCCCTCTTCAAGCGCAGAGCCTCTTCCTGTACCGTCACAAGGGCGATGCCACGGGGAACCATGGGGCGCCTCTCCACGACCGAGTGCACCTACCTACCTACCTACTTGAGCTGGGGCAGTTTGGGTCACCTAATTCTAAGGGCGTTTCCAAGGGGTGTGCTTGGGGGCTCTTTGGGGGGAACATAGTCTAAACGTAGCGTGCAGTGCAAAGATTCCCCCCTAGGCTTTGGAAGTCCCCGGGCCCAGGCGGCTCCAACATGGGCAACATGCAATGTACAATATTGTTCAAACAAAGACCACAAGCACTTCCATCCATGATATACTTCCCATTTAATCTTGTATGTCCAATTGGCAACGCCTTGCAGCCACAAAACAAGCCAAAACATGGGATTCTTCAACCAAAAACCCTTTGGGGGGGCCAAGATTCTTCGTTCCCAAAAGGGGGGCCATTGACACGGGGGGGGGGGGTGTTTCTTCATTCCAAGTGTGGGGGGGGGCATTGGCAAGGGGGGGGGGCATTTCTGATTTTTGTCCCCGTGTTTAGCGTTGTGGACTCCTGAGACTGTACGGTTGATGCAACCAGCTGCAAAATACGTTTTGCCTCAGTAAAATGCTTTTGGATTACCGACACCGTCTCCTCCTGCAACCTCAATGATCGGCACGGCAGATAGACTCGATCAGACATGGCAAAGAAGATCACAGTTTGATAGTGATCTTGTTGTATGCCTATGAAAATAGGCATAACATATGATCATAGAATAATGCATGAATAATAAACAACCAGCAACAGAAAATCCTTCACAGCTTCACGCAAAATGTTAATTCTATGTATCTGTTATGCTGCGACCGCGACGTGCTGCGCTTTGTATCACTGTCCCATTACACTCCCCCACAAGATTGGACCTGGTTGCTCTACACACAGGGACAAGCTGACAAAAAACCACATGGGACTGATACATGCGCAGCACACCAGAACAAAAGTGGTATGCCGAAAAATTATCAGATACTCAGAAAACAAAGAAAGGGTTCCAGAGTGGGCCCACGACCCACTCCCCTCACAAGCCGAGACCAAGGGATAGGATGCAGTAACCTGAGTGTCACCTACGGCTATACAAAGATGCACATACTGTGATCCACAACGCCACACTGCATCCCTTCACAACGCACAACCATTGCCATGCACAGGCAGGCCAGCGCACTGATGGCAGCCGCCATACACCATCCCAGGCCAGGGCAATATGCACACGCCATCAAGATAGATAAACCTTAACACAGCAGGGGCCAGCGTCAGAGCGCCGCCACCAACAGTCAGCCGTTGCAAACAGAACACAACACAGCCCCACAGAAACAGCACTGTAGCAACCAGAAACAACCAAAGACAAGCAACCCAGCACAGTGTCACCACACCGCACGAATAGCCAACAGACCTGTGGCCACGATCACATCTGCCTCACGGACGCGCCCCAAAGGAGCCACAGATTCAGCCCCATCCACCGGCCGAGCACAAACAGGACAATGGACAAAACAAAAGCAAGGGCGCATCTGCTGGCGCCAAAGACAGGCCAAAAAGGTGCCCTGTGGAGGCTGTCAAAGCCCCAGGGCCACACCCATTTTGTACATTCAGGTAAATCAAATCAGATGGGCCTGCCAGCCCCTAAGCCTCAGCCAAAGGCATCTTCAAGTGGTGAGCATGTGCAATTTTCCGCATGGTGTATGATCGCAAGAAGGGTTTCCGAACATTTTTAGGCTTCGCATTCTTCATTGCTTGTGCCAACATGGGTGTGAACCTGAAATTTTCATGTTCCCAAGGCTGTCTTGTGTTTGCATACACTTGGAAATGTGGGCAGAGGTCAAGGTGCACCCATACCATGCGCGCACACGTTTCTGTCGGTAGTTGTACGTGTTTCGCGCAAGCTACGCCCTTGTCCAAGCTACAGTGGGCGTAGGGACCGTAATAATTCCATACATTGACGTAGCTTATACAAGGGGGGGGGTAGGAATGATATTGCCATTTCTGTTTCTGCATCACTGTTTGCTCTTGATGCTGCTGTTGACACGTTGATGCTTAATCTTTCCCTGCCCCTCGACCCATCACCCCCTTTCTGCGGTTGAATGCCATCTGACACTCCTCATATTTTGCTTCCATGCAGGTGCAAAATGATACTTCAGTTGCCTTTGGAAGTATGGAATGCCATTGCTGACTTGGTCCACTCAGAGTCCTTGAGTCGAGTTTGTCGGGTGCTGAGGGAAGCACTCGGGAGTGGCCGTTACATGAAGATGAACTGCTCTGCAGACCAGAGTGTTGAGCGTGCAGTGAGGCACATTGGCAACTTGCGGTCCTTACAGCTTACAGGCCATTCATTGGGAGCCAGTGGGGCACAGGCCCTTGCAGCCCTGAAGGAGGCCCCATCACTGCATTCCCTGGCCCTTATTCTTGCGGGCAGTCGAGTGTGTGTCAGTGGGGCACATGCACTTGCAGCCCTGAAGGAGGCCCCATCACTGCATACTCTGACCCTCGATCTTCGGAGCAATTCAGTGGGAGACACTGGGGCACAGGCACTTGCAGCCCTGAAGGAGGCCCCATCACTGCATTCCGTGACCCTCATTCTGCAGCGCAATATAGTGGCAGACACTGGGGCACAGGCACTTGCCGCCCTGAAGGAGGCCCCATCACTGCATACTCTGACCCTCGATCTTGGATGCAATCGAGTAGGAGACAGTGGGGCACAGGCACTTGCAGCCCTGAAGGAGACCCCAGCACTGCATACTCTGACCCTCGATCTTCAGGACAATTCAGTGGGAGACAGTGGGGCACAGGCACTTGCCGCCCTGAAGGAGGCCCCATCACTGCATACTCTGACCCTCGATCTTGGATGCAATCGAGTGGGATACAGTGGGGCACAGGCGCTTGCAGCCCTGAAGGAGGCCCCAGCACTGCATACTCTGACCCTCGATCTTGGATGCAATCGAGTGGGAGACAGTGGGGCACAGGCACTTGCAGCCCTGAAGGAGACCCCAGCACTGCATACTCTGACCCTCGATCTGGTGGGCACTTCAGTGGGAGACAGTGGGGCACAGGCACTTGCAGCCCTGAAGGAGGCCCCATCACTGCATACTCTGACCCTCAATTTTCCTTACAATTCAGTGGGAGACACTGGGGCACAGGCGCTTGCAGCCCTGAAGGAGGCCCCATCACTGCATACTCTGACCCTCGATCTTCGGAGCAATTCAGTGGGAGACAGTGGGGCACAGGCACTTGCAGCCCTGAAGGAGGCCCCATCACTGCATTCCCTGGCCCTCGATCTGGCGGGCAATCGAGTGTGTGTCAGTGGGGCACATGCACTTGCCACCCTGAAGGAGGCCCCATCACTGCATACTCTGACCCTCAATTTGGCGTGTAATCGAGTGGAAGACAGTGGAGTCCAGGCACTTGCAGCCCTGAAGCATGCCCCAGCACTGCATACTCTGACCCTGGAACTTTGGGGCAATCGAGTGGGAGCCAGTGGGGCACAGGCCCTTGCAGCCATGAAGGAGGCTCATCACTGCGATTTCCGACCCTCCATCTTTGGGGCACCTGATTGGGAACCCGTGGGGCACAGGCACTGGCAGCCCTGGCCATAGTGGATCCAATTACCTCCCTCCATGCGTCCTGGTTTGCATTTTGTCGATGGCTGTGTAGAGTCACCGATGATTCATTACCCAGACCTCCATTTGCCTATTGCTTTTACAATCGCACTGTCAATTAGTCATAATGCCTTTTGGACAACCTGTTGTTGTGATGCCTGACAGTCAGGAACAAACGATGTACACCCAACATTTGGGACAGCTCAGTGCAACACCATGGGGCATAGCAGAGGCGGCAGCAGTATTCCTTCAGACCAGTGCGGCCAGCTCCATTGCCATCCCCATTGCCAGTGGTTCATGCGGGAACCCCATCGATGTGTTCGCATCGGATGATGAAGTGGGGGCCTTGGGAGAAGAGACAATTGGGCAGGGTGAAGGGATAATGGCGCAGGGTGAGCTGGATGAAGGGGGGTTGGAAGATGGGGAATGCCGGTACTGCCTGGGACAGGAGCATGACTCCTTGGAAATTCCGCAGCAGGAGGGCAGTGAATGGCCCCCGGGGTGGGAATCCGACAATGAATAGACTGCATTCATTGTGCCGTGTGGCAGACTCCTTTATATGTATGCCTCCCGGGTCCGCATGACCTCGCAGGCTGTCATAATATATTACTGAAGCGGGGTACCTGCACCCTGCACCCTGTCATTTACATACGCACAGATTGGCTGGTACTGCCAGTGTCGCATTCATTTGGCTGTGTGGCAGACTCCTTTATATGTATGCCTCCCGGGTCCGCATGACCTCGCAGGCTGTCAGAATATAACTCTGAAATGGGGTGACTGCACTGTGCACCCTGTCATTTGCATTCACACCGGCAGTCAGTAGTCAGTGTGAATCTTTGGGCCAGACTGATCATTCTGCCATGTGGCAGACTCTTTTATATGTATGCCTCCCGGGTCCGCATGACCTCGCAGGCTGTCATAATATATATTTCTGCAGTGGGGTAACTGCACGTTTCACTCTGTCATGTGCATTCACATAGATAGCTGGTTACTGCCAGTTTCTGGCCTACAGAGAGGCCTGTGCGTCCTGATTTGCATTGTGTCAGTGACTGTCCATTCATGTCTCATGGTTTATTGCCCAGATGTCTGTGGTTTTGCACCCTGCAACTGTGCCGCACTAGGTGGTCGACTTCGATGATCAAGTGAGGGCCCTGATGGTTTGTTGCACGGATGTCTGTTGTTTTGCACCCTGCAACTTTGCCGCAGCACGTGGTTGACTTGAATGATGAAGTGGGGGCCCCAGGAGATGAGCTAATGGGGCAGGGCGAGCCAGATGAAGGGGGATTGAAGGCTGTGACACACCAGAACACAAAAAATGGAAGGAGCCCCCCCCCCCCCCGCTACCTAGACCCCTCCCCCCTTCTCCCCCTGTTCCAATGCCACGGATAACAGCAACTAGGCAATAGCCATTAAGAATTACCAGCAACCATCCACAGGCCACCGCAATACATGTAAAATTTTCTTCTTTTGCCGAAACCTTTCAAGGAGTGGTTGTCAAGGAGGAGAGTAACCCCACCCCCCGACCCCCCTGCAACGGCACCCTTGCCATCGGCATAAACTGGGTGCAAAGGATCGGCCAAATTCTTAGACATGGCGAGAAGGTACTCCAAATTGTGTGGTGATGTGGGAGCAAAAACAGGCACGAGTGGGGAATGATCAAAAAAAGATGCCCGGCGCGCTAACGCTCCCCCAGGGGTGCAGAATTCAGGACCCTAGGACCCGTAGCAAGCATCAGGCTAAAACAAAAAATCCCTGGTGTACCAGCAGGGGCTGTAGGGTGCAGAATTCAGGACCCTGGGGCCCATGGCTACCGGTGGTGAAAAACAGCCGACTTTTCGCACAGTGCGCGCACAGCGCACGGTGTGCCACCATAAAGGGAAGGGAACTACAGAGGGAACGCGGGTGAAGGGAAGGGGAGACAGAGGTGCAGAGGGTAGAGGGAAGGTAGGTGCAGAGCGAAGGGGCGGAGGGTCATCCAGAGGGAAGGGGGCTCCCGAAGAGGGGGGAAGGGGCATGCAGAGGTAGAGGTACAGTTAGAATACCTGGGCGGATCTCCAGGCACCAGCGGACCGTAGTTAGTCCCTTCCGGCTCGCGCAGTCACTGACAGCTGCATGTTACAACTCATGCCCCACCTGGGGTTCGATCTTGGGACCTCTTGGTCAGGCGTCATGTGCTATAACAGCTCAACCATGTGACCCCCTTAAGGGCGGGGGATGCAGAGGAAACAGCGGGGACAGGGGTGCAGAGGAATGGAGCCCCCTCTTATGAATGTCAGCCGTAGGAATGAATGCTGCACACTGCTGCGGTTGTCTTTTGCACAGCCGTGTACCGCTGTCACCACATGACCGCCGGAGAGGAGCAACAGAGATATCGTGCTGCACTGTACATTGTCGCACACGGCGTTCTGAACCGACACACACTAGCAGTGCCACCCCCACACGGCACCGGCACACGGGCGCGCACCACGTGTTGCACCATCCACCCGCACGGCACGGGCCTTTTGCATCGCAAGGGCCTGCAGGGCAGTGGGCGGGTGAGGATACGGGGGTTACACTTGAGATCGGCTCTTGACATGCCAAGCGCGGCCAAGCGCCCCCACTTCACCCTTTCTCATTTAAACCGGATTCAAGCATCTTCTGGTGGGCCAGCAGAGCGTGACTGGTGCTGTTTGGAGGCCTCTTCAGGGCGCACGGTGCAGGCCCGTCCCACACACACAACATGAGGCAACAATTTCATGATGCACATGGTGCCATGCTGTGGTCAGAAAAGCCACCAGAAGGCACAGGGGTTGGGGAGTGGGGGGTGGGGGCCAACCGCCATCAAGCAAGGAGCTACTCTCAAGCAAGGGAGGGGTGGCAACCCAGCTTCGTTACACCCTGCCACAAACCAAGGTCTCCTGCTTGCTTTGGCCCATGCCTCCAGGGCTGCTGCTGACCCTTGAAGCCTTGCATCCCCCACTCGAACTTAAATTCTGCCTACACTCGCTTTGCAACAGCATTTCGAATCATGTGCGCACGGGTTTTGGGTGTATGTTATAATTCGTGTTTTTTTTTTGCGGTAGATGTGTATAACAAAAAAATCGTCTAGTTGTGTAATTTTTTTTGCGGTAAGTCGTGTAAGCCCGTCACACGCATTACCGCAAAAAAAATTTCATGACTAGACAATGTTTTTGTACATGCGTTTGCCGCAGAAAAAAAATTACACGACGTGACGATTTTTTTTGTTTCACGCATTTACCGCAAAAAAATACATGACTTACCGCAAAAAAAAAATTACACGACTTACCGCAAAAAAAACAATTGCACAATGTGACAATTCTTTTCCTACATGCGTTTACCGCAAAAATAAAAAAATTACACGACCTTACTGCAAAGAAACAATTACCAATTTTACTGAAAATGCACGCCTGTAGGCAATGTGCCCACCTGTGGGCCACTTCTGATTTTCTCCCCCGCGCTTGGCGTTGGGGACCCCCGAGAATGCATGGGTGACATAGCACTTCCGCCCTCTTCTGGCCCCCCGAGAAGGCAGGGTTAACCACTTCTGATTTTATCCCCCTTTGCAGGGCGGTCCTTAAGGACCCAGATTTTTTTTGTTAAGGTTAGGTTAGGGACTTGCAATCCACGCTTTGTTGCGTGGCCCCTTGAGTTGGGGTTAGGGACTTGCAATCCACGCTTTGTTGCGTGGCCCCTTGAATTGGGGTTAGGGACTCACAATCCAGACTTTGTTGCGTGGCCCCTCGAGTTGGGGTCAGGGACTCACAATCCACGCTTTGTTGTGTGGCCCCTCGAGTTGGGGTTAGGGACTCACAATCCACGCTTCGTTGTGTGGCCCCTCGAGTTGTGGTTAGGGACTCAATCATGCTGTGCGGGTCGTTCAAGCGCCTGGTGATGATGTGGAGGGCGTGACCGAGCTTCCTGACCCTCTTGAGCCCCCCCCCCCCCCCCAGCACCCAAGTTGAAGGTGCCTTTTCGGCTATCGAGGAGAGTGTTCAGGCCACCCCCACCCCACTCGAAGCAAGGAGGCCTCCGCCGAGCAGAGCGTGGAAAGCCCGGAGGCCAGGCCGAAACCTTCCATGGCCACTCCCACATAGGAGGAGGACACCCGTCCCAAGGTCCTCATCCACGGAGAGTGGCGCAAGGTGCCGGATGGCTACCCAGCAGATGCATCTAGCCAGCTGGAGCGTGACCAGCTTTTCATCAATGACCTGTCCAAGCAACTAGTAGCAGAGTTGCACGCCGCTTGTCAGTTTAACCCCAAAACTGGTGCAAAGCCCAAGTCCGTTGCCACAAGAACAGACTTGATCTACAAGCGTGCATTGTGCAACTACTTGTAGCAGGTGCATGTTTTGTGGGCTGTATTTTCCTCTGCCTGTTTGGTGTACCAATGGTGGAGCGTATAAGATTGCTATTATATTGGCCCCACACCAGTGTCTTGGTGGCCTATAATGGTGGCACTAGCGTTGGCCATGGCCTTGTGAGGACTCTTTTTCTTGAGCCTGATTTTGTTCCCAGTGCTGGCACACTGGATGTTGGCCATGGCCTTGTCACGACTCTTTTCTTGGGCGTGAATTTGAGTCTAGTGCCAATGACACCATGTGAAACTATGCTATATTGGCCAAGTCCCAACTAATTGGTGGTCACGCAGAGTACTATGTGCTTTGTGGACTCGGCGTCCCATCGTTAAGGTCGCTATGGGGTGCCGTAGGGAACCGGCAACTGTACATATTGCGCATGTATTGCAAAGGTTGCATTTCTTTCCATTTTTTTTATCATTTACAGGACTTACCGCAAAAAAAAATTACAAGCCCGTACCGCAAAAAAAAAAACAATTTTCTTTTGTAATTCACACGATTTACCGCCAAAAAAAAATTACACAACTGGACGATTTTTTTGTACATGAGTTACATTTTTCATGGTTTTGGTGTTGGGAGTAAGTGCCCCACATCATTTGCTGACGGGGCTGTCCTTACCACTAGCTACCAAATTGGACCTTGCTTCTATGGAATGGAAGCTGCGAGCCAAGGGACGAAACACCACCTCCTGTGCTGCATTGCGGCGCACTGCGCAGGCGCTCCACTGCACAGGCGCTCCCCCAAGCGCTCATTGTGGCCCAACACATACTCACGCCCAACGGGACAACTCGCAACCCCTGTGGTAGGAGGTGGCTCGGCATCCACATCACAAATTCAGCCGTGCCATGCAACCGTTACCTTTCCTGGGATTTGATGGACAAGGCAGTGCAGAACACGCTGCAACCCATCCATCAGTCCATCACTCAGCAGTCAAAAAATAGTCCAGGCGGACAAGCATGAGTTTTTGGTCCGGACCCCCCCAACCCCCCCACTTGAAACCCATTTTTTGGAGCTTTTGAGGGAGGTGGGGGGGGGTGGGGGGGGGCAAAAAATGACCCCCCCTTTTTTTGGGTCGAGAATCATGAATCTTTTGGTTTTTTTTTAGCCGAAACAGTGTTTCTGTGTACCGACTCCATGGGGTTCGTATGGGGCGGAGTGGGACGAGCGCTTCTGCAGTTTATGTACTTTCCAAGCGTTTTTGCTATGTTGGCGGTTTTGGCGACCTCGCCGACCCCGTGGTCCCCACTTTGAGGGGTGTGAGTGGGGATGTTGTGACAGTGTATGCCTACTAGGATACGAAAGGACGTTTTTTGCAGTCTCTAGCCCTACCGAGAACCAGTCACAACGCGTGCCAAAGACACGAAACGGCTGTTTCCACCAACAAATACACCCACCAGCTGCCTGCCGCTTCCGGAGATGAGTAGGGCTACTGGCGAGGACACTCCGGGGCTTTCCAAATCAAAGCCAAATCAAAAGTCCGGCCATTCGGCCCCCGCAAGTCGGGAATGATGGCAAGGCGGGGCCTCCAGCGTACGTCGGAAAGACCGCCACTCAACCCCTCTATCCTTGGTTTCGCAAGTACGTTTTACTTTGAGTAATTTACCGTCATCTTACAACCCTAATGGGAATGGGGACAATGGATGTCATTATAAAACAAGGCAAGTTTGTATGAATTTGGGCTATTTCATTTTCACAGCGAGATCCCCATCAACGGCTCATCACTTAAGTGTGCATTGCTGAGAGTAGATTCTCTGCGAGGTGGACTTGCCGAAGGCAATAGAATTTGCTGTTGCGTAGGCTGTTTAGTGACACTTGAAAGTTTTTTACATTTCCATTTTTTGCGAAACCCTTCCGTTGCCCGTAGGATGGGTTTGGGTGATCATTTGGTGACAATACGGGTACTTGAGCACCCATGGGGACCCACGTAGTGGCCACGCGGCCCATCTAGCCCGAGCCATGGGCCCCCCAAAAGCTTCAAAATTGCTGTTTGTAGGTGGTTCAATGACCTTTGATGTGTGCACAAACCGCTTAAGCAGCTCCCCACCCTCTGCTGGTCAAAAATGGAAATTTTTTTTTGATATTGTGACCACTTACAATGATGAAATATGCTATGTAAAGCATGTTTTAGACCCTCTTTATGTGTTTTTCACCCCATTTGGGTGTGGGCGGGGGTGGGGTGGGGGGGCTCCCAAGGGGTCTAGGGCACAACCTGCTGATGAAGTTTTCCCGCCTCAGCAGCTCCAAAATGGAAATTTCCGAAACTGATTTTTTTGATACTTTGACCATCCAAAACGATCAAATATCCTATGTAAAGCATGTTTTAGCCCCTCTTTATGTGTTTTCCACCCTATTAGGGTGTTTCAGCCGGGGGGGGGGGGGGTCCCAAGGGGCTGGGGCACAACCTGTTTATGCAGCTTTCCAGCCTCGGCATGCAGTTTTCCAGGCTCGGCCGCTCGACAATGGAAATTTTCGAAACTGATTTTTTTGCTTCCCCGACCGCCCAAAATGATCAAATATACTATGTAAAGCATGTTTTAGCCCCTCTTTATGTGTTTCCCCCCCTATTTGGGTGTTTGGGGGGGGGGGGCTCCCCAAGGGGCTGGGGCACAACCCGCTTATGCACTTTTCCAGCCTCCGTCGTCCCTCTCCCCTCTTCGAGGTGCCTTGCCGAAGGCAATAGAATTTCTGGCTCTTACAGCCAAAAAAAAAAAATCTGGCTCTTACAGCCCGTTTCAAACCACCCCCGAAAAGACAACCTAACAGTTTCAACTGTTGGATGCTATTAGGCTAGTGTGGAAACCTTTTTAGATCACCCCCATATTTTCATGACCCCTGCGTATGGCAGTTTGTGCAGTTTGCAGTTTTAACATTTGTCACGGTAGTTAGGTGCACCCGGAAATCACCTCGAAGAGAGGTTGTTAGATCAAGTGCAGGCGCGGGCGTCAAAAACACCCCCTTTTTGGGGGTCATTCGCGTAGGATACCCCAAGGCATGATATTTGATATCCAACCCCTTGTAAAATCATTATTTTACCCTATAAGACAATCCCCCAATCGATTTTTTGATTCCGAGGCCTCTATCCCCTAAAACTGGATATCCCTTTTTTGAAGGGGGGGGGGTTGAGGGGGGGTCAAAAGTTTTCGCTGAGAAGTCTCCAAGTAGTGGGGAGGCACATTGCTGTCACATCAAACTCCGGTCGAATGGTACAGCATCTTGCTGATGGGTTTTAGGTCGGCGGTTTGAATCCAAGTCGGCCGCCTGTTGTCGGCGCCACCGCCGGCATCTTCGCCCGACCGGGGTTCGAACCGCCGACCAAAAAGTCTACGGCCGGCTACATTACCATTCGGCTTCTGCTTGCCCTGCGGGAAACAGTCCTCCCCACTGCTTGGAGCCGAGTTTGCCACTGACAAAAAACCCAAACTGTGTGTTTCTGTCTGACTGACTGCTGGCCTGGCTAACTGACTGATGGGCTGACTGTCAGCCACTCTTCGAGGTGCACTGCCGAAGGCAATATAATTTTTTGGCTGGTGCTGGTGAAGGGCACTGCCACAAAAACCCCATTATCGTGACAATCATCCGAAATTACCCCCTCTCATTTTACGGAGCCAGTGCCATAAACATTTACGGCGCTAGCGTGTGTGTGCGCTAGCTAGTGTGTGCCCACTACAGAATGATCCCCCCCCTACCCATTAGTGGTGTTCACTGGTGTGTCCGGCTGCCATAGGTCATGACAGGGGTCACACGGTAACTATGGGAAGCACCAGTGGACTATGCAGGTTCCTCCCCATCTAGGCATCTCTGGCCCACCCCTGTAGTGAGTAACAATATTTGCACCACATTTTGCTGTTTTCCAAGCTCTTGACAGCCGTCATTTTTTACGGCGCCAGCGCCGTAAACATTTTTGCAGAGATACTTCAATGGAAGCAGAATCTCTACACCGAAAATTACAAAGAGGTGATGTTTTGACAGGCTGTTTGAATTGCAGAGATGAATATTTTCTTCCTTGCAGTTTTCCAAATAGGCAGAAGCCTTGCCTCTGGTTCACAAATTAGATCTTGCACCTATCCTTCTCTTTTTCGTTTCTTTTTCTACATTCCTCTAGGGCTGCCAATGAACCATGGTGCCATATCTGAACAAGGCCCAGGGTTTGACATATTGGTACAACACGTTGCTGGAACTGTGTTTTTCAGATAAATTTCGGTGTAGAGAAAATGGAAAATTTGACCGAGATTCGTCAATGTTTACGGCGCCGGCGCCGTAAATTTTCCGTTGGTTCCCCATGGGTGATTGAGGGGGTTGGAGCCCTCTCACACACATGTTTTCAAAAAGTGTGTATTTTTTACGGCGCCCTAGGTTTGGGGGTTTACGGCTGTATCTGTGCGCCTAGTGCACCCCAAGTTAATGAAGACTTGCCACGGATTGCACAGCCGGATGTCTTTAAGAGCTCCATAGGCTGAGGGTTCAGTGGAAGCGGGCAGCCATGAGCAGCATGGGCGTGGTTGCATTCCAGCAGCAACTGTGACGACACACATGCAAGAAAAGGCAGAGGAGCTTCCCCAACTGATGTCCTCTGTGGAGGGTCGGTGCCAGGCTTTTGTGGCAACCGCCGTCGTACACACTGTCCCACTGATGGAGAGGGACACACACAAAAGGCTGCCATAGTGTGCGCGCGCTTTGATTCGAAGTTGCACCTGATGAGACCCAGTGCACTCGGGCTGCGTTAATGCAGTGCCTGTTTGGCACGTATCGCACGTGTCCCATGCCCCGCATGCACAGGTGTTGTTCTGTACTGTGGCCTCGCAGTGCACATGGCCCCTGGTGAGTGGGATTTCGGTAACACATGCTTGCTCAACGACGAAGATCGTTTTGGTATGGCCTCCCGTCCCCACAGGGCCCTGCGGGGGTGGCCTGGGTCTGTGCGGGCGGTGGCCATGGCTCTTCTGAATGGTCCAAGGGCCTCCCATGAAATCGCATCGGCGGTCAACCGATGACAGTGGGCGGTCCGCCGGTGGCAGTCCATGGGCCCACCAACGGCACCTTTTCATCACCTGCGCAATGGTCATCTGCCAACAGCGCCTGGGCCCTGGGTTTCATGAGGACATGTCAACACAATCCAGAGCGAGGGAGGGCGAAAAAAGGTGCACGCGCGGGGGGGGGGGGGGGGGCGTTCGTGTCCTCTGAAGGAGGAGGGGAGGTTGGGAAAGGGGCTCTTGTGACAGGCCAGTCCAAAGAGGATTGTCTAAAAACTCTCCTGATGACGCATCATCACCTGCGCCGCGAACCGGGTCGGAAGAACTTCAAAAAAAAAAGTCCTCCATAAAACATACCTCAAAATGATTAGCGCATCGTGGGGGATCATTTTGAGCCGCGATGTGTTGGGGTACCGCGTCACGTGAGCCCTGAAAGGGGGGGGAGGTCTGGAAAGGGGGCTCCGAAGCCCCCCCCCCCCCTTCCTGCGCGCCTTGTTTCCCCCACCCCCTGACCAGCGCAGGGTTGCATCTGACCATTGACTGCCGTCCGTTGGCCACGCGGTGCCATCGGTTGGCCCCCAAATGCCATGCGTTGACCACTGACCGTTGCTGATTGGTTGTGCACCAGCCGCCGCCTTTTGATCGGCAACGGCTGTCTGCTGACAAACATCAAAGCGCCCCCAAAGCCCCGGGGCAAGGGCCCAGGCCGTAATACCACTGGGCCATTCCGCAGCCACCCGAGGCTCTGGTGCCAAAGGCGCTGACACGTTGTCTGGGGGTCAACAAGCAATTGTGACGGAATGCATGATGCATCAGCATTTGTCTCGAAATCTTTTCTGAATTCCCCTCTCTGGCACCAGCCCGCCGTGCAATCTTCTCTTTCTGAACCTGGGCATCTGCGGCCTTGTCCAAGCTACAGTAGGCTTCGCCGCGTTGATACATGATAAATGTGTGGGCGTAGGTCTGTCGGTGGGGACCTATCGCTGGACTTTCCACTGTTCTATGGCCAAGCTACAGTAGGCGCAGGGACTGTAATAGTTTGGGACTTTTGCGTAGCTATTACAAGGGGGGGGGAACCACCTATTCTGCACACATGAGTGCCGTGGTTATACCGACAGAAACTGAGTAGGACAGTAGTTATATGCATGTAGACAGCGAGTATATTATAGGGCTGTCGTCTCACCATGACGCCCGCAACTGAATCGTTTTGTTTTGGTTTTCTACTTCAGGCCCATATACTATGAGTCGCTTTTCTGTTCATAGATGTATGCACCCTGTACATAGCACCTCAAAGACCTTCGAACTGTTGCAGTGGAATCATGATTGCGTCTTTTCTGCACACATTGTTTTTCGGAGGGCCTGTGTATAGTGGGCGGGTGCACAGTGGCCAGGGCAAAGAAGGAAGGGAGGGGTCCCACTCGTGCACGTGCCACGGCATTTTCTTCAGATTTCAAGTACGACCTGAGCGAGAGCGCAAAGTACAGCGTGTCGGGCGCCGTCCAACGGCTGAACGACGGCTCCATTCCGTGGGAGTATGACTACGCCATCGTGTACAGCAACCGCGAGAAGGCCTTCTTCCTCCTGGCGAAGGCCCACATAGAGCTGAGCCTCGCCGCAGTGCAGGAACCCGCCGAGGATTGATGCGCCCCTTGGACCGCCGGGGAACGGGAACAACACCCGTGAAGATCCGATCCGTTGGGGAGTCGAGTGGGGGTTGGACACCAGATCCCTCCCCCCCCACCCCCACCCCCGCACGTCTTTGCATGTGTGCGTGTGTGTGTGGGCGGGGTCTCAGTGGGGGTAGTGGTAGTGTATCACAGCGAAACGCGCCTATGGCAATGTCAATGAAGCGCTTTTTGTTCTGAATTTGTTGTGTTGTTTTGGGATCATGGGTCCGCTCTGCAGCCTCGTGCCTCGTGGGGTTCTTGCGGTGAGCACTCTACGTTTGCATCCCACAGCCGGTCTCAACGCGCGAACCCCATTTTTCGTCGGGGAAAGGGCGGCCCTTTTGTGGAGCATGCACCACAGGTCATGCGGGGTGGGCGGCAGAGGGGTGTGGTTGGGGCTATTCGGTGACGGGGTGGTCACCTGGGGTCTGGGCGGGGGCCATACACATCACCCCGCCACCCCTCGTTCGAGGCACACGGGGCTCTGCCGTCCCTTTCTTCTTCCCTTGCAGCAGTTGCCCCCCTGCTCCTGCCGAGACCGGGCTGCCTTGGAGGCAGTGCAGGCGGAGGGCCTGTTGGACCCCGTCCTGAGGCAGCGCTCCACACGCCGGTGGGTCTGATCGCGATTTGGAGGTCTGGAGGAAGCCGGCCTCCCCTCGGCTTCGGGTTTGAGGTGTTGATGGCGATGCGGGTCTTGCACGCAGCCCCGGAGGAGCCCTCGTCAGATGTAGTCCCCCCAAAGAACAGGCCGTTCCCATGAAGGGGCAAGGGATGGCGACACATATCAGTTAATGGTCTGGCTGTCTCACATTTGTGTGTAGCGCTTGCAAGAGGAGCATCAACGAGCGGCGAACGTTGGCCGTGGACATGTGTGTGCTGCATGCCTCTCCGCTGTCAACGTGCATCATACGCTGCCATGGCGGGGCACTGGGCCGTTGTGTCGCCGGAAATGACCGGGGGGCTGTGTGTCCACGAACGCCCACACAAAGGCCATTTGTGGCCGCATGTGCTCATCGAGGGGGTCTCCGGGAGATTTGGAGTCACCAGAAAATGGAGTCCCTTTGGGGGGGGGGGGGGGTTCGTGGCCCACTGGCAATGGGCTTGTTGCAGCAGGAGTTCCGCTGGGTGCTCGGAGTGGGGTCTCCGGTGGGGGTCTCCAGTGATGTTTGGTGGTTCTATCAGGGTCCGGAGCACAGTGCATACAACCCTCCTGAAGGGGAGCCCGACGGCCCCCTGTGTCCTTCGCACTTCATGAGGGCGCTCTTGCCACGGTGTGCGCAAGGTGCACACTTTAGGTACATCTGAGGATCCTCCCAGGGATAGCAGCCACCAAGAGGCGTCCAGGAAAGAACAAACACTACCCAGAAGCCTCTGGGATTTATTGGCAACCATACAAAAAACCTCGGAAGACAGCCCTTGTGCTTGCGACCAAGCTTTTCTAGGGTTCTATGGGCTTTTTGGGTGGGTGCATCTTGCTGTGGTGCACCGGTGTTTGACCACTAATGGTTGCCACGGGGTGGACGTGGGGCGCGCGCGGTGCAGCACCACCCTCTACCAAGCTGCCCTGCCTTTGCTCTTCTCTGCATCCCACAAACTCACACCGCACGACCACAGAAGGAGCTACGGATGATTGGTAGGTCTGTTCTGCGTCCAGAGGTATGGGCACGTGCCTGTCCTCCGTGTTGCTGGACGGCCAGACAGACAGACAGCCAGACACCATCCGTTGCAGCCTCTGTAGCCGTGGGTTAGGGCTCTTTTGCGCTGCTGCGATTGAGTGATGACTTGGTTGTGGGTCTCATGGGGTTTAGGCCCCAGTGCACCCTCGCAATTGGTAGGCCCCTGCGGAAATTGCCGCTGTATTCCCCATGCCACATCTCGCGCGATGGGCAGGTTGAGTGGAGGGGGTTGGCAAAGTGGTCCGGTTTCATGGCCCCATGCTCCTCACGACAAAGGGTCAAAGGGGAGGACGCGGCGGAATGTCTTGCCGCAACATGACTACGAATGACTTCAAAGTGTGGCAGTGGCAGAAGTCAGAAGGGGGGTGTACCGCATTGGGCAGGAATGCGCAAGACCCCATCACACTCCCGTTTGCGCCATCTTGACCCACATCAGAACCCCAGGGCTACAGCAGCAATGATGTAGTGTGACCCCGCACTTCTCCTGTTTATAACTGGTCACATGATTCATAATTATTATGGAGGTCACAGTGAGTTTTGAGGGCTGCACATCGTCCCAACACAATCATCTACGACTGCTGACAGTCATTCAAATGGGTTTCTGTTGAGAACGTTGATGTGTTGCATATTGCTGATGTCTTTCCAAGAATTGAAGTCTGCGTGCGTGTTTGGAGTGTTTGGAAGTGCTGTTGTTTCATCAACGAACAGCCTTAAGCATTGATCACAGCCAAGCGTGGGGTGAAGTGGTCATGCATGTCGTTGCTGCGGCGGCAGCAGCTGTATGCCAGATGGCCAGTCTTAGGGTAACATTGCGACCGGCTCTCACGCCTTTAATTGCATCTTCCTGCAAAGAAAAACACATGGAGGGAGCATCACAAGCAACTCGAGTCAAAATTTTGGAAAAGAATGTAACACACCTGCGGAATTGCTCGCGATGTGCGCTGGGCATCTGGGCACCTTGTGAAAAACCTTTTACAAGTGTTCACAAAAATTGCTATGGGCCATTTTCTGGGTATCTACGGCCCATGGCAATTGGTGATTTCCATCATGGAGGTCCATGTTACAGGTATGTGGCCAAGAATGTGCGTGCCATTGGGTTCATGGGGACTGTAACCACATTTGATTCCTCCTCCGTTGGGGCAACCCCTGGATTTGGGGTTATGTAGCCCAAGCAGTTGTTTTAGGTGGGGTCAATTCCAAAGGAGGGGGGGTGCCAGCCAAGGTGCGTGTGTCTTTAGGCATTTTGCAAGGATTTTGGGTAAAAAATGTCCACCGGGCGGTTGGGGCGGGGGGGGGGGGGGTGAGGGTTGTTAGGATTGGTGGGTGGGGCCGGCGACAAGGGTGGCCTTTAGAACGCAATATTTTCTTTTCATTTTTCGAGGTGTTCTGGGTGTCCCGTTGAGGGGGTACACAGGGTTTGACTGGGGTTTGGCCCCTTAGATGGGGCTGCAAATTTGCAGTCAACAAACTGGTGACACCTCCATTTGGAGATATGGATTCATTTCTCATGCTTGTGCTGGCTTTTTGAGTTGGAGATATGCATTCATAGGGGTTGTGCGCGCAACGTGGGAAGTTTTCATACGTCACTGATTTCGAACTTCTACGCGTCTCTGTGCTCCGCCCTGAAATCCGTGCTCTCAGAGGAACCAGGGTACCAGTTGTCTGTGGGCACACCATACTTGCTTCGCTAGGCTGAGCACCGCTGCGTGTGTGGCGTGCACGTGTGCATCATGGATCTTCTCTGGGAGGAGCTTTAGGAATAGGGTACGTAGTGACTGTACCATGGGGCGCTTCACGGATTCCCAAGCAGGGACAATGTCATTCTTTGCATTTTGGGTCAGGATACGGGCCCGTTTTCCGAAGATGTGGGAGAGTATCCGGGGGTGGCGCGCAAATATGTACCCGTCAACCAGGGATGCCCCATGTTTTGTGCAGCGCTGCGCATTGCGGTGCCTCAACAAACGCACGCATATCCTGTACTGTGCTGGCAGGGGGCGGGGTCCTCAGGGCATCAACCACTGTCGGGTTGCGTACTTGCACGACGCTTGCAACTGATGACACGTACTTGCGTAGGTGCAGTGGGAGTGGTAGCTGATCAATGTAACGCTCGCAAAAAAGTCCTGCAGCAGCCCGGTCCGGAACGGGTGCTACCAAAAAGTTTCCATCGCATCCGCCAAACTACAGGGCTGCAGCTGCCGAACCACGCGCCGCTGCGCGTCCCTTGCATGCATGATCTGGACCCTTGCATGCATGATCTGGACGCCGCCCCCCTCACAGAAACTTTGCGTGAGCATTAATATGTGTAACTGTGTATGTACGGGGAGTTGGCACCGTAAGCGGTCGCCCAGCCTGACGGCGTACGTGACTTGGAGATTTCGCGGGCAGTGGGCAAAATATTTTGAAGACGAAACGGGGCAATTGCTGCCCGACGAAGACGAAGAGGAATACGAGGATTGCCTTCGTGGATTGGAAGTCTTCCGCTACCAATTGGCGAAAAATGGCAGGGCTGAAGACTTGGAGAAGAACATTCTTGCATTAGCGTGGCACTTGATCCAGGAAAAATATGAAAATGAGCGTGCAGATCAAAAACGGAAACGGAAACGTACGAAGGAGAACGTGCCGACGTTCAGGATGATTCAGAGATCAGGCTGGAGGAAAGGATTCTGAAGAATCAGCTTGTTGAATTGTGCAAAAGTGCTTGCCTTAACAGTCATCTTTTCAATGCAACTTTCTTTTACGGCTGTAAATGGTGGGAGAGGTTATTTTGGTGTGTGGCCCCAAAGTGGGGTCTACACATGTTTGTTTGCGTACATGTAGGCATTTCTTCAAAAGTCAGCATTGTCCCAATACCGCCCCTCTTACCACCCCTCCAATGCATCATGGGCACTGTGTGCCACACGTGCCGATGGGGCCTTGCTGTGACATGGATGTGCCACTTTGTATGCGGTGATGTCTTTTGACATTAGAAGGTTTGCAAATTACAATGCTTAGGGGGTGCCTTGAACGTAACGCAAGCACAATGCAACTACGGGTCTCACCAAGTACCCATACTTTGGAGGAAGTTGGGTGTTCAAGGCACAATCTGAATAGTAGTGATGATTACCAAACTGGGTTTACCCTGTGGATGTTTTACTACCCTTCTTGGGGTCCAGGGTGAGCAACACATTTTAGCAGCAACAACAGCAAGTAGCAGGCAGCAACCAGCAGTAGCAACAACAACAACAGACGAGTATACACTCTTTTTGGGTGGCACCATGACTCTTCCATGGCGATTGGGCTATCAAACGATTGCAAATGGGTTTTCAATAAGGCGTCTTTCACACCGTAGTGCCACGCAGTGGTCCATGTTGAGGTCAAAATAAGCCGTTTTTGACCTGACTTTCAGGATGTTTGTCCTGACCGTGCGGTGGCATCTCCAATGCAGGCTGTTTTCCTTCCACGGCAATTTCCTATGCATTGAGCCACGCTAGGACCCAGCTCGGTCCTAGTTGGAAGTCTTGATCTTGTTGACGTCAACATGTACCCTAGTGATGTTTCTTCTTCGTGACATTCTTCATCTGCATTTGGTAGCCCAATGTCCATGTAAAGGTCTTTGGCCGCAGCTGTGAAGGAAAAGCATTGTACAAGCATTTCGCTTGGTTGAGCACAGAGCAGTAGCACAGACAGGTTGAGCCCAGGCTGCTTCAGAAAAACATCCACAGACAAGGCAGCTCCGTGGAGACTGGGAGATTGGGAGCAACTCTGATGGGACTGAGACATGCAGTTTGAGAACATTGTGCCCTTTGCAATCCTGCTCTTTGTGTGTGCATCGGCACACATCCTCCAGATGTACCTGGGCCATTGGGGGCGTGTGTGCACAGCGCGCGCAGCGCAGTCTGCAGGGCACAATGGGGGAATTTCAGGGTAATTGGCAATATTCCTGCCTAAGCAAGGACTACTATCCCCCCACAATGTTAGAAAACCCCATCTTCTGCCCCCCCTCCCCCCCTGCAACACTCATCTCAACCCCCAGTGATGTGACATGCAGGCTAGAGGTTTTGGCCGACAAAACACGGCCAGAGGAAGGTGACTAGGCATACACAAGTGCTACCTGTACATAAGCTGTTTTGATCGTGGAACCATCATATCTGTGGAACTGCCGAACATTGCTGCATATGCATACCAGGACGTGCATGTGTGGAGCGCTTTGTTGACCTGCTTGCAGCCTTGCAACACAACCCCCTCCCTCAATTATCTCATGCCCCTTGACTGTGATCCCGCCCCCACCCTCCGCAGATGCGTCCTTCGCTGCCATGCCCAGCCCGTCTGTCTCAATCGCCTGCCGGGCCGCAGCACGTTTGCCTGGAAGACCGCAGCGCACCCCCGCAATGCCCCCCGGCAATCTTGTACCTCTGCCTCTCGGCCCTGTGCCTCGCGCTGGGCTGTGCCGCGGGGGCCCACGTGTGGGGGACCGCCCGTGCGGACCTCCGCATATCCCACGCCGCGGCCCTGCGCCCCCCGCCCCCCCTCAAGGTCACTGACACGCCGCACGCGCACCGGCCGCCGCCGCTCTCGCACTCCACCGCCGCGCCCGTCGCCTCAGCCCGGCCCATGCCCCGAACGGGCGCAGTGCTGCGGCCCCGACCAACGGCGGCCGAAATGCGCGACACCTCCGCCGATGCCAGTCCCGGACTCCGCTTCGCAGTGGCCGCTGCAGCGGCGCTCTCTTGTGCCGTCCTCTGCCTCGTTCGGGCGGTGCGGCGGCCGCATCGTGGGCACTCGGGCGTCATGGCCATGGCCGCGTACGGCGGCACGGCGGACCCCCCCAGCGGCTGGCCGCGGCCTGGGGGCACTGCGCGGCTGTCAAGTGTCAAGCCCCCCGCTCCGGCGCGCGCGCGGCCCAAGGGCCTCCGTGCGCGGTCCGCCCCCCGGCTCAGGGGGGGGGCGCGCGCGCGCGCTCGGCAGCGCTGCCGCGGAGGAGGGAGGGGTCGGGGCGGGGGTGTCGCGCGTGCTGATCATCGGGGGGACGGGGCGCATCGGCACGGCGGCGGCCATCCACCTCCTGAGCGCGGACCTGCCGCCCGGGCTGCGGTTGGAGGTGGTGCTCTGCGGCCGCGGCGAGGCCCGCGGGGCCGCGGCAGAGGAGGAGGTGCTGGCGGAGGTGGGCGGGGGGCAGGGCCTTGCGGAGCGGGGGCACCGCCTGGCGTGGGCCCGCGTGGACTTGACGGACCAGGCGGCGCTGGAAGGTGCGGCCCTGTGCCCCTGTGCCCCTGTGCAGGGCCCCCACGGAGACCCCGTTCAGCGCTGCCGGAGGGAGAGGGGGAGGTCCCGGACCATCCCCACCACCCGCCCTGGCCAGGCCATTGCGGAGCACGACACCCCCACGAGGGTTGTGCTTGGGGTGTGGCCTGCGTTATGGGGGGGGGGAGGTATGAGGGCAAACAAAGTTGGTGTGCGGGCCAGGGGGATGATTTCGCTGGAGAAAATTTCGGAAGGGGAAAACTCCGCCCCCTTGCAAATCCCAAAGCTTGCACTGCCTCACGCAGGCACTGCACTGCCAAAGCCCCCGGATTTCGTCGACTTCCTTAAAGACAAAATCACCTCGCAGAGGTTGTTAGATCAAAGCCAGGCGGGGCCGTATATATGGGAAAACGCCACATAGCCCCCCCGTTTTGGGCCTTTTTGGGCCTATTCGCGTACCCTACCCCAAGGGGTTGAACTGTTGGTTTAACCCCTTGTGAAATCATTATTTCGTCCAATAGAAACATCCCCCAGTGATTTTTTGGTCCGGAACCCCCCAGACCCCCCCCCCACTTGAAACCCACTTTTTTCAGGTTTTGAGGGAGGGGGGGGGTGGGGCGGGGGTCAAAAAATGACCCCCCCTTTTTTGGGTCGAAAATCATGAATCTTTTGTTTTTTTTCGATTTTGAGCCGAAAAACTGTTTCCGGGTCCCGACTCCATAGGATTTGTATGGGGCGGAGTGGGACGAGCGCTTTATGCACTTTTTAGCCATTTTTGCTATGTTGGCGGTTTTGGCGACCTGACTTGAAACGCTTTTTTTTTTGAGGCATCAGGAGAGGGGGGGGGTCAAAAATGTCGAAAAATGACACCCCCCCCTCTTATTTTGGGTCAAAAATCATGGATTTTTTGGTTCTTTCGATTTTGAGCCGAAAAGTGTTTTCGGGTCCTGACTCCATAGGGTTTGTGTGGAGCGGGGTGGGGTGAGCGCTTGTGCAGTTTATGCAGTTTTAGTCGTTTTGCTACGTTGGCGGTTTTGGCAACCTTACTGAGCCCGTTGTACCCACTCTAAGGTGTGCAAGTGGGGATGTTCGAAATCACTGTTTCCACCAATAATGGCTGGCATGTGTGCATGGAGTGGTGCACAACCTGCTTCTGCAGTTTTTTGCCCTGGGCAGCTCAAAAATCGAAGTATCCGAAACTTTTTTTTTGATATCCTAGCTACTCAGAATGATCATCCAAGCTATGTAAAGCATGTTTTACCCGTATTCATAATTTTTTTCCCCTATTTTGGGGTGTGCGTTTGCTTAGGGTAGATTCTCTGCGAGGTGGACTTGCTGAAGGCAGGAGAATTTTCACACGAGATCCCCCCCCCCCTCTGTACCTAAATGGGCCTCTCATTTTTGGCCCTCCATTCAAAGTTGTTTCGGTGTGTGGGTGGGTGGTTTGGTCTCGGGGCGTGGGGGGGGGGGTTCATCCAGATCCCGACCCCTCCCACACGTGGCTACACAAAACCCTGACCCTCCCCCAATGGAGGGAGGGGGTGGGGAGGGGCGGGGGGTCAGAGGCAAAAAAAAATTGTGTTCCCCAAATCGGCCTCCAATTTCCGGCCCTTTAATGGATTGTTTTTTCTCCCCAAGGAAAAGTTTTGTGACGTGTGGGGGTGTGTGGGGCGGGGGGGGGGGGCAGGGAAGTATTAGAACAGCCGTACACCACAGGAGGAGGGCGGGTACCTCCCCTGACCCCTCCTGCCCCCCCCCCTCCTCCCCTTCTAATGTGTAATTGAGGAATTAGGGGCCCCCTTTATTGGGGGGACCCGGTTCATCAGTCAGTCGCAGGCCATCATACCCCTTAAACCCCTCCCCTGTGCTCTCGACCACTTCCCCAAACCCCTGTTAAACAAGCACAGGGGGGCACGGACAACGGACAGCACCACTTGCAAATTTTTTTCTTTTTGGAACCATCTCTTCTTTGTTAAACGAGTACATTGTGTGATGAATGAGGATTGGTTGGCAAAAGGAGGGGACTCTTCGGAAAAAAATTTTCAGACCAGAATATCTAGACCATTCATATGTCAGAGACTGTCAGTGCCCTGGTGGTAGATCACTGAACCTCCAAGGTGGCTGAAGTTGGTTCAAATCCCAGCAGTGTCACTTTGAGGGTTGGCGAGATGCTACACAAAAAGAAAAAAATTTCTCCATTTTTTCACAGCTCATCATACTGAAAGAACTGGGACACCCTAGGAGGAGGGGGGTCCCAGCCAACCCCCCCCCCCCTCCCTCCCGCCCTTCTAATACTTCCCTGGCTGGGGGTCGGCTGCGGTTGAACAGGGCCCCAACTGCCCTCCCCCCCCCTCCCCGGGCGATTGGCAGGTCAATGAGCGCCCGCAAGGGGCCCCGGTAAACACAAGGCAATGCTCTGACCCCCCCCCCCCGCCAGAGGGACAGGGAGGACGGGGGAGAGGGACTGCGATGTGCATTGCCCTAAGAACACGGGACGATCTGCGATGCGATGGACTGAGAACGCGGTGGAGGAGGGGGGAAGGGGCTGGAGCGAAGTGGGGGGGGGGGTCCGCAACGGACCTTTTGGAGGCCCCGGGGGGTCCCTCAGGAATGGCCTGGCCCTGGCCCCTGAAGTGCGGGAGTGGGGGGTACGCAGGGCTGAGGGTCAAGGGGGAGGGCCGGGGGCCCCCCCGGAGGCGAAGGCCGTTGGGGCTCGTCATCGGGGCCAAAACGGTTGTCTCTTGGGTCCTTGACCCCCCCCCCCCCCCGGGCCCTGCCTCCCGCAGACCGACAGACACTTTGTCGGTCTGTACACACATCCCTGTTCCCGGGGGGCCTTGGGGCGGTTTGCGCGGCCAAGGGCGAGAGGCCAATAGGCGCCGCCACAGACTAACAGAGCCAACCCCCAAGGCCTTGTGCCACCCCCCCCCCCCTCTCATGGCAACCGCCTCCTTGCAGCGGATGCCCCCCCCCCCCTCTCATGGCAACCGCCTCCTTGCAGCGGATGCCCCCCCCCCATCTCATGGCAACCGCCTCCTTGCAGCGGATGCCCCCCCCCCCCCCCCTCTCATGGCAACCGCCTCCTTGCAGCGGATGCCCCCGCCCCTCTCATGGCAACCGCCTCCTTGCAGCGGATGCCCCCCCCCCCCATCTCATGGCAACCGCCTCCTTGCAGCGGATGCCCCCCCCCCCCTCTCATGGCAACCGCCTCCTTGCAGCGGATGCCCCCGCCCACCCTCATGGCAACCACCTCCTTGCAGCGGATGCCCCCGCCCCCCCTCATGGCAACCACCTCCTTGCAGCGGATGCCCCCCCCCCCCTCTCATGGCAACCGCCTCCTTGCAGCGGATGCCCCCCCCCCTCTCATGGCAACCGCCTCCTTGCAGCGGATCCCCCCCCCCCCCTCTCATGGCAACCGCCTCCTTGCAGCGGATGCCCCCCCCCCCTCTCATGGCAACCGCCTCCTTGCAGCGGATGCCCCCCACCCCTCTCATGGCAACCGCCTCCTTGCAGCGGATGCCCCCCCCCCCCCTCTCATGGCAACCGCCTCCTTGCAGCGGATGCCCCCGCCCCCCCTCATGGCAACCGCCTCCTTGCAGCGGATGCCCCCCCCCCTCTCATGGCAACCACCTCCTTGCAGCGGATGCCCCCCCCCCCTCTCATGGCAACCGCCTCCTTGCAGCGGATGCCCCCCCCCCTCTCATGGCAACCGCCTCCTTGCAGCGGATGCCCCCCCCCCCCCATCTCATGGCAACCACCTCCTTGCAGCGGATGCCCCCCCCCCCTCTCATGGCAACCGCCTCCTTGCAGATGCCCCCCCGCCCCCTCTCATGGCAACCGCCTCCTTGCAGCGGATGCCCCCCCCCCCCTCTCATGGCAACCGCCTCCTTGCAGCGGATGCCCCCCCCCCCCCTCTCATGGCAACCGCCGCCTTGCAGCGGATGCCCCCCCCCCCCCTCTCATGGCAACCGCCTCCTTGCAGCGGATGCCCCCCCCCACCTCTCATGGCAACCACCTCCTTGCAGCGGATGCCCCCCCCCCCCTCTCATGGCAACCGCCTCCTTGCAGCGGATGCCCCCCCGCCCCCTCTCATGGCAACCGCCTCCTTGCAGCGGATGCCCCCCCCCCCTCTCATGGCAACCGCCTCCTTGCAGCGGATGCCCGCCCCCCTCTCATGGCAACCGCCTCCTTGCAGCGGATGCCCCCCCCCCCCTCTCATGGCAACCACCTCCTTGCAGCGGATGCCCCCGCCCCCTCTCATGGCAACCGCCTCCTTGCAGCGGATGCCCCCCCCCCCCTCTCATGGCAACCGCCTCCTTGCAGCGGATGCCCCCCCCCCCTCTCATGGCAACCACCTCCTTGCAGCGGATGCCCCCCCCCCCCTCTCATGGCAACCGCCTCCTTGCAGCGGATGCCCCCCCCCCTCCCCCCTCTCATGGCAACCGCCTCCTTGCAGCGGATGCCCCCCCCCCTCTCATGGCAACCGCCGCCTTGCAGCGGATGCCCCCCCCCCCTCTCATGGCAACCACCTCCTTGCAGCGGATGCCCCCGCCCCCTCTCATGGCAACCGCCTCCTTGCAGCGGATCCCCCCCCCCCCCCTCTCATGGCAACCGCCTCCTTGCAGCGGATGCCCCCCCCCCCTCTCATGGCAACCGCCTCCTTGCAGCGGATGCCCCCCCCCTCCCCCCTCTCATGGCAACCGCCTCCTTGCAGCGGATGCCCCCCCCCCTCTCATGGCAACCGCCTCCTTGCAGCGGATGCCCCCCCCCCCCCTCTCATGGCAACCACCTCCTTGCAGCGGATGCCCCCGCCCCCTCTCATGGCAACCGCCTCCTTGCAGCGGATCCCCCCCCCCCCCCTCTCATGGCAACCGCCTCCTTGCAGCGGATGCCCGCCCCCCTCTCATGGCAACCGCCTCCTTGCAGCGGATGCCCCCCCCCCCCTCTCATGGCAACCACCTCCTTGCAGCGGATGCCCCCGCCCCCTCTCATGGCAACCGCCTCCTTGCAGCGGATGCCCCCCCCCCCTCTCATGGCAACTGCCTCCTTGCAGCGGATGCCCCCCCCCCCCCTTCAATTGTCAAAATCCCCCGTTCGTTATGGGTCGCCCGAGTAGGCCCCCCATCTCTCACAGTTTTTTGAACCCGCCCCCTCCACCCACCCCCCAGCCCAAATAGGGGACAACCAACCCCCTCATCCGCGCCCGGATGATGCCCTCCTCAAAAGGCGCACACGTGTACACGCCCGAAAGTCCCAACCGCCGTACCCACTACCCCCCCCCCCCCAACATTAGCCTAAGATGCTCTGGCATTGCGTCCACCATGGCCCGATGTCTTTGCCCCCTGCAGCACCCACACTGTTCCCATTGCGGAATGCCGCTCGGACGCCCTTTTGACCTCCCAGATGGACGCCCCCCCTGCCCGCTACGCCTCCGGTGAATGAGCAGGCGCGGCGTATTTAGGGCCCGGGTAAGAACAAGGGCAAGGGCAAGGGCTCAGGCCTGTGCCGAAGTGACAAGGCGCTTTGAGCTTTCGGGCCACCTGCGGGATCGTGTTGCCCTCCAGCCCCAGTGGAGGCCATGTTCGCAGCCGCAGGCTGTTGTCATTTCGACAGATGCGTACCATCGGTTGGCACTCTGTCCAACTCAGATAGAGGGGGTGCACAGGCGCATTGCCATTTCATCGTGGGAAAAAATGGAATTTTCCAAAAGGAAATATTGATTTGGGCTTTTTTTGGTACCCCCCCCCCCCTCTTGTATAAGCCACGCCCTTGTCCAAGCTACAGTAGGCGTAGGGACCGTATTAATTTGGTACGTAATTTAATTACATATGAAATGTAGTGTAGCCACATAAGACATGGGTTTGTCGTCACATTTGCCAATTTCAGCGCATGTGGCCCCCTGCTGGTGCACCGGGCATTGTTTTTTTTAAGTCTGATGCATCCCATAGGTCCTGAATTGCCAATTTCAGCGCATGTGGCCTGCGCAGGTGTGTGTCAGCAGTTGTATGTGTTGGGCGCAAGCCACGCCTTTGTCCAAGCTACAGTAGGCGTAGGGACCGTAACAATTGTGTACATTGGCGTAGCTTATACAAAGGGGGGGGGTACACAAACTTTTGGACTTTTGGGTTCCAGGACCCCCCCCCCCTCTTAAGGAGAACTCTGCCGTGCCCCAACGCATGTCCCCGCCCTCCCTTCTTCAGGATTCATGAGGGATGCCGCCGCGGTGCTGCACACCGCCGGCCCGTACCCTAAGGGCCCCCCCACGGTCCTGCAAGCGGCGATGGCCGCGGGGGTCCCGGTGTACGTCGACTTGGCCGACCCCAAGGAGTACATCGAGGCGGCGCTGGCGCTGGACGCGCGCGCCAGCGCCGCGGGCACCATGGCGGTGGTGTGCGCGGGGGCCTTCCCGGGGCTGTCCAACGTCATCGCCGCGGAGGTTGCGTCCCGGATCGATGAGCCTGTGAAGGACCTGACCTTTTCGTACTACACCGCCGGTCTTGGGGGGAGTGGCACTGTGAACCTGCTGATCACAAACTATGGCTTTGGGGACGAGGTTCCCCTCCCTTCTCCACCCCAACAGCCGGCCCCACTTTTGTACCCTCCCCCCCCGTGTCCAGCCCCCCCCCCCTGTCTTGCCCCCCCCCCCCCCTGGGGGGGGGGGGGCATCGCGGGTGGGGCTGGACACGGGGCGGGGGGGGGGCTGTTGATATGAATGTCAGGACGTGGGAAAAAGGAGCAGAAGCATCAGTAAAAGTATCAATTTTCAGCGCTGCATCGCCGGCAAACATGAATCTTTCGAAAAGGAAGTACAATTGGCATTTTTTTGTGAATCCTCCTGTTTTTTTGTTGCCACATTGTTTGCAGTCAGCGGTCCCTCTTGCTGTGCCCAGGGGAAAAGTGGCGGATGCAGGGGTAAGACCTGGTTCGCCACCCCGTGACTGCTCCATGTTGTTTTTCGTGCCCCCGCAGACTTGTGTGCGAGTCTTTGCTGATGTGCGGCCTTATGCACGTATTTGCGGACTGCCCTCGGAGAAGTTTAGCAGACATGCACCGTCCATATTTTGTTTGGTCTCGTTGTGGGCTGCAATCCAGAATCCATGTGACCTACCTTCCCATTCATGGACAGGAACAGGGCATTCGAACTATCCATCTATCTCACGAGAACCAACCCAGCGAAGGGGAAAAGAGATGCAAAACACAACAGTGATTTGCGACTCCGCCAGTACGTCTATTACATTTGCCCGAAGACCGCAGACAACATCCATTTGTCTTCACACGTGAGCGGATGGATCCAGTCCGGAAGGCGGTGGCTGGTGCAACTTGCCATGGCAAAAGCATATCCCTAGTCCCTTCGAGAACCTTTCCCAGTACTCGTGGTGCTGTGGGAATCGTTTTGCAGGACAAGGAGGGAACGAGAGAGTGTGGGATGGAGGCGCAGGGGGCGGGGGTGGATGGAGGGCTGGAGGGTGCGGGGGAGGGAGGGAGGGAGGGAGGGAGGCACAGCCAGAGCCAGGGCTGTCCTTGAGAACCCCATTTTTTTGGTGAAGGACAGCCATTAAGGACAGCCCCCAGGGGGCCACCGACCGCCAACCGCCAACCGCCGCCAACCGCCAACCACTGTTCAATACTGTTTCTGTGATTTTGTGTCCTGCCCATGTCTTGACCATGAAGCAGAGAGTGTTCCAGTAAACGTTTGTTTCTGTTGGCGTCACAAACCCTTTTCTTTCTGTTTCTTCCCCATAAAGACAGCCTTGGCCCAGAGCGGAGGGGAGGGGATGACAGGGCAAGACAGGGGGGTTACAGTGCAGAAGCTGACGTTTTGCGGTGGACCACGCTTCTGCGGTGGGCTGAGTCGAGTTTGTTGTTGCACATGTTTTTCAGAGAGCACCGCTGGGCCTGTGTTGTGCTGTTGTTCGTCCTCGCACCCCCCTGCATTACGCCAAGGCCACAGTGTTGCCCACTGCCTTAGCCCCAACCGTTGCATCTTGACCTGATTTGTGCATCGCATCCGGGGACTGTGTACGCCGTCCGCGGCCACTGGACGCCGTTTCACTGATCGCGTACAGCCCCGTTGTGTAGGGGCCCGCGGCCCTCTGCGGTTCGTGTTGTAGCCCGACCTCTGGGATCTGCAGTGTTGCATTGCCTTCCCCTCGCCCCTGTGATTGGCTCGATCTTGGCACTCACCGTTGACGGAACCCTCGTTGAATGCGCGTCGTCTTCGGCATTTTCTCATGTCTTGCATGTGTGAATCTGTCGCGTTCGCAGCGGACCGCGTGCTGCGCTTGTACGTGGGTTGATCCGTCCATCTCCGTCCATTTGTGAATGTCCGTCTGTCAGAAGATGTCTTTCTCTCTTTCTTTGTTTGTCCGTTCGTCCCTCCGTCCGTCGGTCCGTCCCTCTTGTCTCCCCCTCTCCTCCGCAGACTCCTTCCTCCCCCCCTATCCCTCTGTCTTTCTTTCTGCTTCTCTGGTCTTCAACCGTTTTTGTGAAGACGGCATGTTTGGCGGCTTCGGGACCCTCCCTTTGAAGGGGCTATGCACTGGACCCAATGGTATCCCCCCCCCCACCGGGCAACCTGGCGACCCGCCCGGGACACACCATCCGAGCCGCACCGGGTCCCCCCATCGAGGACTTGCCCTGGCGGCCCCTATGATGCCACCACAGCGCCCCCAGCACAGAGGCAGCTCCCCCACACACCCTGTACCCATGGGGGTGCATACATCCCCACCCCTGGATCTCTCTCTCTCTCTCTCTCTCTCTCTCTCCCTCTGTGTGCGTTTGTGTGGTGTTTTTTGTTGTGCTGCACCACACACACACTCGCTTGGACCAGGCGGGGAAAGCCAACGGCACGGGATTTCGCTTCCTTTCGCATGGCAAATGGACCACCATTGTTGAACGAGAGCTGGCGCAGCATAATGGGTGTTTCGGTGCAGGGCGCGTATGGACTCGTACTGGCTGCATCCCCATGGGCGGTTCTTTTTCAGCCCGGGGGTTGACCTGCACTCCGTTTGGGGGTGAATATCAGGGAAGAAAATAGTTTCGGCATCTCGGCAAGTCAGAGGTCAGTGCGGAGGGTCGGCCTATGTGGCATACGGCACATGGGTGTGTGTCCATTTTTCAGCTTAGAGATGATATCCTGGTTAGTGACTGATGCCGCCCCCAGTCATAGGGCCACTATGGTTGAAGAGCTCTGCACTGTGCTAAAGCACTATTGTGGTTTGGAAGTAGAGTGTGAGTGCATTACAAAGCGGGTACTACAATGCACGGCAAAGTGCTGCACTCAGGTCACAAAGGCCGCAGGAGTGGTTATGGTACTGCCAGGCAAGGAGGCGGCAACAGCGTTTGCGGAGCCGGCTGCCCTCACACCCAACTGAGATCTGCAACTAGGGCCGCCTCTCATCAGCCCACACCATGCATACTGCGGGTACTTATCCTGTGTTTTCACGGCACACGGAAGAACGCCCTTCCCTAGATAGACAGTTGGCTAGGGCACATCCTCAGTGCGTGCACTTGGCCGCACGTAGCCATTCTGTCCCCTTTCCGCAGGGGGACGGCCGTGCGATGCACAGAGCCAAGGCATATGCAGGGTCTCCACATGCCCACCAGTCCACCACAAAGCTGTTGCATCATCTGTCATTTCGGCTGCCCATGAAAGGTGCCAACTCCTCAAACAATTAGGGACATGGCTGGCTAAGCATGCATAATGGAGTGCAGGGTTGTACTCCTGGGTGCCGCCCCCGGATTTGGCCGTGGGAGGAATATGCGGGGCATGGAACACCAACCACTGCTCCGCGGCTGCAATTGTTGCTAGTTGCACTACCGAGGAGTGCCGCTACAAAACGGACTAACTGTACAATGTGTGTGTGTGTGTGTGTGTGGTACACCAGCGATGGTGTACTTGAATGTCTGCATTTTTGAATAGTTGTACGAGTAGTTGTACGAATAATTGACTCGTGTTACCACAATCCTCGGAGGTGGGGTGAAGTGGGGAGGGCAAAAACCGATTCATCACCCGCAGGGGTGTGAAGTGCTGAGATCACACGTATACATCGCATATACAGACCCCAGTCCGCATCCTGCCGCTGGGGTGAACCTTACCCTATTTTGGCGTGTTGTGCAATGGCCGGTTCTGCAATAGGGCAGCACTGTGCTTCTCTTCCTTGTAGGTCGCTGGGTCTACCAGTGCGCCTGTCCCTACAGCAAGGCACCTGTTGGCGTGGAAGATGCTCTGTCTTGTTTGATGGCCAACTGACGAGGCGATTCACATTTGGACTTTGCATTTTGCTCGCCTGTTTGTTGACAACCGCGCGTGCACGCGTGTGTGCGGGGGGGGGGGGGGGGCAGACAAGCGCCTGGTCGTCTACATGTCTGAGACAATGGCCCGCTGCTGCTTGCAGCGGCCACCTCTGATTCTGCCCCCTGCTCTGAAGCGGTGGGGACCCCCCAAGCGGCAGGGGTTATGTAGCCACCTTGCCCACTTGTGGGCCACCTCTGATTCTGCCCCCCGCTCTGAACTGGTGGGGACCCCCCAGGCGGCAGGGGTTATGTAGCCACCTTGCCCACTTGTGGGCCACCTCTGATTCTGCCCCCCCGCTCTGAAGCGGTGGGGACCCCCACAGGCGGCAGGGGTTATGTAGCCACCTCTGATTCTGCCCCCCCGCTCTGAAACGGGGGGGACCCCCCAGGCGGCAGGGGTTATGTAGCCACCTTGCCCACTTGTGGGCCTGATGATCCGATACTCCATGACATGCTGCATCGCCTGGTTGCCTGTTTGTTGTGTGCGCGATCCCCACACAGTGTGTGTGTGTGTGCAGGCGCCCACACGTGTGCGCGAGCAGCTGTGGGTTTGTGAATGCATGCGTGTGCCATGTGTGTGTGCGTGTGTTCAGGTGGCGACGTACCGCGACGGCAAACCGGCTCCCCAATTGAATGGTGGCCTGGATTCGCAGCGCGTGCAGTTCTATTTCGACGAAGACGACGTGTCGTTCGAACGCGTTGGGGAGCGCACAGTCTGGGCCTGGCCATTCCCGGAGGTCGGGACGGTGGCAGAGCACCTCCGGTTGGAGGGCAACAGCGACGTGCGGATGGGGACGGCCCCGGAGGCGTGGAATGTCATCATGGGGGCCTTCGCAAAGGTTTGTGCCCTGTGGTACCCAGGGGTCTTACCTTTCTGTAAACGGGACTTTTTGTTTTTTTTTCTTTTCTTCTTTTTATTTGTGGACATGCTTTGAAAAAGTCAACATTTGAATCGCAGAAAATGAATTCGGAGGAGTGCGGGTGGGTGCTGCGATTTTCTGAGGTCATTTTCAGAAGACATGCTTTGTGGCAGTGCTGACACTTTTGGAGAGGGCGTCAAGGGGTGGGAGGAGCAGGAAAGTGCTCTTGATGTCCCGGGATCCCAGCCTCCACTTGCTGTGGATCGGTGCAGTGGCTGCACCGGCACCCTGCACACTCGACAGCGGGGGCACAGCACACAGCCTTGCGGATGCGGGTTTCATGTGCACGTCAGCAACACAAACGGGCATTGAAACGGAACACAGTCAATCGCGCTTCTGAAAGGGGCGGCCTGAGAGCCCAGAGCCGCAGCACCAAGTGGCCAAGGACACAGTGCACAGGCTTCTATGGGTCACCACTTCTGCGCGGGAGCACGCCGCCCATGTGGCACGAGGGCCATTGGGGCGTAGTCGGGCATACGCAGCAGTGGGACAGAGTGTGGCCATGCTGAGGACGACCATCTCCCAAGGGGCCTGCAAGGGATGTGCATGGCTGTCACGATCGAATGGTGGGCACAGCGTGTGTTTGCCTCATAGAACAATGTGAGAACTTCGGGCCTTGGTATACATATCATCAGCCCAAGATTTAGCAGATCCTGATACAGAAATATTAGATAGTCCGCTAATTTCATTAGCCCAAGTATCTGTAGAAGAGAAGTTTATATTGGTTGTACCGTAAGTGAAAACTGGCATCTTATTCTGTTTATATATTTTTACTATCTATTTGTTTAGATAATTCTACCTTTAAAGCATCGTAAATAGTACCAAAAATATCTTCTTGAACTGAAGTAATATTTTGTACATCAACCTCTACTTCTTTATCTTCAACTTTAATCTTTTTTTCGACGGGCACAGTGAATTAGGCGTTCAATGGCCCAGACGCCGGGCTGCACACGCCTTCCCCCGCTGAAGCTGCTTGCTACAGTTGCACAGGCAGCCCACACAAAACGGGTCTCGGTCGAGCCAAGAACCCCCCGCCCCTGCCCCGCGCCTCTCTGGCCCTTTGGGCTCAGTGGAGTGCGGCCAAGTGAAGGCCTCAAGGCCACATCGAGTGCCGGCGCCTTTCAAACACGTGCGCGCCGGCTGGGGACCGCGAGGCAGTGAGTGCCAGGAGCATTATTGTGATGAATGTATTGATGCCCCCACACGTGATGTTGAAGTTCTCCATTTTGTCTTATGCAGCGTGCTTTGTGGGGAAGGTTTGCGGTCCACTCGGGTCGACTTGGGGGGCTCCTCTAGGGGAGGGTGAATCCGGGGTTAAAGCCGGGATAGTTAACACAAAAGTGGGGCGCCGGGTGCGCGCTGGGCAACCCCCCCCCCCCACCCCAGGAAGACGGAGAGGGCCCCGGTGATCGAGAGTGAGGGCCTCCCCCATCCTCAACCCTGAGTCATACCCCGATCCCTCAGTCGTGGCGGGTGTGGCACACCTCCACTGATTCCACACACCCCCGGTCTGTCCTCGCTCCCAGCCCCGTCCTGGATGGTGGTGCTGCATCTTTTTTTGGGGGGGGGGGCATGGGGACGGAGTTGGTGTGCGGGGCTTCTCCTCCTGAACCCCCTCCCCCCCCCCCTGCGTAGCCCCCCCCCCGCCCCCTGAGGGCACAGCACCGGAGGCATCGCTGGTCCAGTCCCCTTGGGGTTGATGCCCCCAGCCACCAGTGGGGCAACGCCGCTGCTGAGTCTCCAGCCAGGCACCGCGGGTCCGTGGGTCTGGTCTGACAACGCAGACCCTCCCCCCCAGGGGCCTTCGGCCAACGCCTCGGGCCAACAGTTAGTGGGCAAAGGTACTTGCCTTCGGAGTCCATGGGGCGTCGAGGTAGCCCGACGCTCCACGGGCACCAAAGGCGCCCAAAGGAATGTTTTTTCCGTTTCGCACCCCAACACCGTGATTAACCGATGCTTGGCCTTGGAGGCATATAAACCCCCCTCCCAGCCCCCCCCCCCCCCACCAAACCCCCCTCCCAGCCCCCCCCCCCCACCAAACCCCCCTCCCAGCCCCCCCCCCCCCCCCCCCCCCCCACCAAACCCCCCTCCCAGCCCCCCCCCCCCCCCCCCACCAAACCCCCCCCCAGTCCTCCCCCCCCCACCAAACCCCCCTCCCAGCCCCCCCCCCCCCCCCACCAAACCCCCCTCCCAGCCCTCCCCCCCCCCGGCAAACCCCCCCTCCCAGTCCCCCCCCCCCCCCCAAACCCCTCCTCCCAGCCCTCCCCCCCCAGGGGGCCTCGGTCCAACAGTTAGTGTGTGTGTGTGGGCGGGGTGGGGTCCGCATCCAAACCCGAGGGTGGGCCCTGTGGCCTAACCCCCTCACCACCGCCTCCATCGTCCCGCGGCCCCACGCCGCCCCATCTCTTGGTTTGCCACAGGCCTGCCCGCGGTCCTGGTGGCGCTCCCCGGCCTTCTCCGAGGGCCTGGCCCAGTTCTCCCTCCCGCTGGTGGCCCTCACCGACCCCTTCGTGGGGGAGACCCACGCGATGCGCATCGACATCACCGGCACCGCCGGGGCCCGGGCCGCCGCGGTGCAGGCGCACGTGTCGTTCCGGCGCTGCGTGGGGCAGTCCGCCGCGGAGTTTGTGATCGAGCTGCTGATGCGGCGGGCGGAGGGTGCGGCGGCGGGCTGGCGCCCGGGGGTGTACCTGCCCGAGGGGCTGCTGGCAGATCCTGCGGAGCGGGCGCGGCCCCTGCGGCGCATGACGACCACCCCGGGCACTTTTACGTGGCGTGTGGAGGTGCTCGCAGAGGACGGGGCTGTGCCGGCCGCCACCTCCACTTCTGCGTAGTCACGCATGACGCTGTGCGGCGGGAAGGAGGTGGGGTATTGAGGGGGTGGTGGGGCGGGGGGTCGAGATCCGCACCCGATGGCTTGATAGCCCCCTGGAACGCACGTGTGAAAGGTCTTCAGGTCGGGGCATGAGTTGCTGATGAGATGCCAGATTCTGAGAGTGCAGCAGCTGCAGAGGAGGTGTCTAGAGAGGCTGACCATTGCACACAGACCGAGGACGTCAGTGGAATCAGAACGTTGTTGCAAACAGACGTCTACAAGGGAACGGTTTGTCCTGGCAAATGGTTTAGAAACTCCCGCAAAGCGATTGAGTTTCAAAGCAAACGAACATTGCCGTGGCCGGCGCCGGATCTTTGCAAGGCATCGGTGGCATGGCATGGCAAGGCTTGGTGCGGCGTGCTGTCGGGGCTTCGTCAGCCGTGTCGTCACATTGGAAGCCCTGTTCTCTGAATGGATACGCAGACGTGCTTCCAAGTGTGTGTGCACGTGCGTCTTGGCCAATGGAAGTGTAGCGTTGAATTTTCTGGTTCAGCTTTGAGTAAGAGAGGCGTGTTTGCATTGTGTTGAGAACTACGACAAGTCAACCACACAGTCAATTCAGCCACACACAGGCCAACCGTCGCGTTGACAGGCATACAATCCTTTGGGCCCAGCACTTGCCCATTTTGGAGCTCTTGCCCATTTCTTGAGCTGCAACATCTAAGGACCATGAAGATGCTGATGCGGATGTTTTCACCTGGGGTAAGGATGGGGGCATCACAAGGCGACAGAGTATGGGAAGAAAGGGAAACGGGGTTGGCACAAAAAATGGCAAGGGCAGGGGTGATGATCAAGGGTATACTGCTGGAGATGGGGTGCGGAACGGGATGGATCGTCACGACCCAACAAATTAAGGAAACCAATGAGCCCATGTCTGTGTGGTATTTTGCAGTCTGGCAAATGCGCCGCCATACTGGTTCCTCTTCTGTTGATGCACTGGCCAAAATGGTCAACAAAGGCTCTCGTCTTCCACTGTGCTGCGCCTATCATTTCCACACAGATTTCATCACCAAAAATCTATTCCCAGCTCCAACAGAAGCCACAGCCAAAGACACTGCCTGTTTGCCCCCCCTCATATGCACACAACAACATCAATCTCCCCCGGAGTTCCGATGTTTACCCTCAAAACGTTGTTGCCACCTTCGTCCATCAGGCTACAGCTGCGTAGTGTTCCTCCGGTGGCAAAAGGCACCTCGCCTGACACAAATGTCTTTGCCTGTCATGTCACCTCCATCACCCGCTCGGTCCTATCTCCCACACAACCTTCTGCACTCACACATTCCATCTGCGCCAAAAATTGTTTTCTGCATCCCCCCCCGCCCTTGACACCATCCATCTCTACAGCTTGGTCTGCCACTGCCAGCGTGGGCGACCAGCGACACTTTATTCGCACCCTTGCCCCTGCATCGTTAAGCAATGCTTCTTCACCTGCGACAGGAATCGCTGTTTTGCAGACGACAAATGCACTGTTCTCCTCCCTGCTCGCAGGAAAAAGGTGATGGCTGCACTCACTGAGACAATGTCTTGGCCTGCTGAGAACCCCATTCCTAACAAATTCAACCCTTGTCTCGCACAAATCCGTGGTTTGAAGACATGTCTGTTCCTCGCACGTCCGCTGCCACACCATGCAAGCCAGTAGGGCAGTTTTTTCACCCCAGCCCCATCAGCAAGACATACCACCGTCAGACAGCCCCCTTTCATCATTTAGGGCTCAACCCCAGACGTTTACACGTGTCCCTCCCCTCCCACGAAGCCTCCCTCCCAAACTCTGAATGTCCGTACACCCGGAAGTGCCAACCGGCATACTCGTTCATCCTTTATGGCACATCCCCCAGAACTCCCACCAGAACCCCCAGAATTGGGCACCTAGCCGTTCAGCTTTGTGGCTCCTCCACTGCTTGCTTATATGGATTTGATTTTTCCTCTGTGCTCGTCGCCCATCCCCTGAGAGTGACAACAATTTTTGTCTTTTTTTTCCACTATTTGTATTCAATGGATCTGACCTGTGACTGCGCCTAATCTTATGTCACCAAGCCTCTGGTGCCATCGATTTGGCAGTGGTTTTTTGCCAAGGTGTGTGAAGAGGTAGATCCATTTGGACTTAGCTATGTTTAAAGCATCATGCGGACTGTTGCTCACCATGAAGTCAGTTGTGGCCATGGCTAGGCTGCAACCTTAGTGTCTTCTGCGTCATGGCAGGCAAAAAAAGGAAATAAAGGAAATAGCACCTATTTAATGTGTTTCATCAACCGGTTGGGACTGAAAGCTACAGCAAGAAGGATACTGGAAGCATCAGGTAGATGCATGCATTTTATTGGTCCAAGCCTTTTTTTTAGATGCGAAATCTTATTTTTTTTGGAAGCACTTTTCTTATTTTTAAGCATAAAAAAAGATTCTGCGCCAAAAAAACGATTCCATGCTAAAAAAAAAGACTTTTATATGATCATCATGTATTTCTGAAAAAGTTGCACGGGGGGTTTACAAGGAGGTCTACTGCAGCAAGCCAACCCATCAGAGGCAATGCCTGTATTTTGCAAAGTAGGTGACTCAGCCACTTTGGCCAGAGCCCATGTGCACAATTGCATACAGCAGGGGAGCCTGGGTTTTGGGATTGACCCAATATGCACCCAGTGGCCCCCTTTCCTTGTTGCCTGGTGCATGCGGTGAGGAAGTACCATTCGCAGGGATGTCATGCAAGCGGAAGGTTTTGGGTGCATTATGCGGATCTTGTGTTTCACAACAGGGTTGCCCCTTCAGAGCTGGGGGACCTATGCAGAGAGTTCATCGGAGAGGATCAGAGGTAATCTCTGAACGTTGTAAAGTAGGGTACTCAGCCATCTTGGCCGACTCGGGGTATCTCTGGGCAGTCTTCCTTTTGCTTGAGCGTGTCTTTGTTTAATCAAAGCCTTGCAACACAGTCCTGCTGCTCAGGGAGTGCATCTTGGTTTGATTCCTCTCAGAGTCTGCACACCCCCCCTGTCCATCCCACTGCCTGTGGATTGAAGGCCGGCAGCCCTCTCTCTAGAATCAATCTGTGAACACTGATCCAGCTGCAGTCCTCTCACATTATGAGTGAGCACAGGCCCAGCACCCAAGATGTGCTGCTTGCAGTTGGTAATCCCTCTCTTTCATCCCCTGTATGTGACCCTGCTGTGATTGATCTGGCGGCCAAACGCAATGTGGCCACCCTGATTCAATTGTATGATGAAGCGGTTGTGCTTGCTGCTCAACCACAGGCCCTGTCTTCAACTGCTCTGCAGCAGGGACAGGAAATCCAAAGAGGTTATGCTGCGGCGATCCGCCTGGCCTCCAAGCATCTTCAGGCCCCTGAGGGGCACCCATTCTCCAAAGCTCATACGAACCTTACGCCGCTTGAGGAGCAACAACATCAAGTATGGTCTGACTTTTCGAAAATTGCCAAGGGTGCGTCAAAAGAGGCAAAGGACAAGTTGCAGGCAGAGTGGACGTAGTGGCTGCTAGGCCCATGTAGCGCGGGCCATGTGTGCCCTCTGTTAGGTTGTTTAGTGGCACTTGAAAAATTTTGAAAGTTCAGCATTTCCAAAACCCTTTTGTCGCCCCTGGGATGGATTTGGCTGATCATTTGGTGACAATCAGTAATTGAATACCCATGTGGACCCAGATAGTGGCTGCTAGGCCCATGTAGCCCGAGCCATGGGCCACCCGAAAGCCGCGAAATACCATTTTGTACGAGTTTAGTTGGACCCAAAATTTTTGGAAAATTCGATTTCTTTGGGAACCCTTTTGTCGCCACTAGGATGGGTGGAGGTGATCATTCGGGGACATCACCGGTGCTTGAGCACCCATGGGGACCTACGTCGTTGCCGCTAGGCCCGGGCCATTGGCTTCCCTAAAAGCACCAAATTTGCTGTTTTTTGAGGTTTTTTAGTGGTACCCGAAAAGGTTCGAGAATTCAATTTGGCCCGAACCCTTTCTCTTTGGGTGATTCTTTGATGACAATACGGGTAGTTGAGCACCCATTGGGACCCAAGTAGTGGATGCTATGCCCATGTAGCCCGGGTCATGGGTCTCTCGGAAGCCCCGAAATTGCTTGTTTAGGATATTGAGTGAAACACCACGAAAAGAGGATGCACAGTAGACACACCCGGGGCAGTGGCGGAAAGGGAGGCTATGCCGCAGAGCAACACACCAGAGATGTTGGTGCCATGTGATCTATCCACGCATTATGAGTGAGGCATGGGCACACAAAGCAAGAGAGGCTATGTTATGTTCTACCCGATATTTGTCGCAATAGATACAGCGAACCGCGCGCTCTACGTATGTGGCAATATCATGCTGCTGCAGGCCATGTACTACAAAACATGGAATGGGTATTTGGACGTCTGACAGGTATCGCACAAGAGGGGGGGGGGGGGGCAAGCCTACGTAGCGGCTGCCTCATCCACTGCATCTAAAATAGTGTCCAAAAAAGTTCTTGATGTGTGAGAATACATGTTACATGGGGCTTTGAACGTTGTCACCATGCTCTGGCACTGTCTCATCAACTCGTCGACGAGGCTGTGCTTCTAAGAAGCTGGACTATACTCTATCAATGCTGCAATGTAGGATTTAGAGCCTGCAAAGGTGGGCGCTGAACCACCCGCTCAAGTTTTCCAGTATACGCACCTTGAGAGTGACCCAAGGCGTGCAAATTTGAACTGCAAAGGAATGGTCGAGCCTGAGAGGTATGTGTCCAAACAAGCAATTGCAAAGGCTCCACCACACCTATGGCATACCAAGATCCATCGGTGACGTATGCCGCCCTAGTAGGGATGCTATGTACTGCAAGGATGACCATTTTTAGTGATACCGCTACCCCCCGGGGATCACAAGAAGTGTACACTACCCTCAAGGTAGGAGGGGCCAAGTAGCCTGCTGAAGTTGCGACAAGGAGTGGTAACCCTGGTCCTTCCATGTATGTGATATGCTTGCTACGCGAAGAAAGAGTATGCAATAGGGTGCGCGTCTACATGTGCTGAGCGTTGATTGGGAAGGTAAATGTCCATACCCAGTAAGTTCATGTATCCATATTGTGAGCCCCGTAATAGAATTGCAGACCCTGTTCGTAACAAGACATATCCGGATACATTCTCCACTGTGCGGTGGGAAGACCGTGTAAAGTGGAAGTGTGAACTAGGGTTCGGAACCGGTTATCGGCTATAATCGGAGGTTATTTTAAAAACAATTGGCACAACCGGTTATTTTGAAAACTGATTTAAACTAATTAATTGGAATGTTTCCAATTTTTTCGAGTTCTTATCGGCAGTAAAATTTGTTCAATTCTTGCACTAAACAGGGGCTTTGGTAGCACTAAACGATGGCCGATGGTGGATTACAACTTCCGACGTAGTTTTGATCACTTTGCTCCGAATTATATGGGCTCTCTTCTGCCGATGGCAAGATTTTGGTCACTAAAGGGCAATTAATCGGAAAAACGGGTTATTTTGGAAACTATTAATGGGCAAAATGGGTTATTTTTGTGTAAATAATCGTTTAAAACCGGTTATTTTCAAAACTACCAGGTTCCAAACTTTAGTGTGAACTAACAGATTCGGATGCTGAAGCTGCCGCAAGTATTTCACTATGGTGATCATGGTGATCATGGTGACTGCCGCAAGGTCCACATCCCGCACCAACTAGTGATAAAAGCAATGCGGACTTCCAACATGCTCGGCATCAGATATGCCTTTTAGTTCGGTAGAGCCGCGGGGAGTTCTTATCAGGATGTCCGAAGCACTACCCTAGACCGTGTGGACCGTGTTTTTGTTGTGGGTAGCACCGAGCCTACGGCGTGTGAAGCCAGGGCAACACTACATGGGGCGATTGCCGAGCAATACCAACAAGTTGGCGCGACACTATTTCTTATCATGGTACAACAGTAGCCGAAAGTTTGTGTATACCCATGGATGGGTACTTGTGGCAGTGAATAGATGTTCGAACCATGCTCTCCATTGCGCTTGACGCTCTGGGGTGTGGTGAGGTGCTGTGCAACACGTGAGGAACCGATCAGTGCGTGCTGTGTATTAGATGACCCACCAAACGGTGCTCTGTAGTCGCGCCCGCTCACAGGCACTACTGGGGAAGGATTTGTACATGTTTCGCGAATTGAGTCGGTATGGGAAAAGGGTTTGCTAGAGACCAATAGGCGGCCGTCGGATGTGTAAGCATACCGCGTACATGCGTGCCAAGAAGCATAAGCTGAGTCCTATGCAAGTGATTGAGGTAATGACTCGGGGCCAGTAAGGCCCCAATAGGATTTGATGACTCTATGACCCAAGGCATTGGAGAAAGGACGTCTGAGTGAGGGCGTGATCCATACGTACTGACAGATGTTGGGTCGTCACAAATCCAGACACAATGGGCATTAGGGGGACATGTAACAGGGTAAATCCCAAAATGCGTTGTATGGTGAGAACAAAATCTTTGACTAGGGCATGTGGCTGTTCCTTGGAACCCTCCAGGAAACCCCGTATTTGGTCCACATGGTCGCGAGTTCCTGGGTTCGTCCATCTAACGTGACATGAAATTTAAAAATGTAGGGCGATGGACAGGTGTCGTCAACATGTCGTCAACAACTGTCACCCCTATACACTCATCCACCACATGTGCCAATGGGGCCTTGCTGTGACATAGGTATGCCACTTTGTATGTAGTGATGTCTTTTGACAATAGAAGGTTTGCAAATTACAATGCTTAAGGGGTGCCTTGAACGTAACGCAGCACAATGCAACCGGTAGGCCTGCACGGTCGCACCAAGTACCCATACTTTATAGAGGGAGAAAATCAACCTAGCTACATAACCACGCCTTCTCGGGATCTCCATAGTGCGAAAAAAACAATACATCTGCCTAGCGCCTGCCCCGTGGGGGTCCCCAAGGTGGGGAGAGACCCATATGGCCATAACCCTTGCCTTCATGAGGTCCCCATAGCTGGGCGGAAATCACCTCGGCTGCATGAACCGTTACTTCTTGGGGTCTCCACAATGGGAGGAAATCAAAATGGCTACATAGCTTTTGATTTCTAGGGTTGCCATGGTGGGGAATTCAATAAGGCCACATAACCCGTACATTCTAGGTGTTCCCATAGTAGAGGAAAATCTACATGCCTACACGACCGCCAATAGTGGGGAGAAATCAAAATGGCTACATCTACCCTACGGGGTACTGATCTGGACTCTTGGCGAGCTATTTGCAGACCTACTGTACGATAAAGTTATGGCACAAATACAAATCGGTACGCAGGTTGCCACGTCTCGACCGTCTGAAATTGTCAAAATCCTTTCATGTCCAGACCATAGTGAAATACGCTGAAATAAGATACAATAATGCGATGCATAAAATCATTTTTGTACTTTAAAACTATATAATTAATACCGCGATCGCACGCGCGCTCATCCTAGCTGCCGGCAGCCCTAGCTAGGCATACACCCGTCACAACGGGTCGCCATGGAGGGGGGGAACCGATAGGGCTGCATAACCCTTGCATTCTCGGGGGTCCCATAGTGGGGGGGCATCACCATAAATAGATAAATGTTGCTCCCTCCGCGTTCCTAGAATACGGTCAAAACAAATGACCGCACTTGCCTTCTCCGGGTCACATAGTGAGCAGAAATGAACCATGCTCCTCAGCCCCTGCCTTCCAAAAGTCCCCATACACCAATTGCGTTAGCTGAGTGACAAATGTATCTTCCACAAACGTTCTAGCAAGCACCAATACCTCCATGCCGTAGTTGGTGCTCATGTGGGGCTGCAGGAGATCGAAGCAAGAAAGATCATTGCTGTTCATCAAAACAACTCGGGGGGCAGATGCCTTCTGTATTACCAAACCGAACAACTGTGGTATCAAAAAGCCCAACAAGTGAGAAAAAGTGCTTTTCCAATGCTTTGGGGTATACTTTAGTTGTATTAGAGGTGCTCTAAGCACTCTTGCATTTTTATCTTAGTATTGGCCCAACCAAAAGTGGTGATAACACATTTTGACCTATGGAACCAAACACTAAATCAGGATATGGAGTGGACCCCTTAATCCCCTAACAATGTGAGGCTATTCATCTTTTCCTGAGTTGACTGAGAACTGACATATCCAGGGCAGAGCCTATGAATTTATCTATGTTTTCTCATGAATCATTACCTATCCTAGTGGTATGCACCCTAGGGGGCTGGGCACCTCTTTTTGAGAGGTCCTGGGTTCAATTCCCGGTCAGCCTAGCTAAGTAGGAAGATTCCATGTGACATGGCAGTGACCTCATCGCCACATGCCATGCCACCTCAGCACATATGGGACCCAAAACAAAGAGTGCACATCTCCTGAGATGGCACTATGGAGATTGAGTGACCATGGGGCAGTTTTCCAACTCTTTTTCCAAAAACATTTCAGCTATCTTTGTGAATATGCAATCCGATGTGCCCTGAGTTGCAGTTTCTGTGAATATTCTAACATCTTTCACTGTTTACACTGCAGCCCTTCATGCTTTGATCCTGATTCTCTTCTACTTGCTTATCTCTGGCTTGGGCCATCCTGGATTGGTTGTATTTCATCAAATAAAACATTTTCCTCATCAAAAACAAGCAGCAGGAAACCCTACACCAGCAGCAAGCAGCAGGAGAGGCACAACAAACACACAGTGTTGAAATCAGTATAAAACTTTCTGGTAGCAAGAGGCAGACTGTCTCTGCGTACCGGCAGCAACCCCGTGCCGTACATCCAGTGCGCTGAGATCAGTCATATATAAGCAGAAGGGCGAACGAAGATGGACACGAAGAAGGCGGACACCGACGTGAAGACAGCGCCTGAGGCACCAGCAATGCCAGCACCTGGTGAACCTGGACCTGGACCTAGCGCTGTACCTTCGGAGCCCTTACATGGGCCAGTGGACGTGGCGGAGGATTTGATGGGAGGACTTCAGTCCGCCTTCCGGGCCCTCTCAGTCGAGGAGGTGGACACCCATCCTGTGAAGAGAAAGAGAGAGAGAGAGAAGGATGCTGGAGACGAAGCAGACGAAGGAGCAGACCAAGGGCACGACCCGACGAATGATCCTACCTTCGAGGGCGCACCAAGCGCTTCTGGCCTCCACGCATCACCCTCTCCTATAACCACCACACTCCCAATTCCAGACCCAGCCGCTGCAACATCCACACCCATAACCAACCCGCTTATGGCTGAGGGCACAGGCTTTACTGGTATGCCTACCTACCTGCCTATGGTGTGAACCCACCTACCACTGCGTTTCCTGAGGCAACTACTGCCAGTGAGCCGGTGACCTCCAGTTCTGCGCTGCGATGGTATGCGGCTGACTATCACCATCCTCTACCCGCTACGGGAGCCTATGTGGATGTTCCTGGGTATGCAACCCTGAGTGGGTTGAGGAGAGGACCCGAGTCTCTTGGAGGCAGGAGTAGAGGATCGGGGAGATCCTCCAACAGGTCCCTGACGCGGTCGGAGATCAACGAGGTGCTCCGAGGAGCCACCTCTAAAATTGTTGGCGACCCCACTCAAGAGATTCGAGATAAACTGGAGCCCCTGATGATACCGCCCCAAGCGTCACCTACCACGGTGGGAATGTCACCCCATCGAGTACAGGCCAACCACCTGGTGGCAGGGCTGACAAACACCCTGGGGAGCCTGAGGAGCCGACCGATGCCGACCCCGGCAGCGATACCGAGAAGCCCTTTCGTACCGAGAACGGCCCAGCCGCCCTACAGCCACGTGACGAATTCTACGAGAGCCGAGCTGGACCGGCTGGGGCTTACAGCCTTGAGGGCAATGGTTGACGTGGAGCCCTATGGCTCTAGTGATCTAGGCGGAGACCCCTCCGATGATGAGCCGCCGTCGATGACTTCTGCTTCGCCCTCGGAGGACGACGACCCGGAGGACCCCGAGAACCCAAGTGGGAAGAAGAAGGAGAAGAGGAGGAAGACCCGACGCCCTGAGGGACGCAGGTCTCAGGAGGCTAAGGCTATTGCCACCGCCAAGATCGTGGTGAACCTGCCTGAGTTCACCGGCAAGGACCTCAGCGAGTTCGCTGAGAATTTTGGCCGGTTTCTCCGATTGACCGGCCAAACCCACGCTAGTGGACGGGTCAAGTGCGATCTGCTCCTGCAGTGCTGCAAGACCAAGTACCTGGAGAAGCAGGTCAGACAGATCGTGACTAATTCCGCCACCTTTGCCGATGTGTTGGTTGCCTTGGAGAGGCAGTACCCGACCTATGAAACCGACCTCTCCATCAGGGCCGAGATCCAGAACCTTCCCGTGCTGCCCAACAACCCCAAACCTGGCAGGGTCTCTGAGCTGTTGGCTGACCTGGAACACTGGGCTGGGCGATTGACGCCTGGTTCCTACAGCAGCGACGACCTGCTTTTCTGGTTGGTGGCTAAGCTCCCTCGAGAGCTGTGGGACGAGTGCCCTTCAACGGCAGAGCGCAAGGCCAGATCCCTCCGCTACGAGGATCTATGTGTACTACTCCTGGAGCTGGCGGCGGAGAAAGAAAGCGACCAGCACCTCAACAACTACCGTCTTGGAGGAGGAGTCTCTGGAAGCCATGGCAAAGGGTACCAAGGATCCAGACCTGGGCAGGGGACTACCCCCAAACACGCCCACGCCCGTATCATGGAAAACGTCAAGGAGCTCTTCTGGTGTGATGCCAGAGACGAGCAGGGCCACCTGCAGCACGCCCCTGACTGCGAGCAGCGAGACTGCTTCGTAGTCCAAGGGAAGCAGCAGGAGAAGAACACCGGCGCCAAGGCGAAGCTGCCGGATCACTACAGGTGTACAATCACCTGTGCCTTCTGCGGGAAGAGGAAGCACTACGAGGACGAGTGCTACCACAAGCAGCGCCTGTCGGCGAAGCTGAAAGGTGAGGATCCTGGCAAAGGCTCTGGCAAAGGTTGGAGGCAAAGGCAAAGGCAACGACTCCGGCAAGGGCAAGTCGAAAGGACGTGGACAAGGGCAAGACAAGAGTCAAGGTGGACGAGGAGGAGGCGCTAACCGCCAGCCAGACAAGGACAACAAGAACACAGACAAGAACGGAGGCAACCCCAACCCTAATCCAGGGGGGAACTCTGAGCCCTCTGGAGGGCAGTCTGGTCCTACCACACGCTCACAAACGCAGGCCCAGCAAGGACAAGGGGCCAAGCGGGAGCACGAAGGTGGTGATGACGGCAACGCTAAGAAGAGAAGCCGTTTCATGAGGATGGCCCGCAAGCTGCGGAACAAGCGGTTCGAGGTGACCTGTCCCGCGGAGTTCTGACGGGGACGCTCCGGTGGCACCCAAGACCTGGTGTTTTGGGTACGTATCCGACTAGGGGGGCGTGAATACCTGGGGGTATTGGATACTGGCGCCACCATATCTATAGTGGCCAAGAAAATTTTACCTTGTGGGAGCCTGAAGAACACCATGACCACCGCGGCTATACGAATGGGGGATGGACATGTGGTGCACAGCTGCGGGGACTGTGAAGTGGAGGTACCTATGGGCTCCCGGACTATCGCCCATCGGTTCTATGTGATGGACACTGAGGCCTTCGACTTTGTATTGGGGACTGACTTCTTCGTGCAGCACTCCCAGATACAATCCCTGACGCTGCAAGCGCCCTACCTCCTCTACGTCGACCACGGAAGTGGCAGAGAGTCTGTGCCACTGGAGCAGTCGGAACATACCTCGAGCTACCTGAGGCTATCGAAGGAGGAGCCTTCGAACATGATGGCGGCCTCCAAAACTGAGGACTATCAACTATTGGGGGCAGTCCTAGACCAAGGTCTGAAGGAGTTGGGTTACTCTAGAGAAGACCTGAATGTGGAGTTGTTCGCCAGCGACAAGCAGCATGTACTAGACCTTTACTGCAGCAAGGGGAAGAACTGCAGCTACAAATTTTACTGGCCCTCTTTCGGGATGGCCTACGGGAACCCCAGGTTCAGTGAACTGGGGAAGGTCCTGACCAAGGTGGCCTTGGAACGTTCCCGTATGGTCCTGTGTTCCCCTGATTGGGGAGCCCATGGGGGCAACGAGTACTGGCGAAACCTCCTGGACAGGCTGACTATCAGCTCTGTTCGGTTACCTGATGAGGCCATCTACGTGCCTCTGGGGCGTAAGACGCCTATTGGGAAACCCGGATGGGGGAGTATGCTCAGCGGGGTGGACGGAGGTCTTACCTCCATCCCCTGGGAGGATCTGGACCCGACTCTGGTCGAGGCTATACAACGAGAAAGCGATGGACTCGGCTTGGGTGACTTGAAGGATCGACTACGACCTCAAGATGCTATTGAGACTGTACCCGGAGGAGATGAATACGTCGTGACTAACACCAACGCCCCCAACTCTCCCTGCCATGTACCTGTTCCTGATGGAGTCTCTGAGTGTGGACTATCCGAGCTACCTAGCTCTATCCACTCAGATGACGAAACTGAGCACGACGCCTTCTTTGGAGTGGAGAACGCCGAGTACGTCACCCCACTGAAACCCCTACTCTCCATGAGGGTGGAAGACCCCGTGGACGAAGAGCTGGACCCTCGATCCAGGCTAAGGGAGTATGTGGACTCCAAGAGGAAGTTGGTGGCGAAAAAGGTATGCTACGCTAAGCCTACCCGCAGCTCATGGCCACTGAAGCAAGGATGTATGGGAGATCTATCCCAATTGAAGGAGGACCTCAAACAGAAGATCACCACCTGGCAAAGGGAGGTAGATCTTAAGCTCATGAAGAGCGTGTGGGGCGCCCATGTGAGGACCCCAGAGGAAGACGACCTCTCGGAGGAATGTGTATGTGAACCCCCTCGAGCGTGTCTATGTTGCCATCATCCATCAGAGATGGTTGAACAAGACCTCCTATATGCCTACCAAGGGTTGAAGAACACTACCAAGGGCGAAGAGTGGGTGGAGGATCACCTCCCGACGTCTATTACTCAGGGGGCAAGCAACTTACACTCTGACGAGGACATGGAGGACAAGATCAAGCTATTGGACCCGCGGGTGCAGAAGCTTATAAGGACCTATCTGGAGGTGTTCAGAGAACTACCCCCTCCAGCCTCATGTGACAAGCTGGTACAGATGGACCTCAAGCTGAAACCCGAGTTCGTGGGTCACAAGATCCGGAGGAGACCCTATCCAGCTCCTAAAGAGCAGGCCGACGAGATTGAGCGGCAGATACAAGAATGTATCGACGCTGGCCTAGTCCTGGAGTACAAGGACGGGGACTACCCCCAACACTGCAGCCCCTGTTTCCTGGTGGCTAAACCTGGGTCTACAGCCAAACGGCTGGTAGTGGACTACGGAGAGCTGAACAAGAAAACGCTGAACCACTCAGGGTCCATTCCTAATATGGCGTCTACCCTTGAGAAGATAGCCTCCTGTCGCTACAAGACCAAGATGGACAAGAGGAGCGGATTCTGGCAAGTGGACCTGACACCCAACGCTCAGGAGCTACTGGCCTTCATCACCCCTCAGGGGAGGGTGTTCAAGTGGAAGGTCATGCCATTTGGCGTGGCCAACGCACCCGCTCTATTCCGAGAGCTGATGAACAAGATCTTGTCCATCCTACGAAGGAGACCTAAGGTGCAGGAACTTATATCCCGTGGGGCGCAGATGGAGGCGAACATCGACGATGTATGCCTCGGGACCAATACCCAGGAGGACCACCTGATCCTCTTGGGTGAGTTCTTTGCGGTCTGCCAGGAGAACCACACACGACTCAAGCTGGAGAAGTGTGAGTTCATGCAGGAGACCATGCAGTACCTGGGGTTTGACGTTGGCTATGGGTGGTGGACCCCAGCGGCCTCTAATGAAGCGGTACCCAGAACCTATGGCCCATGGCCCGGAGGCCTGTGAGCCGTCACACCCGTGCGGAAGCCGTTGACACCGGCTGTCAGCGGGATATCCCTGTTCTCCAACCCGCAAAATCTGGAATCCGATTTCTAACCAATAAACCGATTTAGAATTACCATAATTTTATTGTCTTAGGCAATTTTCAGTCGGAAATCGGTGAAATACCCGATTTCTACCGCGATTTCTAATTGTCGTGAAATCGCCGCCTGATGTCGCCTGTTCGCGCGCTTTCGTCGCTTCTCCGTGGCGAGTTTTGTGAGGGATTTTTCTCGAGTACCTTTGAGGTTCTAAGAGAACTTAAGGGCTGAATCTAGAGGGTTTCTAATGTACTTTCATCTGGTGTGTTCACCAGAATTTTTCGCCGTTGCGTCTTCGAGAAAATCAACGCGCAAGCTTTTCCGTCGATCGCTCGAACTCATGGTTCTTAAGGACCATGAGTTCGGACGGAACCCTACATTCCCCCCCTATGCCTTTCATCCATGGCCCTTTCACGCGGGCATATCATTTTGTATAGGGAAGCGGGCAATGGCGACGTTTTAGGAAGCTACCGGTCTCGCAAACCCAAGTCGTTTGCGTGCGCAAACGCTAACTTTGTGGCCTTGTGAGCATGAACGTTAATAACCGAACACAATGCTCACAAGACCAAGAGCCCTAGGTCATTTTCGTTTTTCGAGCCAACTCAACGATGGCTCCACGCAATTCAATGCGTACCAAAACTCTATTTTTGAAAGAGGGCAAGTTTTGGTCGAAAATTAGGCCAAAATGGCCAAACCCCCGAGGCTCGTACTCGAAGCCTATGGGGAGTTGAGCCTCGAACCAAGGCAATATGTAAAGTAGAGACCACGAAGGACATCGTGGATGGCTTGGTTGATTCTTACAACCTTGTCTTCTATTTTATATAATTTCGCCTTGTGAGCACGCGTGCCATACTGCCTCTTTGCACACGCGCTCATATGCAAGCACTAACGACACGAGTGGGCGGAGACAATCTAACCATAGTGGGCATATTTGAAGGCACCTACTATGGGCCTACTCCAAAGGTGTTTGCTCATGTTTTTGTTCCTCAATGACCCAAAGATATGTTCATGCCAATATCGCCGATATATGCACTTTTTCCCATAAATAGTGTGCTTCAAGGATTGAGGTGTTAAAAATGCTTCCATTATGCTTTGAACCTCAACCCTTGCTGCAAAAGGGAAGCAAAGCTTCGGTTTGCATCCATGCAAAAGCCCGAGGCTCCTTTCTCTTGTGATACGGAGATACGATATTTGGAGGGACCACTTTTGGGTGAATTTTGGCCGTTTTGCCCGGAATGGCCACAAACCCCATCTCCCCCTGATTTCGCCCCCGAGGTTGCGTGCGCCACTTGACCAAGGGTAAGGGCAATTCGGAGAGGGCACATGAACCCGCATTGAATGGGGTGTTTCCTCATGTGGCCTCTCCTCTCGAAGGGAGAGTTGTGAGTCACCCAATTTGGGGTATGTTGCCATTCTGCCCCATTTGTGTGTCACTTACCCTCCAATGGGGAAAATAGCTAGAGGCGACCATGAGGGTTGGCAAGTGGCATATATTGGGACCTAAGTCCCATGTGTCTATAGCATCTTTGGTTGAAAGGATCCTCGCCGTGGCCATGGAGATATGGAATCATGAGTGTGGGCCATTTTGGCCATATTTCGCTGTTTTTGCCATTGTATGCCATATTGGAATTACCATATCTCCATGGGGCACGGGATCTAGCCAGAAGGGAAGGGCGAATATTGTAGCATATGACCAAGGGTTGAACGCCATTGAGTTTTGTATTTGCTCCTCCGGCTCATCCGGAGTTATTCAACTTTTGGTGCGATCCATGATCCCCCCGTTTGCACCGCATGCTGCTTTCTGCCCCATCCGCGTGTTCATCCCCTTGGTGAACAGTAAGCAGCCAGCGTGACAGCAAGCGATAACCCAGGGCATGGGACCAAAGGGGATATCAAGGGTCGTGAATCAAGGCTTGGCGCGACAAAATCGCCAAGGTTTCATACCCTGGACGGTCGCCCGAGACGGCCAATTTTGCCATTTTGGCAATTATGACCCCACTTGACGAACCCGTGGTGCCCTGATGCCGGGACCTCAGAGGGAACCAGGTTGGGTGAGGGCTCCAGAGAGTTCGTAGCCGAAAGGGCATAGGGTCAGTTGCCTCGTCCCTACCTCTGGCAGGTCCGGACGAGGGGTCAATTTTGGAGATTTTTGAGCTGATATCAGCTTGGGCTGAAACAGCCCATTTTCAGCTACCAACTCCTAGGGGATAATGGCGGGGCCATATCTCTGGCTCAGAGAGGAGTTGGGACCTGCCGTTAGGGGAGCATAGGGTGCCACTGTCAGTTGGCCTTGGACCCCCTTGGTTCTCAGGAACTGGCCTGTGGCTGGGCGGGACACCTCCCAAATTGGCAGGGGTTCAGGGTCCGGACTGAGTAGGGCATGGGTTGTGTTTGAGCCCCCGCCCCTGCCAGCCACTGGGAGGGAAGGACCTGGGATTGGGATACGAGTTGGGACTGAGTGTCTATTGTCCTGTGATGCCCTTACCCCAGTCCAGTCTTAACCCCATGTGTACATATCCTGATGTGTTGCTGTACATACTTTTGTTCCCTTGTTTCAGAGTGGCAAGGATCCTGAAACGCTTTGTCACATGACACGAGCGTAATGATGCCCCTGTGAGCGCAGTGCTTTGCCTGCCTGGTTGCTTGTGCGTGTCCACCGCAGCATCCCGTGGCCAGGCCCCCCACGGGAACGCGTCAAAAGCGTTTCACCGCCGCGGGCTTACCCAGCCCCCGTGTGCCACTCGGGGCCTTCGAGGGGTACGAGCAGCACCCCAACCCCGAGGACTCCAAGACCATTACGGAGCCCGCAGCGCCGCCCAGAGCATCGCCCTGAGCGACCACGGAAGCGCCGCGACCGTGAAGGAGGTGGACTGACCAGGACTCCCTCATCAGCGAGTCCCATCGGCCAACCAGCAAGGCCGCACACCCAGCTTCATCCACCTCCACAACCACACCGGAGCAACCGCTTCAACAAACACCACCAAGGACCTCAAGACCAAGTACGCCCCCCGCTGCCATGGTAAACTGGCAAGAAGCGGGCAAGAGGTGGCCGCAGCCCCACCCCCATGCGGTGCGCCTACTGCGTGGGTTGGTGTGGGACCAGCATTATCGCCACAGCCAACCCCAGTGCGAAGGCGGCATGCCCGGGAGCTTCGAGCTCCGCGAGGACATGGGCCCCGACCGCCTGCAGGCAGTCGAAGACTGGCTGCGGGTGGAGGGGTTTGCCTTCCGCTTCCGCCAGAGGCGCTGGAGGGTCTGGACCCGGACAGACAGGCCCGGCGAAGGGCTGCGCCCCGACCGGATTGAGGAGGACGAGAACTCCAACGAGTACCCGTTGGGCGCCACCATCAACGTCTCCATGTGGGACATGATCAAAAGGAAGTTCCCGGAGCCGGCGACCGAGCGCACGCTGCAGGGAAGCAGCAGCAGCGCGTCTCCGGGGAAGGAGAAGCGGTCCGCCGGGGACAGGAAGCGGGACCGGAAGTGGCAGGAGTACCAGGAATCCCTGGCCGCCGAAGCCACCCAAGGCGCCAAGGGCGGAACCCCAGCCCCCAGTCCCCAACCGGCCAGTGGCGGTCACCACCCCGGCCACACCACCCTTGGCGACTTCCTTCAAGTCGCCAAGCATGCCAAGGCCAAGCCCCGTCAGCTGCACCTGAGGAAGTCAGGTCCCAGCAGGGACGTGGAGTCGGCCCACCGCGGGAGGATGCCGGCCGACCAGGCCAGCTCCAGCAGCAGCGTCGCTCCCGACCAAAGGGACGTGGCGCGCGCCTGTGAGCGCACCTGTGGGGTGCCCTGCAACCTTCGGGTTGCCCGGCAACGGGCCACGCAGCAGAACGCTGCCATGGAGGGCGCCTTCGGCATCGCCCAGCAGGAGGCTGCGGAGTGGGAGCATGGCATGGCCATCCACGCCTCGACCGTGGCGGCCATTGCGGCCGGACTCACGGCCGCAGCCGCCCATGGGGCAACGACTGCCCAGGTCAAGGGTGAGGTGGCGGCAGCCGCCGAGGAAGCCCGCCTGACGCAGGAGGCCATTGCCTGCAAGGAGGCCGAGGTGAAGGCGCTGGAAGAGGCGCTTGCCCAAGAGAGGGCAAAGAAGGAGGCGGAGGAAAGGGCCCACGCCGAAGCGACGGCCAAGGCCCAGGCGGACGCCGCCAGGAAGGACGCCATCGAGGCCGCGCGACGGAAGGTTGCTGAGGAGAGGGCCAAGACGGAGGCGGAGCTGGCGGCGTTGGAAGCGGAGAAGGCTCGGCTGCAGCAGACCCGGGAAGCCGAGGCGGCTCGTGCCCGGGAGGAGGCCGAAGGGCGAGCTGCCGCAGCCACGGCCGCCGCAATGGCGGACGCGGAGGCCAAGCTCCGCCGCGAGACTCCCCCGGGAGGATCCCGAGTGGAGACCCTTCGAAAGCTCTTCGAAGGGGACGCCTCCGCCAGGATGACGCTGGACGAGGTCGACACGGGCAGCAGTGGGAGCAGTGGCCCCACCGCCTACCGACGGAGGAAGGGTAAGGGGAAGACGCCCGAGACGTCACAGAGACCGGCGGGCGGATACCCCCACGACTCCGACCCCTTCTTCACCGCCAGCGACGGGGATGAACGAGGCCGCCGACATCGCCGAGGAGTGGCTGGCGGAGGAGGCGGAGACGTCCCCATGGAGCCGGAAGGTGAGGGTGAGGATCTCCCTCCTCCCTACCGGAGCTCGGAGTCTTCCGCGTGCGGGACCGAGACGCCCAGGTGGGGCGACATGGACGAGGATGATGACATGGACTTCGACTACACGAAGAAGCCCCCATCCTCGGACGCACCGAGGCGACCCGGCGGAGACCCACCGGGACCCCCTGGCGGAGGACCATCAGGACCCCCTGGAGGACGCCCACCAAGTGGACCCCCTGGAGGCGGACCACCGGGCGGGGGAGGACCCCCTGGACCGGGCGGCCCCGGCGGAGGCCCTCCTGGAGGACCCCCTGGAGACCCCGACGACCCACCAGGGAACGGCGACCCGGATGCCACCTGGCGGTGGATTGTCCACCTCCGCAGGAGGGTCCAGTCCCTCGAGCGCGAGGTAGACACGGGCAAGGGCGAGATGGCTCGCATCGCCAGGGTCGCCGCGGGCGCACAGAGGGAGCTGGACATCGCCAAGATCGAGATGGTCAAGAGCGCCAAGGTCGCCACCGCCACCCAGAGGGAGCTGGACATCGCCAGGGGCGAGATCAGGCTGCTGAACAAGGTCATCAGCGGCCTGCAGCAGAGGTTGGAAATGCTCGAAGGCCGTGGGAGCGTCGCCAGCGACCACCCACCCCTGGAGTCTGGCTCGTCGGACGACGGCTGGGGACCCGGACCAGGTCCAGGCAGACCCCACGCCCCCGGCGGAGCCCCCAGGAGTCGCCCCAGCGCCAGTGCCCCCTCTCTCAGCGCCCCCTCTCACCACAGCGCGGGACGCCGTAACGAGCGCGTGCCGCCCGGCAGTGGCAGTGAGGAGTGGCGTGATGAGTGGCTCCATGCGGAGTACCACAACCGCCGTACTCCACCGCGGACGCCGGTACGCCCCCGACGCCCCGCACCAGCCCCAGAGCCAATCCCAATGGCTGGCGGGCGTTATGGTGGACTCAGGGATGAGGTCCCCGGAGGAGACGTGGAGTGGGATATCGGCGGAGGTGAGGAAGACCTGGAGGAGTTCGGCATCTCCCCGCCGCGTGGTGTACGACGGGAGGCCGCTGAACGCAGCCGCCGGCGCCGTGATGAGGAGGCATACAGGGAAGGAGTACGACGTGAACATCTAGGTTCAGCGTACATGGAGGAACCACGGCGTGGCCACACGGATACCGGGGAGGAGATGGAAGTGGCAGCCGTGGGAGTCCGTGGGAGAGGCCGATGGGAACCTCGGTCGACCTCGCGGCCGGCTTTCATGGTCTCTAAGGCCGCGGATGCCGCCGTGTGGGAAGACCTGAAGGACATCAAGCCCCCCATGTATGATGGCAACCCCCTCAACCTCGACCGCTTCTTGGAGAAGCTGGACGATTCGGGGGTGACCGTCACTGAAGACATGGATCCCGCAGATGCGGAGAGATATGTCTTCAAACGGTTCAGATACCGCCTGCCTGCAGTGCTCCAAGAGCTATACTTCGTGGCGACCAAGGAGGGGAAAATCAAGACCCTCAAGGAAGCCAAGAAGTGGCTCAACGAGCAGGAGCGGGTGGACGCTCCGCAGGTGGCTGCCAAGCGGTGGAAGTCCATCAAGCTTCAGCATGATGGTCGGGAGATCCGCGTACGGGATTGGCGAGACTTCCGGGGGCAATACACCCTCTTCCGCCGCAACGTGGAGGACTGGAATGAGGGTGACGAGCAGGCTCGCCTGCTCTCCATGCTGCCGGAAGCATGGATCAGGAGAGTCAGCAAGGAGGAAGCCAAGAGGGCCAAGTCCAACCACACGGTCAAGATGATGCTCCCCAAAGAGTATCATACGAACGTGGTGGCTTGGACAAGGAAGAACGTGGCCCGGGATGTCAAACGGCACTCCCTGCGGAACGCTCTCCTCATCACCGTCTCGGGCAATCGCGAGAAGACCGCGATGTGGCGCCTTCACGAGTGTGACGTGAGCGGCCAGAGCATCCGTCTGCAGGCCATCCCGGCGCGGATGAGTTGCGACGAGATGCTGGAGTGGGTTGGCGAGGATCTACTCAAGGAGTACCGGAACCTCCACCACAGCCGCGAGTTGAGGCCCGGCGACCGCGACGTCAACTACGTTGGCGAGGGGCCTGGCAGGGAAGCTGCCATGGACCCAGCGGGAGCCGATGGCGATGCAGCTCTCGTCGACGATGACGACGACGATGAGCCCGCCGAGATGGCCGTTTGTGCCTTCGTGGCCAACAACCTGAACGCGGGGAGCAACCGGGGAAGCTGGAAGCCCCTTTTTTTTTGCAGCAGGGTTGGAAGAAGAAGGAGAAGAAGGACCCCAGCCGCATTGGCAACCCTCCGCTGTCCTTTGGGGAGTTCATACGAGCTCACCCTCAGGGCTGTTTCGTGTGTTATGGGAGGAAGCAAGGCTTCAACCATGACCACCGGACATGCCCCATCCACCAGGCCGACACGGAGGCCTACAAGAAGGCGCACGGGTCGAAGAAGCGTGCACCCGCGGGTATCCGGGAGGCCAAAGTGGAGGTGGACAAGGACGAGCTCTCCAAGCTGATGTCGGTGGGGACTGAGTTGGCCAAGGGGATCCAGGAGATCAAGAGGAACTGGGTCCCCAGGTCGGACAACAAGGACAAGGAGAACAAAGAGAACGACCAGAACAAGGACAACGACAAGAAAGGTAGGAAAAGGGGAAAGAAGAAGGGTGTCAACGAGGTTGATGCGGAGGAGAATACCCCTACTACCACAACCGACGCCCCTTAGCGGAGCCCCTGCAGCCAAGGGCCCCAGCTAGGGCGGTCGCAGGATGGTGTCGAGGGAAGCGCCACACCATCCCAGTCGGGAGTCGATAAGCACAAAGGGACTGCCGCGGGCGGAAGGCCCGGTCCGGCACCCGACAGTCGCGGTGGCGGGGTGAGGGCAAGTGAAGGCACAAACCCTTGCACCCGTCCATCCTTCGCGACCAAGAATGTATTTGATGTGCTTCAAGATCTATCCGAGAGTATCGGAGGATCACCTGGACCGCAGCTTGATGCTGCAGATGGGCAGCCTGAGCCCATTGTCCACGACCTGCACCAGTCGCTTGTTGAGCTTCTGGAACGGCCGGAGATCCTGAGCTTGCACGCCGTACGCCGCGTTGGGCGTGAGCGGCAGTTTCACCTTAAGGTCCGTGCCTTATGCGGGGAAGTGGAGAAGGTCTTCGACGTGTTGGTCGACACGGGCGCTCAGGTCAGCTTGGTCAAGGCTGGCCTACTTCCGCCAGAGTGTTTGACCGACAGTCGGAAACCTGTCAGGCTGAAGGTGGCGAACGGCCTGTACATGGTGGGAGGCACGAAGGAAGCGGCCATTGGGCTGCAGTTCGTGAACCACCGTGGGCTGAGCTGCCCGGACCTCGGCAAGGAAATCCTCCTGCAAGGTCGCTTCTATGAGGCCGAGATGGACTGGGACATGATCGTTGGGTACGACTTCATGATGGAGACGGACTCCGGCGTTCTTCCGGCCCAGGCCTCAATGACCCTGTACCAGGACGACCAGCTCTCGTGGCTTTCGTCACCTGAGCACCATGTGGAATGCCAATGGATCCACCCGGAACGCAATCAGCTCGAAGTAGCCGCGCTGGGCACTGAGCCAACTGGGCCAGCAAACCAGGAGTACGGCGTAATGCCGGAAGTGGCGAGCCGAGTGGTCGCGGACCTGGGAGCTTCGAATCTGGCCCTGGATGCGTTCTCTTCAGGAACCTCCGCCCATCTTCGGGTTTGTGAGAAGTACTGGAGCGCCCAGGACTCCGCGTGGAAGAAGCACTGGGGTCCGCATCAGGGTTTGATGTGGATCCATTGCGCCCGATGGGACATTCCAAGGGTATAGCGAAGATTCGCAAGGACCGCTCCAAGGCAGTGCTGGTTGTTCCTATGGCATGCACCGAGGAGGAAAGCACCCGACATTGGGTGGTCTCATTGACCAACATGACCTTAAACAAGGTCGTCCTACCGGCTGGAAAGAGTGTCTATCAGGACGCTAAGGGACAGCCCATGCCACCCCAGAGATGGCGAACGGAATTCCACTATGTGGATGGGGGCCTTGATCAGGCCGACACCACGGACTTCGTGTGTGTCAACCGCATCATAGCGGAGCCATGAAGGCAATGCTTTGCGGTTTCCCCTGTTGACATCGGAGAATCGGAGGACCCCCTCACCGAGGAGGAGTTGGATCTGGTTCAGGGGTATATGGATCAGCCCTTTCACGACTGGGGAAACCAGCGTGGGGGCAAGGGCCAGGACAAAGCCTGGTGGGAAGTGGACTCGATCGTCTCTGGTTCCTTTGATGGGAACACTTTCGTACAGAGGGTGCTGGACCACATGTCCAGCCAGGACGAGCCAATCGGCGGAAACCCACCCACCTACGGCGACTTGTTCCGAGGCAAGACCAGAGATGGCCCCTTGGGCCACCTGGGGAGACCACCTGAGCCGAAGCCGAGTGGGGTCGCTACCCCTCAAGTAAGCTCAGTGGTCCAGGTGCCCGGAAAAGCCAAGGCGGAGTCCGATGATTGCCCCAAGATCCAGGCATTGAGGGCCAGGCTGAAGCAGAAGTATGGTGACACCTTCTTCAGCGGAAAACCTGTGTTTCCCCCACCGGTGCGTGGACCGTATGGCGAGGCCAAGATACGACTGAAGCAGGACCCCCGTGTGTATCGACACGGGGAGTTTGCCCTGAGGGGCGAGGGGAAGGAGGCCATGGAGAAGATCCTCCGGGACTTCATCGAGAGAGGCTGGCTTGAGCCGTGCCACTCCGAGTGGGCCCCCCCTGTGCTTCGTCGTCCCCAAGAAGGTGGCCGGAGAGTGGCGGCTCGTGGTCGACTACCGCGGCCTAAACGCCCAAACGCAGCATGACAGCTATACGCTGCCCCTCGTTGAGGACATGCTGCAAAAACAACACCGGCGGAGGATCTTCACGGTGATTGACCTGAAACATGGTTATCATCAGATGCCTCTCGCCGAGGAGTCCCGTGCCTGCACAGCCATGAGCACTCCACTCGGACCTCTCCAGTGGAAGGTGATGCCCATGGGCGTTACCAACGGCAATGCGGCTTTTCAGCGGATGCTGGAGAACCTGCTTGAGCCGGTGCGTGACTGTGCGGACCCCTTCGTGGACGACGTGATCTCCGCGTCCGGGGACCCCAGTATGAGCTACGAGGAGCTCCTGGAGGCACATGAGAGGGACGGCACTCGAGTGCTGGACCTGCTGGTTCGGCACAAACTCACGGGCAGCAGTGACAAGGACACCATTGCGGTAAGCGAGGCCGTCTTCGCTGGCCACGTAGTTGGGAACGGGCAGCGGAAGCCCATACCTGGCAAGGTGGCTGCGATGGAGCACTGGGAAAAGCCCAAAACGGTCTCTGAGCTATGGGCGTACTTGGGGTTCTGCAATTACTACTCGGGGTATATCAAGATGTATGCCGAGTATGCAGCCCCCATGACGACCATGCTCAAGGGCAACCGAGAGGAGACCAAGAAGGGGTCCAAGAAGGCTCTGGTCTGGAATGATGAGTCCGACCGTGCCTTTGAGGGGATGAAGCAGGCGCTGCTATCCGCAGTGGGTCTGCACCTCGTGGATCCTGACCGAGGGTTCGTCCTGCGCACCGACGCTTCCGACTACGCCGTTGGCGCTGTGTTGGAACAAGTGCTTGACGATGGGAGGCACGTGCCCGTGGCCTTCTGAAGCCGAGTCCTGGCGGAAGGCCAGAGACAGACGTGGACGCCCCGAGAAAAGGAGGCGTATGCCATCGTCATGGCTCTCAGGAAATGGGCTGGGTACATAGCCCTCCATCCTGTCACCGTCTGCACCGACCATCAGAGTCTGCAGTCGTGGCACAAAGAGCACGTGGACACCCCCTCTGGTCCCGCCTCCCGACGGGCAAGATGGCATGAGACCTTGGCCAAGTTCGACCTCACAGTTGTGTATGTTCCTGGCAAGGACAACACCATGGCGGACTGTCTCAGTAGGTGGGCCTATCCCGCCAGCAAGGGCATGACGGATGTGTCTGCCCATGGCGACGAGGCTGAGACCGCTGAGGCCAAGAGGATCATTGAAATGGAGCGCCTGATGGAGGAGGAGGGTGTTAAATGCTTCGTCGTTATGGCTGCGGATGCCCCCCTCGGAACGAGGATGGGCAGAGCGGTCAGAGTACTCGCCCCTGATGGTGCTGAGTCCGACAAGCACCTCTTCCCTGAATCCTGCCTCCAGCACGACTGGACCGACGACTATGCCAAGTCTGAGGCCTTTCAGGCCGAATATAGGGCTGTGACCGACCCTGATGACGGGCAGAAGTGGCCAAAGGGGCTGACTGAGGAAGATGGCAAGCTCTACAGGAATGGTAAGCTGCTGGTCCCGGAGTCCCGGGTGCTCGAGCTTTGTGAAGCTTGGCACCACCACATGATGCACCCAGGGGTCAAGAAGCAAGCCCTGGACATGCGGCGCCGGTTTGAGATCGACCAGATCAATCTCTACGCCGCCATCAAGAAGGTCAGAAGGGGTTGCTCGGTCTGTCAGGCCTGCAATCCCGATAACCGGAACGTCAAGGGGGAAGCCCAATGGACCCCGGTGCCTGACCAGCCCATGGAGAGCGTGGCCATGGACGTCTTCTCCATGCCCGAAGTCCACATTGGCAAGGAGACCTTTGACTGTGTGGTCCTTTGTGTGGATCGCCACAGCGGCTACGTATTAGCCGTTCCGGCACGCAAAAAGGGGTTGCTTGCCAAGGAAGTGGCAGTCATGATGATTCGTCATTGGCTGACCGTCTTTGACATCCCCCGCACCATTTGCAGTGACCGAGGGCCCCAGTTTACTGGTGGCTGGTTCAAGGCCATGTGTTCCCTCATGGGAATACGTCATGCCAAGAGCGTCGCCTATCTCAGCCGGTCTAACGGCTGGGCTGAAGTGGCTGGACGGCAGCTGTTCGAGAAGCTGCGCAAGATTCACATCACCAATCCACGTCGGAACTGGTTTGAGGAGATGTGGCCCGCTCTGAAGGCCCATCATGACACCCCCACTCCGGGTGGTTTGTCCCCTCACCAGATTCTGTTCGGCAGGGACCCCCTTGGTCGGGGACTTCCCTTGTCTGGTGATGGTATGGCCATGGACGCCAAGGAATTCTTTGCGCAGCAAGAGGCAACGGCGCGGGACATCCGCCAGCAGCTCGAGAAGGAGCATGCTGAGCGTCAGAAGTCCGCCCCGAGCTCGACAGCGCAAAAGTTCGGGGTGGGAGACCCAGTATGGGTGATCAGACCCCGCCCTATGGGCACCCACCGCACCAAAACCTGGTTCACACCCGGAGAGGTGGTGCGCAGGATTGGTGAGGACACCTACCGCATCAAGGTGGGTCACGGACACTTCCGGGAGCGCCACGAGAGTCAACTCCGTGTGCGGGAACCCGACCTCCGTGGCCAACATGTGTCCCTGGACTATGCCGCACATGAGGCTGATTCGGACGACGACTATGCTGAGCAGGACGACTATACCGTCGAGAAGATCCTGGCCCAGCGTCCGAACGCCTCGGCACCCGGAGGCCTAGAGTTCAAGGTTCGTTGGCGAGGCTATGGGCCGTCCCACGACACCTGGGAACCCGTCTCCTCGTTCGTGCCGCGGATTAACACCCCCTTCATGGACTACATCCGCAAGCACAAGACCAAGATCCATGTCTCTGACTTGGCAGCACTCACCCGGGCGATTGCAGCCAGGGGCGCCTGATCATCGCCCTGAGCTCTCCCCTGATGCAGTTTGAGCGCTTGTTTGGTCGACGATCGTCCCTCACTTGCTTGCTCTCTTCCATCTTTCTGTGACCTGCCATCAGAGTGGCCACACACCCCCCCCTTCTGAATCCAGGAGAGGATGGCCCCTCTTTTCCACTTCTCTTCGTCACTCTCCGCCTGCTGAATCCTTGGGAAACCAGGCAGGGCGACTGACCTTGACATTTCCTGAGCTCTTAGGGCCTTGAAGCTCGTACGACGTTGCGCAACGGATGCCGCTGTCATCGGCATTGCGATTTTTTGGTGTGTGGTCTGGTCCCATGGCACTTGCGGGATCCAGACCAGTCTACTTGTGTCTGCAGACTATATATGGCCTGAACTCAGGCGTTTTCCTGTCCACCCTCCTGCATATGCCTTATCCTAACCAGGGCGTGGTTTGGCGCTCTGTCCAGAGTGTGTTTACACGCCTATTACCCCGCTTATTGCTTGTTTTTCTGTTCCCCAGGATATGTGCATCTGTATGTTAAGTGTTATCGGCCCATCACTGAGATGTGGACTGTTTTTCCCCCCGAAGGGATGCGAATCGGAATACGAGAGCGCCCTGAGTCGCCGTTTACATGCTCCTACATAAGGTCCAGCCTGGACCAGTACCTGAGTACAGATTCTTCTGTTTGAGTGCCCGTGATACCGTGTGCCCTAGTGGCTGTGATGTGCTGAGATCCTGATGGCGCCAGGCGGGAAGCCCAGTTGCCTGACTACACTCCCAGCGGTCCGCCACTGTCAGTCCGAGTGTGAGCCTACCGACTCGCAGACGCACTTGCAGTCGGGTGGCGACCTCCGGTGTCCTGACCTCGGTCAGTCTGCCTGGGAAACTGGTGGTTTGAGGAGTCGACGCCTCCGCTCAGACTGCATGGGGACTCCCTCATGCATGGCCTTCGTGGTAATGGGGCGAGGGAAAAGACGGGCTTGATGCCCGATCCCTTATGAAGGAGCTCGTTCGGCTTTAGCACTCTGGACTCGCGTCGTGGATATGGACATGGTGCGCCCAAGGAAGGACCCGTGGGGACTCTCCCCCAGACTGCGGCCTTGGGAAGCCTGGGGTAGCCTGATGGATCTGTGTGGTTGCTTTCGACCTGTGGGACCACCTCGGTCGTCGTGTGACGCCTATGTTGGCCGTGTATGCCACTGCCACTGTGGTGGTGACCGTCGCAGCCGGCACCCGGTGCGCCTGGTATGGGTTAGGGGGTCCTTTGGATGCCGAACAATCGCCGCCAGGACCCGGGACTTGATACTTGATACTATACTTGCAGTTACTAACAGCTACAGCACCGTACCTGTCTTACTGTGGGATTTGGGCAGCCTAACCTGCAAATCAGCCTGAAGTGAGGATGTGACACCCCCCCCCCTTTAGGGGATGGTCCTGGGTACCCGCTGCCATGCTTGGGTGTTATCGAGCCCCCCCCAGGGTTTGCTCTAAGAAGGGGGGTGAAGCGGTACCCAGAACGTATGGCCCATGGCCCGGAGGCCTGTGAGCCGTCACACCCGTGCGGAAGCCGTTGACACCGGCTGTGAGCGGGATATCCCTGTTCTCTAACCCGCGAAATCTGGAATCCGATTTCTAACCAATAAATCGATTTAGAATTACCATAATTTTATTGTCTTAGGCAATTTTCAGTCGGAAATCGTTGAAATACCCGATTTCTACCGCGATTTCTAATTGTCGTGAAATCGCCGCCTGATGTCGCCTGTTCGCGCGCTTTCGTCGCTTGTCCGTGGCGAGTTTTGTGAGGGATTTTTCTCGAGTACCTTTGAGGTTCTAAGAGAACTTAAGGGCTGAATCTAGAGGGTTTTTAATGTACTTTCATCTGGTGTGTTCACCAGAATTTTTCGCCGTTGCGTCTTCGAGAAAATCAACGCGCAAGCTTTTCCGTCGATTGCTCGAACTCATGGTTCTCAAGAACCATGAGTTCGGACGGAACCCTACATTCCCCGCCTATGCCTTTCATCCATGGCCCTTTCACGCGGGCATATCATTTTGTATAGGGAAGCGGGCAATGGCGATGTTTTAGGCAGCCTATGGGTCTCGCAAACCCAAGTCGTTTGCGTGCGCCAACGCCAACTTTGTGGCCTTGTGAGCATGAACGTTAATAACCGAACACAATGCTCACAAGACCAAGAGCCCTAGGTCATTTTCGTTTTTCGAGCCAACTCAACGATGGCTCCACGCAATTCAATGCGTACCAAAACTGTATTTTTGAAAGAGGGCAAGTTTTGGTCGAAAATTAGGCCAAAATGGCCAAACCCCCGAGGCTCGTACTCGAAGCCTATGGGGAGTTGAGCCTCGAACCAAGGCAATATGTAAAGTAGAGACCACGAAGGACATCGTGGATGGCTTGGTTGATTCTTACAACCTTGTCTTCTATTTTATATAATTTCGCCTTGTGAGCACGCGTGCCATACTGCCTCTTTGCACACACGCTCATATGCAAGCACTAACGACACGAGTGGGCGGAGACAATCTAACCATAGTGGGCATATTTGAAGGCACCTACTATGGGCCTACTCCAAAGGTGTTTGCTCATATTTTTGTTCCTCAAATGGGCCCCTCAAAATGCAAAAAATTGCAAGAAAAGTTTGCGGATAATGGAATATGTATGAGTCGTGCACCTACCTCAGGCCTCACCCCCGTCATCCTCATCAACGCCTCCTTCACTTAGGTTCTTCCGGCTTCGAGGAGTCGTGACTCCCCCAGAGCTTCCCCCGAGATATTGGCAAGATATCCCACTCTGGGTTTAGTATCCTACTACCGGGCGTGATCACGAGAGCGCCAGCCCTCGCTCCACCTCACAGTAGTTGCGAATGCAAATGGGCACCTTGGGATACACATTATTTTCCACCGGAATCACCTTCGTGTTGGAATTGTTAAATTGGAATCAAAGAGTGCTACCGGATAGGGTTAACACTAGTAACACCAGCATCATACTTCGTCCTTCTCCGAGAATAAGGCTCCAAAAATGGCCATTACGTGCCCAATATAGAGTCTCGGTGGGGTTTAGTTCCGTCAATTGTATAGCCAAGAAGTGCAACAAAGTCATCTTACTTAATGTGTCCCACATAAGGACTACATGGCCACCTCTTCCAAGGTGCTGGGTGGCTTAATGTGAGCCCTTTATGCAAAAAAGAAGGCCAAAAAGGCTCAAAAAGGGCTTATTTTTGTCAAAAATCCACTGGGAGGTTGGATCGGGGGAAATGGGAACAGTAAGATCTATAGATGCGCTACGATCAATACTATTCAGCAATTGACTGCTACTCTCCCAGTGGCAGATTTTGCGAAAATGGCATTTCTTTGACTTTCATTTTGCGGCGATCGGTGCCGCGGCAGTTGCATGCGGGTACACTCCGGCTCTGGCGATGGAACTCAAACCACAGTGATTTGGGAAATAAGAAATTGACGATTGGTTTCCCGATTTCCTCGACAGTCACCTCAGGACTGATGATTTGAAAACGACAAAAATGCATTTCTGAATTTACAGACAAATCGTAAATTGAAAACCTATGTGATGCAAGCACTAACGACACGAGTTGGCGGAGACAATCTAACCATAGTGGGCATATTTGAAGGCACCTACTATGGGCCTACTCCAAAAGTGTTTGCTCATATTTTTGTTCCTCAATGACCCAAAGATATGTTCATGCCAATAACGCCGATATATGCACTTTTCCCCATAAATAGTGTGCTTCAAGGATTGAGGTGTTAAAAATGCTTCCATTATGCTTGGAACCTCAACCCTTGTTGCAAAAGGGAAGCAAAGCTTCGGTTTGCATCCATGCAAAAGCCCGAGGCTCCTTTCTCTTGTGATACGGAGATACGATATTTGGAGGGACCACTTTTGGGTGAATTTTGGCCGTTTTGCCCGGAATGGCCACAAACCCCATCTCCCCCTGATTTCGCCCCCGAGGTTGCGTGCGCCACTTGACCAAGGGTAAGGGCAATTCGGGGAGGGCACATAAACCCGCATCGAATGGGGTGTTTCCTCATGTGGCCTCTCCTCTCGAAGGGAGAGTTGTGAGTCACCTGATTTGGGGTATGTTGCCATTCTGCCCCATTTGTGTATCACTTACCCTCCAATGGGGAAAATAGCTAGAGGCGACCATGAGGGTTGGCAAGTGGCATATATTGGGACCTAAGTCCCATGTGTCTATAGCATCTTTGGTTGAAAGGATCCTCGCCGTGGCCATGGAGATATGGAATCATGAGTGTGGGCCATTTTGGCCATATTTCGCTGTTTTTGCCATTGTATGCCATATTGGAATTACCATATCTCCATGGGGCACGGGATCTAGCAAGAAGGGAAGGGCGAATATTGTAGCATATGACCAAGGGTTGAACGGCATTGAGTTTTGTATTTGCTCCTCCGGCTCATCCGGAGTTATTCAACTTTTGGTGCGATCCATGATCCCCCCGTTTGCACCGCATGCTGCTTTCTGCCCCATCCGCGTGTTCATCCCCTTGGTGAACAGTAAGCAGCCAGCGTGACAGCAAGCGATAACCCAGGGCATGGGACCAAAGGGGATATCAAGGGTCGTGAATCAAGGCTTGGCGCGACAAAATCGCCAAGGTTTCCTACCCTGGACGGTCGCCCGAGACGGCCGATTTTGCCATTTTGGCAATTATGACCCCACTTGACGAACCCGTGGTGCCCTGATGCCGGGACCTCAGAGGGCACCAGGTTGGGTGAGGGCTCCAGGGAGTTTGTAGCCGAAAGGGCATAGGGTCAGTTGCCTCGTCCCTACCTCTGGCAGGTCCGGACGAGGGGTCAATTTTGGAGATTTTTGAGCTGATATCAGCTTGGGCTGAAACAGCCCATTTTCAGCTACCAACTCCTAGGGGATAATGGCGGGGCCATATCTCTGGCTCAGAGAGGAGTTGGGACCTGCCGTTAAGGGAGCATAGGGAGCCACTGTCAGTTGGCCTTGGAGCCCCTTGGTTCTCAGGAACTCGCCTGTGGCTGGGCGGGACACCTCCCCTATTGGCAGGGTTTCAGGGTCCGGACTGAGTAGGGCATGGGTTGTGTTTGAGCCCCCGCCCCTGCCAGCCACTGGGAGGGATGGACCTGGGATTGGGATACCAGTTGGGACTGAGTGTCTATTGTCCTGTGATGCCCTTACCCCAGTCCAGTCTTAACCCCATGTGTACATATCCTGATGTGTTGCTGTACATATGTTTGTTCCCTTGTTTCAGAGTGGCAAGGATCCTGAAACGCTTTGTCACATGACACGAGCATAATGATGCCCCTGTGAGCGCAGTGCTTTGCCTGCCTGCTTGCTTGTGCGTGTCCACCGCAGCGTCCCGTGGCCAGGCCCCCCACGGGAACGCGTCACTATGGTCAAACCCCTGATGGATGCTAAGGTACGACACGAATACCCCAAGAAAGGAGTTCATGATGTACGCAGTTTCATTGGGGCGTGCAACTTCTATCGCCGCCATATCAAAAACTTCACCTACACCAGCGCCATTTTGACGGACTTGATCAAGAAGAGTACTACTTGGCGCTGGGGCCCACAAGAGCAACAAGCGTTTGACGAGCTCAAAGACAAGCTGGCCAACGCTAAGTGCTTGGGCGTGCCTAGGGCACAAGGGGAGATTATCCTGGTGGCCGACGCCAGCAATGTGGGCGGTGGTGGAACGTTGTTCCAATGGCAAGCACTAGAGAAGGAGGAGTTCGACTCGGCCATTTCCCAATGGGGGACGGAAGATCTCAACCGAGATGGAACCCTCAAGCACAGCTACCCTGACGACAAGTGGGTCCTAGTACCTCTGGGCCACTGGAACTGGAAGTGGAACCAGGCCAGGGGGAACTACTCCACCTATTGAAGCATTTTCGGCGGGGGTGATGTTCCGTGCGTCCACAGAAAAATTGTAAAAATTGAAAATCCTTCAACCCATCACCCCAACCTCTCCAAGTACTACATGAAGTCTATTCCAAACTTCGATACCATTGGAGTTGCGTAAATGGTCTTGGAATCCTTGCTCGCCCCATGGGGAGCGTCCGCGGACACAATCTGGCGTCTATGGACAAAGAGAAGGTATATGTGAAATAATATGCAAAATAAATGCGTTAACATGTACAATGTATGAGTAACAATTCTATACTATAAAATAGCATAAAAAGGAAGACGAAATGAAGGCGACGGCGTCGCCGCCATCAGAAAATCTGACGGCTACGAGGCGTCGCCATCAGGATCTCCACTGAGATCCTGCCCAAACTGGGCCAACCAGTGGTTTTTGGGGGAAAAACAACGAAATAAAGTGATTTTTGAGTCAAAAACACTCATTTTGCGCGTCTCCCCCCAACGCGTAGCGTAAGCGACGCGACGCGTTTCTGTGCCAATTCAACCTACATATGAAAAGGCCCACTGTTGGGCTACGCCATAGGCGTCTGAGCGATTCCTGGAATCGCCTCAGCATTTTTTGAAAAATGCGTGAACGCGCCTTTTTTCGCAAAAATGGACCTTCGCGGAACGCCGCGAAAAAGGTCACGCTATAATCTTTTATTCCTAAAAACGATAAAACAATAATAAAATTGCCTAAAATCTTTAGAAATCGAGAGTTAAATTCTCGATCTGGAGCTGCGTCGCGCAGGCGACGACTGTCGTCGCCAGCCCAAAAAAGACGTAAAATGTCGATTTCTGGGGTATTTTACAGAAATCCCACAGAAATCAAGATGCCGTAGCATCGACAGGAAAATTCCTGATCTGGCCTGGCGAAGAGCGCCACAGGCTGTGCAGCGGGTATGGGTGAAGCACCCCATACCGCTTCACCCCCCTCCTTAAAAGCCTTGCCTATATCCAAAGGAAGGCAAGGCCAAGGAGGCGCTCTGACCCCTGCAGTGTCCTGGTTTCAAAACTGATTCATCAGAACAGTGGGGGGGGGGGGGCTTCGTGAGTAATTTACATGGGGGGGAGCACCACCCACATGAAAAAAAAAAATTAAATTTTTTTTTTTTTTTTTTTTTTGATCTTGCAATATTCATAGGGCAATTGCCCCTCAGGCGACAACACTGGTCCCTGGCACTCCTCGTAGCCTCTGGTGACCAGACCAGGGGCGCTGCAGGGCCTTCCGCCCTGACTGATGGCACTTAGGTGCACATATTGGCCCTTTTTCTCCATGGGCATGGAAATCAATAATTCAATAAATTCGGAAAATTCGGAAAAAATTATTTAGGGTCAAACCCAAGGCAAGGCCTTCCACCGAGCCTGAATTTAGGGCCATTTCCTGCCCAAGGCAACCCGTGCCAGTTTAGGGTCGATTCCCAACCCAAGGTGACGAATTAACGCACCTAATTTGGGGGGTTTAGGGTCATACCCAAGGCGCCCCACGCCTATTTAGGAAGGGACCTCCCGGAGGGTCATCCAACCCAAGGCGACGAATTAACGCGCCGGATTTGGTTACTGGTGGACGAGCAGCGCCTTCCGCGCCGCATGCTGTCTTCGCTTCACGGATCAACCATCATAGAAGTCCATCCACTTGTCAAGCTGCTGCTGGGTCTGGGGGGAAGCACCCCAGACCTCTGCTGGGATCGTCGTCGTCGTCGCAGGAGCTCCTGGAGCTGATCTCAGGGCTGTCGTCGTCGCTGCTGTTGCCTTGGGGGCCAGTCTTGGCCCAGGCGTCCCTTCTTGCACTGTATTTCCACCAGGGCAATACCTTAGGCTGCAGTCTGTTGCGCTGCGGGAGTTGTCGAACACCAGGCAGCAGGTGCAGACCTCGACGTTGTGGGAGCTCATCGACAGGTCCTCCAGTGAACCACGCGGACAGCGGCAAGACCATTTTGAAGCATTTTCGGCGGGGGTGATGTTCCGTGCGTCCACAGAAAAATTGTAAAAATTGAAAATCCTTCAACCCATCACCCCAACCTCTCCAAGTACTACATGAAGTCTATTCCAAACTTCGATACCATTGGAGTTGCGTAAATGGTCTTGGAATCCTTGCTCGCCCCATGGGGAGCGTCCGCGGACACAATCTGGCGTCTATGGACAAAGAGAAGGTATATGTGAAATAATATGCAAAATAAATGCGTTAACATGTACAATGTATGAGTAACAATTCTATACTATAAAATAGCATAAAAAGGAAGACGAAATGAAGGCGACGGCGTCGCCGCCATCAGAAAATCTGACGGCTACGAGGCGTCGCCATCAGGATCTCCACTGAGATCCTGCCCAAACTGGGCCAACCAGTGGTTTTTGGGGGAAAAACAACGAAATAAAGTGATTTTTGAGTCAAAAACACTCATTTTGCGCGTCTCCCCCCAACGCGTAGCGTAAGCGACGCGACGCGTTTCTGTGCCAATTCAACCTACATATGAAAAGGCCCACTGTTGGGCTACGCCATAGGCGTCTGAGCGATTCCTGGAATCGCCTCAGCATTTTTTGAAAAATGCGTGAACGCGCCTTTTTTCGCAAAAATGGACCTTCGCGGAACGCCGCGAAAAAGGTCACGCTATAATCTTTTATTCCTAAAAACGATAAAACAATAATAAAATTGCCTAAAATCTTTAGAAATCGAGAGTTAAATTCTCGATCTGGAGCTGCGTCGCGCAGGCGACGACTGTCGTCGCCAGCCCAAAAAAGACGTAAAATGTCGATTTCTGGGGTATTTTACAGAAATCCCACAGAAATCAAGATGCCGTAGCATCGACAGGAAAATTCCTGATCTGGCCTGGCGAAGAGCGCCACAGGCTGTGCAGCGGGTATGGGTGAAGCACCCCATACCGCTTCACTATGAGCAGGAATTGCTCGCGGGTATGCTAGTGCTATCCTCACAATCACAACTGTTGGGGAGTAACCCTGTGGTCTGGCTTTGCGACCAAGAACTGGTCCGCACTTTCCAGAAGGGCCCCCCACCTGAGAAGGCCAAGCTACGGCGCTGGTGGACCTACCTCAGTCAACTACAGCTGACGGTACACCATATCCAGGGAGTGAAGAACGAGTGTGCGGACCACATCAGCCGCAACAACTTCGACGCCCTGATTGGTGCCCCGTCTGAAGCGCTGGCTAAGGAGGCGTTCAGCCGTATGGACGTCCACTTCGACCTCAACATGACGATGATACGCCCCCTGGATGGACTCCAACAATCGGAGTACCTGAAGGAGTTTGGGGATATCTACAAGCGCCTGGAGAAACGCCTTGAACCCCTCCTGTTCAACCAAGATCAGTGGAAGAGGGACAAGAGCTACCTCTGGCACGAGGACCGCATCGTGGTGCCTATTGACAGAGTCCCAGCGCTGCTGAAGTGGACCCATGAGTCCAGCGGTCATGTGGGTGCTGACCGTACCCTGAGGCTGTTCAAGCAGTGGTTCCACACTACGTGGACTGACGATGAACTGCGGAAAACTCTCCAGCCTATCGTGGACAAGTGCCCGTGCAGGTCCTGCAAACCAGGGGATATCAGGGACAGAGGTCTCTACTCGACCCTGCCCATCCCTCACTGTGCTAACAGTGTTCTATACGTGGACTACACGGAGATGCCGAAGGTCGGGGGCTATGACTTCGCCCTCGTTGTAACCTGTGGGTTGACCAGGTTTACCAGGGTGTTCCCATGTACCAAGCACATTACCGGGGAGGAGACTATCAAGATACTCCTGGAGGAGTGGTTTTGTGTCTATGGGGCGCCCAAGGAGATCAACTCCGATGAGGACGTACGAGTACGTTCAGATACCGGTTGGTACAAGAGGGTCCTGAGAGCCCTCAATGTCCAGGTGTCTACGGGGATCCCCTACTCGCACACGAGCAACCCCCTATGTTAGCGACAGATCCGTGTCCTCAAGGAGAATGTAAGGATATGGTGCAAAACTGAACGCACCAGAGACTGGGTGAGACTACTCCCCGTCATATCCTTGATGATGAACTCCCAAGAGAGTTCAGCTACTGCCTACTCGCCCCATGAGCTATTCCTAGGGCGCCTGGCGTGGTTCCTACATGCCCCCTATCCAGAGGACACCCATTCTTCTGTGGGTGAATGGGTCCAAGAGCAACAAGCGAAGGTGGACAAGGCCAAGGCTATGCTCCAGAGAGTGAGGGAGCGTCAGTGGAACAAGAAGAACAAGCACCGAGTACCGGCCGCCTACCAAGAGGGGGACTGGGTGCTGGTGCACCACAGTCGACTACCCGCCTGGCCACGCTCTACCAGCGATGACCCATACTTCGGGCCGTACAAGATTCTATCAGTGGATGGACACCGTATCACCGTGCGGTGTTCTCCCCGTCTAGGGGGGACCCTGGTGTGCGCTGCTCAACATCTGAAGCGCTACTATGATCGTGAAGACCTCTGTGGGGAAGAATGGGAGCTTAACGACGAGGAGATTGCCGCCCTAGACCTACAAGGGGCTGCCAGCCCTATGGAAGTTGAAGGGGAACTCCCCGACATGAACGCCGAGGAGATGGCTAAGGAGGGCTTCTACCTGGTGAAGTCTTTCCTACGCCACCGCTATCGCCAGGGTTGGCGCTTCCTCACCTTCTGGGAAGGGTTTGGAGTCGAAGAGGCCACTTGGGAGCCCTTCTCTGCGTTTGTTCTACCTGAGGGACGCCTAAACTCAGTTCTGGTTGACTACTTGTCCCAGAACAACCTTGGTGAGTTGCTGAGGCTCGCTGAGACGCTTGCCTCCAAGACTAAAGCTAGGGACTGAACCTTACCCCTAAGTGTGCTACGTATGTCTGTGTGTGTCTCAGTTCTCTCCCGGGCGTGGCTCCCGAATCAACGGGCTTCGTTGATGTCGGACCGAAGGTCCTAGTCAGTTACTGGTACCACTCCTATGGCGCCCAATTTCTGTGCTGGCGCCTATCCATGGGGGAAGACGGCAAAAGCCCTACCTACTAGAGGGGAGGGGTGGCCAAGTGTGCTAAGGGCATACAAAACGCCCATTTTTGCTAAAGGCCAAAAGCTAACGCACTCCCCTGCCCACGAGGAAAAGCACGCGGGTCAGGAGACACCACTACTCTACACACCCTACCTACAGTGGCACCATCTTGGTGGGCGAGCACTTCTGCAACTGGCTCAAGCCCCCACTCAGGATTACCACTCCTACACTCACGCTCTACTGGGTGTTGTTGGAGATCAAGTCGTGAGTCCTAATGACCCTCCTGTGAAGAAGACAAGAGAACACAGCGCTGCTACAAGACTCGTTCACGGAGACACGAGACGAGCAATGTGTATGCTGCATACGAGACGAGCACACCTGAGGTTTATACCTGATTCATTGAAGTCTTTTTGTTGATTTTGGAATTCTTGGATTTTTGATTCTTTCTGTCAGTGTGGGTGGAATCTGTATGTTTATTTATTTATGTGTGTCTCATCATTTTCCTGTATACGTGAGACATACGTTTATAATCTCATTATTTTTGCATTTTCCGGCGCTTCGCTAGGAGCCGCTCTTGCGCGCCGCCTTTTTCTGCGTAGGTATTTCTTGATTTAAAAAATCGAGAGATGACTACAATTTTTATAAAAATGTGCATCTGATGCACAATTGGATTCTGCTCAGGTGTGTTGTCTTAGAAAAATTCTAGGCCGTCATTTGACGGACTTAGGTGTTGTCGCTTCGCGCTTGCGTGGATTCGTCCATAATTCTCCCATTCCTGCCTCTGCAGATATCCTCGCGAAAGCGTCGCTGAGTAGGCCGCTTTCTGGGCCGAAAAGCAGCAGCCAGGAGACTGAGCAGAACCCAAGACCCCACCAAGGGGCAATTTAATTTCCTGACTACTCCCTTCGCCCTAAGATCAGGACAGCAGGTCGCCAGCAGGTTTTAACAACCAGAGCGGATGTCCATACAGAGTCTGGCGTTGGGTTAGTGTCGCGCTGCGTCTTGGAGGGAGGGATGCACATGCATATGTTTTTGGCATGCTCCCAAACTAACCCAACCAAGCCACAGGAACCCCGGCAGCGCCATGAGCGCTGAGCTTTATGTAGGAAATGTCACGAACAAAGCAGCAAAAAGGCGCCAGCCATGGTGAGCGCCCATTTTTCCAGTGTGAGGGAGGCTATAGGTATTTTAAAGTAGATGTGGAAACCAAGGAAAGGCCAAGAAAAATACCCTTTTTCCTGAAAGTGCGACAGTGGTGGCCACCACAGCACAAGGGGGGAGTAAGAAAAAGTGCTTTTCCAATGCTTTGGGGTATACTTTAGTTGTATTAGAGGTGCTCCAAGCACTCTTGCATTTTTATCTTAGTATTGGCCCAACCAAAAGTGGTGATAACACATTTTGACCTATGGAACCAAACACTAAATCAGGATATGGAGTGGACCCCTTAATCCCCTAACAATGTGAGGCTATTCATCTTTTCCTGAGTTGACTGAGAACTGACATATCCAGGGCAGAGCCTATGAATTTATCTATGTTTTCTCATGAATTCTTAGCTATCGTAGTGGTATGCACCCTAGGGGGCTGGGCACCTCTTTTTGAGAGGTCCTGGGTTCAATTCCCGGTCAGCCTAGCTAAGTAGGAAGATCCCATGTGACATGGCAGTGACCTTATCGCCACATGCCATGCCACCTCAGCACATATGGGACCCAAAACAAAGAGTGCACATCTCCTGAGATGGCACTATGGAGATTGAGTGACCATGGGGCAGTTTTCCAACTCTTTTTCCAAAAACATTTCAGCTATCTTTGTGAATATGCAATCCGATGTGCCAGTTTCTGTGAATATTCTAACATCTTTCACTGTTTACACTGCAGCCCTTCATGCTTTGATCCTGATTCTCTTCTACTTGCTTATCTCTGGCTTGGGCCATCCTGGATTGGTTGTATTTCATCAAATAAAACATTTTCCTCATCAAAAACAAGCAGCAGGAAACCCTACACCAGCAGCAAGCAGCAGGAGAGGCAGAACAAACACACAGTGTTGAAATCACTATAAAAGTTTCTCAACATCTACAAAAAGACAAAGGAAATCAATTTGTGCGAAAAGAAAAAAAACGGGTAGGTCCTCTATGGGATGCTAGTTCAGGTAAGAGGTCATCAAGGGCATTTCTAGGCTGTGGTGGCTCCAAAAGCTCGGCAAGTTCCGAAAGATCAAAAATCCATCAGAAAAAATATCAAAAGCATTCAATCAAGTTTGGTTGATAGGGACGAGCAACTGAGCGGATTGAGCACATGCATCGCGAGCACGGCGTCTCACTTAACTCCGTGTTTGATTTTCCATCATGTTATCTTCAAAATGCTATGCATGGGGATCTACAAACAAAACCAAAGGTTTCCGATAGGTACCAACATGGCGGCGCCGTGGGCTATCTTGGGCCTTCAAGTTTTGCTCTTTCCAAATATCTTCATATGGCGGTCCATATGGATGGACCAAAGTGCACACAGGGAGGGATGCTCGTTCTGTGTTTGTTTGGCATGTCCAAAAATCCACGGCATTTTTTTTAGCCCCTCTCCACAAAGAAGGCGTCTTGTGCATCATTTGCACAGTCGCATGTCCCGACGTTACATCATCTTCACGTAATGTACTGTGTACTGCAACAGCATGTTCTGCAAGTGCTGAGCCATCTGCTCCGGTCTTGTTGGCATTCTTTACCGTTCTGTGCTTTGTGCCTTGTTTTTCAGGGTTCGCTCAGGAATGTGGATGATTCGTCCAGCGTGGTGCCCCTAGGAACTGCATTTCTGCCTCCCCTTCCCACCCCTGGCTTTGTGTTCTTTTAGTTTTACCAAAATCTCACTCTTTACCGGGCCATCTAAAAAAAAGATTCTGCTTTTTTGACGTTTTTAAACATGCGAATGACATTTTTTTTTAGATTTTGGGTTTTGTTGGAATCTTATTCTTTAGTAGAGGATCTTTTTTTTTTAGATGGGAAATCTTTTTCTTCGGTGTTTTTGCTCATTCTTTGGTGTTTTGACTTAAATTTTAGTATTTTTCTTAAATTGTAGCGCATCTAAAAAAAAAGATTACCCCGTGCATGTGGTATCAAGCACGCAAGGCACGGCATGCAGCACAACGCAATTGCAATTGCAGCAGTACTTATCATGCGCAAATTCTGCAGGGTGCGTGGGGCAGTGCGGACCACTACAAGCAGTTCCATAGATGGAACTTATCCCTCGGTGCGTCTTTCATGTGACACTCAAAGCTTGAACCTTGGCGTTTTATGGGAACCCACAGCATGCAAACAGGCTCCCATACTGCACGGCACTGCATGCACAGGGCAAGTACTATGAATCGATCCAGGCTCCATTCTGGTGGTGGGCTGTGGTCTGGTCCTCATGGAACGAGCTCAATTGGCTGACTTGGTGGAGAGGCGAGGCTGTGGTGAATGTATGAAAAGGGCAGAGCAAGAGGTACCCAGAGGTTGGAGGGTGTCAGGGGGTTAGTTGATGGCTTGACTGAAAAGGCGTGGGACAGAGCTGGTGCCCTGGTGTATAGGTTTGGCTTTGCATGCACTGGACAGGTCTAGACACTCAGGTCAGGTTAGTGCAAAGACGTTTTTGCTGGGCCAAAAGTCCAGTCCCTGTTTATGCCTGAAAGGTGGGGTTGCTTTGTTGGGTGCAAGGGACAAATGGAGGGAGAACACCTTGTTCAGGTCCATGAGGGCATGGTTGGTGCTGCCAAAGCTCTGAAGAAATGGCTCTTCTACAAGGTCAGCTCTACGGTCACAAAAGAAAGGGGGGACAGGGGCACGGAAAGTCGTAGGCCGGAGGGCTTTCACACCAATGTCATTGGTATGGAGATGTCTGGCCTTGCTGTTGTTGTAGCTCAGCCCTAGGCTCAGTGGACAGGCATAGAGTGCCAGGCCCTGAGGGAGGGGAAAATACTTTTTAAGATGCAAAAATGATTTTTAGACGCACCAAAAAATAAGAAAACCTCTGAAAAAATATCAAAACATCCAAAATATAACACAAAAATATGGCAAAAGTGACTAAAATTATGGGTCTCTAAAACAAATCCGCCGCACATCTAAAAAATAAAATAAAATAACGTTGCAGGATCTTAAAAAACTACGACCTCGAAAAAAAATAACGGATAACGTTACCTCCACGTCCCTGCCCTGCCCCTACAGGCAACACTGATTCACACTGTTTGTTGCATCTCGGGAAAGCATGACATGTTGTGGGCATCATTGTCAGCTGAAGATGATCTAAACTTGATGATGTCGGGAAATGCCTCTGTGTAAATGATGCACAAGGCAACTCAAGGATGTCCGCTTCAGTCAGCCACTTCCCAAAAACACGAAGGAAAATGCATACACACTTGTCAGACATTCTACGAGCTGTATGTCAGACTGGGGCAGGGTAGGGTGGGAAACAGCAAAGGTAGGGTACACTATGGTTGAGTAGCCTAAGGTAAAGTCCATTAGACCAACCCCTTGCATCATATCCGGCACACATGGCAACACAAAGCAACGCAACGCAAAAACGATACTATGATTGACCCGGTTTCCCCAACCCGGAGTCCGTATCCCCAACTCAAAGGGCCACAACGAAGCCTGGGAGTCAATATCCCCAACTCAAGGGGCCACACCGAAGCGTGGGAGTCCATCACCCCAACTCAAGGGGCCACACCGAAGCGTGGGAGTCCATATCCCCAACTCAAGGGGCCACACCGAAGCGTGGGAGTCCATCACCCCAACTCAAGGGGCCACACCAAAGCGTGGGAGTCCGTATCCCCAACTCAAAGGGCCACACCGAAGCGTGGGAGTCCATCACCCCAACTCAAGGGGCCACACCGAAGCGTGGGAGTCCATCACCCCAACTCAAGGGGCCACACTGAAGCGTGGGAGTCCATCACCCCAACTCAAGGGGCCACACCAAAGCGTGGGAGTCCATCACCCCAACTCAAGGGGCCACACTGAAGCGTGGGAGTCCATCACCCCAACTCAAGGGGCCACACTGAAGCGTGGGAGTCCATCACCCCAACTCAAGGGGCCACACCAAAGCGTGGGAGTCCATCACCCCAACTCAAGGGGCCACACTGAAGCGTGGGAGTCCATCACCCCAACTCAAGGGGCCACACTGAAGCGTGGGAGTCCATCACCCCAACTCAAGGGGCCACGCCAAAGCGTGGAAGTCCATCACCCCAACTCAAGGGATGTTTCTGGAGATCTTACCCGGCGAAGAGGCCCACTGCAAACCACTATGGCGGGTGTTCCCAGATGCTGGTGTTTCTTTCTGCCTTGCAGGGGGATTTTGTTTACGTCCACCTATGTTGTCCTCATGGCGTTGTGATGGAGATAATGGGGGTGATGGGGAGGGGCTCCTGACCTGGAACTCAATGTAGTGGAGTGCAGCGGCGTCATGGACAACTTCTTTGCCACCAACTTCATATTGGGTCCGCCACAAGTCCCTGGGCTGCAGTGAAGAACACTGCATCCCAGTGCAGCCAAATACAATTGCTGGTACTCGATCACCCGTACTCGCGCAATTGTAGAAGACATGTGTACCAGGGGTGACCCAGGACAAAGACATGATAAATCCAAGCTGACCATTAAGCACACTACAATGTAGAAGAATAGGCAGACAATTGCAAGATTTAGTTTCAAGAACCCCAACGCAGCCCACCGTACCATAACCTGGTGCCTCTGAGCTTGGAATCGGGAAAAAACAGTGCCCATGCAAACACATACATCGAAACTTTGCACGGTGCGCGCACGGTGCATGCAACTCCCTCCCATAATCATTACTCTGCCAATTTTAGGATCAACAACGTTTAAAGTTATGAACGATCCACAGACACACTGGTCGGGAGGATTTCGGAGGAATGTCATGACCACAACGCACACGGCATGCGTTGTGCGCACCGGGGCAGGAGCAATCCAACGTGTGGCTGCTTTACTTGGCTGTCCAGTGTGGCCGTTTCATCCTCGTCCGCGAGTTTGGATCACAGGTTTGCAACTTTGGGTCCCCCTTCCTGCAAGAAGAAAACCATGCGAACGGTCCTGCCCATGTCATTCCGACGTTCCAGAACCAGAAGCACACATGCATGCAGCACTGCTCTGCAGAAGTGGAGATAGTGTGTATACACGTCAACGCGGGATACACACTTTTTGTTTTTGGGATACACACAGGATACACACTTTGAAATCTTGGGATACACACGTGATACATGAAAACCATGAAAAAAAAGGGGGGGGGGGATGAGATCTGGGCCATCCCACAGGATACATGCTATATTAAAATGCACCCTGTCCCCAAATGGCCTGAAAGAAAATCTCAGTCACACCCTCCACACATGCGATACACACACTTGAAAGTTGGCATGAACATGGGATACACACCCCTGAGCTTGGGATCAGTTGGATACAGGAATTACAATTTTTGGGCTACACTCTATCTCCTCCACTGCTGCCCTGCCCATCCCACCGTTCAATCCAACTCTCACCCCAGAACACCAGTGCATCACATGATAATTTTCAGGTACATTTTGGATGGGGTCACAACAAGGAGACAGAAAGATGCTCTGAGCTCTCTACCTCACAAACACCCACCCACACCCCCCCCCCTCCCGCACCTTCGCACACACAGGAGACCACGGATGCACTGTCTAGGTTGCTATCAGCCGCCTGCTGCTCTGGGGCGTGGTCCTGCCCTCTCAAGGCTTTGTGTGCCGGATAGTCGCGCTGCGTCTGGCCCCGGAGCGTACGTCGGAGCGCGCGCGTATGACGCGGCCTTCATCACCGGGGAACACCTCCCCCTTGGGAGGCACTAGGGCCTGAAGCAAAGGCCTCTGCCCCCCTTTGGTGCGGGTCGCTGTGACGGCTTGGACTGGCACCGGCGCCTTCGCGTCCCGAACGGATGGCCCGGAAAATGTGCGGTGTCCCCCGATGACCCCCAGCTCCGCCGAGGGCAGAGACCCGGCCTTCTCCGGACGCTCTTTGCCCGGCTCTCTGATCGGACTCGGCATTGACATGGTCCTCCGGACGCGTGCGGACGGGGGAGACGTCTTAGTCCGCGGGGCCGACGCTGGTGCGTCTGATGGCTTGTCGGCTGCCTTGTGTTTCCGAATCAAGGCCGCATCCGCCGCTGCGGCCACAGGCTTGGCGTTGCTCAGGCTCCGGCTGTTTGACCGCTTGGCAGGGCGTGACACGGCGGCCGGGCTGGTCACCTTCGCGCCTGCGCTCGACGGGGCTGCGGGCGGAACTGCCGCGACACCACGCAGACTGCCTGCGCTCTGGGCCTTGACAGGAGGCTTGGTGTCCTTGTGCTCTGGGAAGCCATTGGTGCTCTGCACGATGCTGTTATGGGGGGCCCCCGACTCCTGCAGAGTGGTCTTGGCTTGCAACTGCGCCATCTTGCCTTTGAGCTGGTGCGGAGGCACGATCAGCAGTTTGCTGTTGCGCTCGAGCCATCCTCGGACTCCCCGTATGGAATGGAAAAACGTGTGGGGGAGTCTCGACCGCGTGTTGACCTCGAACAGGTCCAGCGCGGCCACGGCCAGGGCGAGACCCACGTCGTGATACATCTCGGGAATGTACTTGGGCAGAATGCCTCGGAAGGACTTCGCAGCGTGCTGTGGGAAGCTGCTGCTGAGGCGATCCAGCTGTGTGACCGGGTACATCAGATCCAAATCTATGGGGCTGATGTGCTGACAGCTGGTCATCGTGTTGTAGTTTGCCTCGAGGGTGTAGCAGTGGATCAGCCCCGTCTCCTGGTAGACCCGCACGCGGCTGCAGCCCTCCTTGCTCAGGCCGTCCCGCTTGTCCTTGGCCTTCATATTCTTCTCCGTGAAATTGCACGCAGCAAAATCAAAGTACGGAGTGTTCAGGGACACGAGTTTGGGGTACAAGAGCATGTCGATGAACTGCTGGTCCGATAGTGCGTTGCCGTACATGAAAGCCCCACGCCTGGTGGCATGCCCGTGGAAATCCACGTATAACGACAGCCGATCCGTCTCGTCGAGCCCAAGCAGCAAGGCCTTCAGTGCGTAGATGGTGGGCTCCTTCTGCGGGTCCGGGTCCACGTAGCAGCGGTTCAAATTGGCCCCCAGGGTGTCTGTGCGGTAGTGGCCCCTCACCACCCCATCCGGATTGAGCATGGGCACGATTTTCCACACGAAGTACTCCCGTGCCGCGTGCGCACGCGCATCGTCGCTCAACAGAAACGCCAGAGTGCCGTGCAACACGTGGGAGGCGGGCACCTCTCCAGGATGCACCCGGGCGGACAAGCACACAATTCTCTTCCCAGGAAACACGGCGGGCCTTTGCTTCCCCGCGTGTTTCTCAGGGACGGACCCGGAATGGTAGGGCTCGGTCTCTGGACCCATGCCGGAGTGGTTCGTGATGGTGAGGAGGTCCACGATGCGGCCCTCCAAACTGTAGGTCAGGGTCTCCCGCATGAAATAAATATCCTCCGGCTTCGGGTTGGAGCGTGTCGTCATCGACTCCCACTCCGCAATGTGCTCCCGCAGCTCCGAATATGAATATGGATATGTGAACGCGAAATACACCTCCTCTTTGTGGTGCTGAAATGTGTGCTGAAAGGTCAGTCTCATCTGCGTCCCGTTCTTGGGGACTGTGTGCGCGACCTTTCCTGGAATGCGCAGAAACTGGGGCATAGAAGGGACTGACTTGTACACTGGGCACATATCCTGACTGTACAGTTTGGCTTGCACGTTGAGATTGGTCAGATGGATGGTGATGGTCTCGCCCTTGTTGACCCCCGTGACACAGAAATGGAACCATGTAGTGTACGGTGTCTCGTATGGCGTGCCCTTACAATCCGGGGAAGTGCAGCACTGGTACTCTCCAGGGCCAATTTTCTCGACCCTTGCTAAATTTCCGGAGTCAAAATTGCTGAAAAACGTGGTGTCCCCATCGATGATCAACGGCATCGGTTTGAAGTTCATTGCGCTCGTAGAACGGGCCACGTTAACGTAGCTCTTGGCACTCTTCACAAGTGGAACAAACCCAAAGGCTGATGCTTGCACCAGCAATCCACGAGGATACTACACAACAACCCCCTGTGGGCGTGACATAAAGGGCCCGAAAACAAAAATAGACATTCAGAAAGCTTCACTTGAGGCTGAAAATGCAACAGTAAGAACCAAGATGCCATGGGCAGCATGAAAATGCCCCCAATGCCAAACTGGGGGGCATAGAAGCATCCAAGCTGGAACCCAAAAGCCAGAAAAGACCAAACTCTGTGGCTACTCAGCCGTTGAGAGTCCGACTTTTTGGCCGTGAAAGCAGCAAATGCAACATGGGTTGTGACAGGTTTTCATACCCAAGTCGTTGTGCTGATTCCGCCCACTTTTTTTGATGTTTCCATTGTGAACCAAAATTACCCACTTTGGAAGTGATCACATCATCATCACAACATGATGACATCAGCGGACACGCAAGGCTGTATCTTTTGCATCCCTACATACAATGGCGAAAATAAAAAAAAGGCATGCAACTGCTCTGCACATGTGTGTGTGTGCACGCGCTGTACTATTAACGAGGTAGATCCATATGCAGCCCGGAGGCGGCAGCCACATTCGTGCTGACTTGAGAGCCTGCCCTCTGTGTGTCTGTTCCCCGACTCTTCTGCTGAATCGGAACCTCTGCGAGCTGACGTCCTTTAAGTTTGTTCCGTGCTGGCCCTGTGGCCCCATGAAAATAGGACGCGTGGTTGCAACTCCTGGTCCTCCTCCATGCCCTGCGGCTGCGGCGCTGGGGGAGGGGGGTACTGCTGGTAGTGGCTGCCGCCTCTTCGCTAGCTGCGGTGTGCCGGGTGTGCTTGGGGTGCGATGCCGCCCGACGTGTGTACATGCGTGCGCGGTGTGAGCACGCCGTCTTTTAGCGATAGGTCCCTGTTCAAAGGAAGGACGCTTACACGGTAGCGTGCGTGCGGGAGTCACCACCTTGTGGTGGCCTCAGTTGCAGCAGTGCCTGACTGCCCTCCAAGTCAGCGTGCATCGTGGGCAGGGGGGGAGGTTGTGTCTGGAGCATCGATGTGAGAGTGGCAGTCAGGCCACATAACCTTGCTCGTGGTGTCCAGCATCACAGCATGCTTGCGCCGTTTTGCCCAGTCTACGGCATGTCGCGCACGCTGTTGCACGCCGTTGCCGTATGTCTTGCACACATGGTAACCGGGATGCATGTAGGGGCGGGGGCGGGGGCTGGGCCCGTTACTGTCTGCCTGCGTCTTGTGGTAGTGTACGGTGCCTATGGCACCTTGCCATCCCCCATGACCGGAAAGATGCCCCTCGCAGAGGTGCCGCTGGAGCCCCCCTTGGCCATGTTTGTGTGGTTGGATGTTGGCATGAGGCCTGTGTTCAGAGCCCCGCACAGAGCCCGATGCAGCAGTGACTCTTTCACCTCCTCTGCCGTTTTACGTGCGCGATACACGCACGGTCTGTGCGCATGCGCGCGTGTGTGGGAGCAGGTAGCCCATGTGGACTCGCAATAACGAGCAAGCATGTTAACGTGAGTGATCATTTGGCGCCCGCAAGCAAAGCTCAAGGAAAGTGACCGTTCCTGGTGCATCAGACCACTGCAGGGCCCGTAGCCATCGCAGTAAATCTGTCATGAAAGGCAGTTCCCACGGCCAGCTTTTCGCTGTGGGTGTGGCCAGTGATAAAATAGGGGGCTTCGCCGGCTTGGGCAACGGGCCTAGGTTGTTGGTAAGGGTAGGCACACAGTCCGCTCGAAAGGCGCCGACAGGGAAAAAGGGCCGGCTGCTTTTGGCGGCGTAGTTTCCGTGCGGCCAGCACCGCAATGTACATCCGATGCAGTGCCAAAAGGAATGTGATGGCGTTGTCTTTCACTGGCTGTGGGCATGTGGGCAGGGGGGGGGGGGGGGGCAATCCACACAGCTTCAGGCAGGGAGGCCACGCAAACTCTGCACGCAGGTGAGGCAGTTCTGCTGCCTGTGTTCTGACGTCTACGGGCAGGGGATAACGTGCCAGCGTCCACTCAGGGCATTGCCACGGCATGTGTTCCTCCGTTTCCGGCGGCTGTTTACAGTACGGGCATAGTGGAGAGTCCCTCATGCCCCTCTGTGTGCTCGTTGCGTGGTCCATAGTGCTCCTGTGAGGAGGGTCCTAATGAGTGATTTGTCTTGCTCTGACGGAATTTGAATCAGGCAGGCCCTCAAGAGGTGTCTGTTTGTCATGTAATCCATGCCGGCAAACAGCCGCGGCCTGCGGGACACTAGCTGGTTTATGCATTGCGACCTGAGTTGTTCACGGATTGTGTGTTTCAGCTCTTGTTTGACATTCAGACGGATGGCATGGGGGTTCCTTGGTGCTTTCCATTTCCACCACCTTGCAGCTGGGCCCCTTCACTGTACCCACTGCCCTCCCGAAGGGGCCGCACATGGAGCTTGTTGGATTGGCTTCCCATATCACTTGCGCTGTGATGAGTGCCGGTCCTCGGGCTTGACATAATCGTGCAAGCCAGAGCGCCCTTTGGTATGCGATAAGAAGAGTTGGCGATACTCTGTCACCCGGGCACATACGGTAGAAAAGCACCTCTCGTGCGCGGCCTGGCCTCGAAGGGCCCCGGATTGTGTGCAAGCAGTGTGTGGTGGTGTGGAGCGGTGTGTAGCGGTGCAAGCAGTGTGGTGTGTAGCGTTGTGGAGCGGTGTGAGCGGTGTGCAGCCACGTCTAGCACTGCGAGTGGTGTGTCGCGGTGTCTAGCAGTGCAAGCAGTGTGTAGTGGTGCAGAGCGGTGTGTTGCGGTGCAAGCGGTGCAGTGTGTAGTGGTGTGGAGCGGTGTGTAGCGGTGCAAGCAGCGCGGTGTGTAGCGTTGTGGAGCGGTGTGATTGGTGTGTATCGATGTCTAGCGGTGCCAGTGGTGTGCAGCGGTGTGTAGCGGCACAAGCAGTGTGGAGCGGTGTGGAGCACCGTGAGCGGTGTGTAGCGGTGTGTAGCGGTGTGAGCAATGTGGAGTGGTATGTAGTGTTGTCTAGCAGTGCGAGCGGTGGGTTTGGTGTGCTAGTGCCGTGCCCAGCTTCGCCCTACCCTGCCCTTTAGTCCCTTAGCACATTAACGTTGGCTAAGTTCAGTGCAGCGCATGGGAAGGGGGCAAGCGGGGTTCGGGTCAGCCTCTGCCACTGCCGCAGTCTTGCCCCCCCCCCCCCCCCCCCAAGACAGGCCCGTCATACTTTTTACCACAGTTCGTCCTGTTTGTCCGGTGTGTATAGATAGTGGCCTGCCCCTAAAGGGCAGAGTCCTGAATGGACAGGTGTACCTACCCGAGAGCGGCCCTTATGCCTTGCGCTACCTTCCGGACTCCGGACTCCTGGGACCCCCCCACACGCACGCAAGCAAACTTGCCAGAAGTAACAGTGACTCACACCGGCCTAATGCATGTCACCAAGGGGTATGCCACCCGTCAGCGGGTGCAAACGCTGGTGCCTACAGTCGTGCAAGGTTTGGTGGGGTGGGCCATGAGGCAACGGAAACTGGGTTCGCATACGCCCCCGTGTCACAGGCGCATGGTCATAACCACATTGTTCAATGTCATGCTTGCTGCACTGCAGCGTAGTCCAGTTCTGTACCACACCAGGTGGTTGCCGACTGTGCATTGGCTCTGCTCCTCTGAACAGTGAGGTCAGCTCGCACCCACCACCCACCCACAGTGCCGGTTAGACTCTAACCCTTGCCCTGCAGGTCGTGCCCCTGCCTTGCACTCATTCCGTGGCACGTAAGGACGTGTCGTAGTCGTGCCTCCGGGGCGCAAAGGCGCCTGTGTTGGTGCAAAGGCGTCTCAACATTTCAGCATGTGCTCCTGCTGTCAGGTGTCTCAACAGATCATTGCTGTACCGTGTGTGGCGCCTACCTTTTTCGCTCGACACCATTCATGCGCATGCTGTCCACTTGTCCTTGCCCACTGGCTTCCAACTGCCTCACGTGGGCCGCACTCTCGCAGCCCCATTCATGCTTCGGCTTTTCAACACGTGACGACGTGTCGAGCCTGTGGCTCAGGGGCGCTACGGCGCCCTGTTTTTTCATCATTTGACTGTTTCGTGCTGTCTTGGCGTCCCATACACCCTGGTCAGCTCGAACCCACCACCCTCCCTTTGCGCCGGTTAGCCCCCGTCTCTTGCTCTGAGGGTCTCTCTCCTACTCTCTCCCTCCCAATCTCTCTTGCTCTCTCCTGCTCTCTCTCTCCTGTTGCTCCTCTCTGTTCCTTTCCCACTGTGCTCTACCCTCTCTCTCTCTCTTTCTCTCTCTCTCTCCCTCTCGCCCAAAAAAAGGGGGTTCGGGTCGTTCGGTGCATCTCTATCCCCCCCAGGGTTCGAACCATCCTCTACGGGACAGAAGAGGTGTGGTGTATCCACTGGGCCACGACGATTGGGTATCTGCACCATGCGCTTCAATCTTTTTCTCCTGCGTGTCACCCCCTGTCATGCGTATCTTCTTTCGCATGGGGGTGTGCTCAGCAGCGTGTAGAGGAACCGCACAGCGTCCCCGGGTACCGGGTCCGCCTGCCTGAAGAGCGTTCTTTGGAACAGCCGCAAGAGGTCCGCTCGGCCTGCCAGCCACACATGCATGCAATCTCCAGTTCTGCTCACCGAGGAGGGCACCGCTCTGTGTCCCTCTGCCGTCGGACAGTGGAGGATCGCCTCCCACTGGAACGGGTGCCACTTGCCTGCACTTTTGGGTCGCCACTGGACCTGCATGTTCGCCAAAGCCTGAGACTTCAGGGTCCAGTTGATCTGGACCATCACCGAGTAGAGCTCCTGATTGCTCATCAGCAATGGTTCCCCATGGTTGTCCACAATCTCACAGTGCATCCTGGTGTCATGTGGTTGGTCCAGTCGGAGCTAGATCTGCTGGTTGCGGGCCCAGGCCATTGTGGTCAGCTCTGCTTCAACTGCTTGCAGTCCTTCATTCGCCATGGCGTCCAGCTGACTCAGTGCTTGCACTTTGAAACGCTGGCGTTCTTGCTGAGGCTTGACCTTCTTTGGGGTTGGCTGGATGTGTGTGTATGGGCCATACCGCTGCTGATGTGATCCCTTCGCCAGTTGTGTCCTACCAGACGGCATAACGCATGGGTGCCTGTCCGCGACAGGACGCGGCGTTCAGCTGCTTGGAGGTCTCCTTTGTGTGCTGCTGCTCGCTGCGACAAAACGCAGCTCGTGTGATGAAAAACCCTGCGTCAGAACACAGATTTCAGACATGCATTGTTGTGCTTGGATCCTGTGAAATGTCCGCACCATTGTGCAAGGGCTACTGGCTCTGTCATTATCGACCCTGTCCTGGGTTCCTGCGTTTCCTGAGCCTTCGCTTTTTGCGTTGCCGCCTGGTGTCACTCACATCAGTGCTGAAGGACAGTGTGTCCGCTGCTGACAGTTCACTCAACAGCACTCCCTGGTGTGTGTGTCCTGTCCTCATTTCCTCACTTTCTGTACTGCTTGAGGAGTATGGTCCCATTTCACGTGGCGCTGGCTCCCCGGATGCTTCCCCTGTCAGTTCATCACTGTCCATGGGTACCATACCCAAGGAGGACCAGAGTGCCCTGGTGCCCTCTGACTCTGATCCCGACCCTCCCCTCAAGCCTACCGTGGACTCTGACCCTGATGATGAATTTGGTGCAACATGCTGAGACCACAGTGGGCTTGAACACATGCCTTCCATTGCCAATCCATTCGCCACCTCATTTCCCTGCACGTTGACATGTGCTGGGACATGTTCCCACCTGACTTCTCTTCCCGGCGTCGCCATTTCCTGGAGCAGCATTTCCCAGACTGGGACGTGGACCTGCAGTTTTCCAGCTGTGGTTGTCCATCCCTTTGACTTCCAGTGTTGGGCCCTGCCAGTCGCTCCCAGCTGCAGGTACTGCGAGTCGGTGAGGATTGCCAGTTTTGGCACCCAGAATCCCTGTAAGGCTTCTACGGCTGCCCAAAGCTCTGCTCCGTTATTTGTTTGCCTGTGATGTGTTGGTACGTAGCCGCAGAAGCGTACCTCTGGTCCTTGATCATCTTCCGCCGCGAACACGCCAAATCCCCTGGCCCTGCGCATGTCCTTGTGGCCCAGTCTTTTCGACGATCCGTCCGTGTACACTATCCTGTAGCCCTTCGCCACCAGTTCTGCAATCAGATCTTGCACTCCTTGTAGCACTCCCGGGCCTGCCTGCCTCGGGCGCTTCGGGCGTGAATCCGTTGCCCTTTGCCAACTGTGATTGTTGGCTGATCTCTCTTGGGTGAAGCACTCCGTGTGTGTTTGCCACCATGCATTCAATCCCCCATGTACTTGCACTTCCCCTTGTCGCGGCTGCACTCCGGTATCTCGAAGTTGTTCCAGTGATTTTTGAAAGCCTCTCCATTGTTCCCTGTGCTCCCCTGTGTAAAATCCCACCCACTCACATAGCTCCCTTAGCCATGTTGTCAGGTATGACGTGAACACCGGCGACGCTCCTGCCTTGACTTCGCATCGGTACCGCCAGTGGGCACTTCTTGCTGACCACATTGCCCAGCCTTGGTTCGTGTTCAGTAACCATTCCTGGTCGTCGGACTCCATCATGTCTCGAACTGTGGATGTCCCGTTATCAGTTTCCACCTGGCCATAGTAGTGCTGTATAACCGCCGCCGCCGCTTTGAACATGGGGCATTCGACCATCGCATGTTTAACCGTCTCCTTTTGTGAGCACACTGGGCACTTGTCAGTGCCTGACCTCTTGTAGACTCTTGCATGCACGGTCAGTTTGTGCCACGGCGCCTTTTGCGCAAAGTCCCGAACCCTCGGCGGTAGCTGTGCCTGTGCCAACTGTTCCCATACCTCCGGTGTTTGCGGGTCGCGGACCCCTGGCTGAGAGGCGTAAAATTGAAGCAGCCATGCCCTGGTCCAGTTTTGGGTGTGGACTGCGGGGGTATCAAACCCCCCTTGTGACGGGACTTTGCTGAGGAGTCGTCCGCCATGATTGTAGACCCCTTTCCATGTCCGAGGCGCATTGAACAATCTTGCGTCCTCCAGGGATTGGAACTGACCCCACGTCAGCACCCCCTGCCGGATCAGTTTCGTGTTGTAGTAGGAGCAGTTGAACTCATTTCGGAAATACACAGAGTGCCACAACGGCAGGCGGTCCCGGTTTGCCTGGGGGGCCACCTGCGGGGCTACTCGCTGAATGTTGGAATGTGCCTTTGCCGACCATCCCAAGAACGTTAGATCAGCCGTTCGGACCATGCCCAGTTGAATATATGGAAGGTTGTCCTTGGATGGTGTGAACCCTATGGTCGTTGCCCATGCATAGAAGGTCTCCACTGCCTTGTCGGGAAATTTGTGAGGCTCTCCCAACAGGCTGACGAACGGAGCCGCTGCCTGGTGCATAAGAAACAGCTCTGGTTCTGGTAGTGCCAGTCCCCCTTGCGTTCTTGGTCGTGAAAGGATTGGCAGGGTGATTCCCCAGCTGTTGGTACCCATAGTTACGTGGTACACCAACTTCAGTTGTCTGATCACCGAGACTGGGGCGTAGTATGCCTTGGATACCCAGGCCACGACCGGCAGGATCCATGCTGTCAGCATGAATGCACGTTCGTTCATTGACAGTTGCAGCGTGGATACCACCCTAGCGCGACGGAAGGCCTCTTGCAGTGCTGGTGCGAAGGCCTGCTCTATCGTCAGCCCCCATCCTTGGTCATCCTGTTGGTGCCGAATATTCCCCAAGCGTACACCCAGATACTTGACGAAGTTTTTGACGTCCACTCCAATGTCCCGAAAGCACCTCGCCCACTCCATTCCCCCATTGTTGCGAACTATCGCTGCCGTTTTGCTCAGGTTGACCTTCAACCCCGAAAACTGTCCAAAACGAGACACCACTTCCCATACCCTCTTCAACAGTTGTGGGTTAGCTCGTCCATCCAAGAAGATGATGAGGTCGTCTGCATACATCATGACAGTCAGCATTGGACCCAGGTCTTGTAGTGGGAAAATCACAAAGGATGCCACCAGGGAGAACAGCGCCGGGGAGAGTGGATCCCCCTGGCGCGTGCCTGCCCTCGGGTGGTGGTAGACACCTGGGACGTATCCTTTTCCAACGGAGTATAGATACGGTGCACGTAAAAGATGTGGTATCAGACGGATATACAGGAATGGTATGCACATTAGACCCAGTGCCGCCGACACCATCTCGTGAGACATCGTGGGGAAAGCATTTCTGAAATCTACTGATAACGCCGCTCCTTCACGTAAGCCATCCCAGAGTGCCCGTGACCCATAGACATGCCGGAGTATGCTTCTGTGGCGAAGGAAACCTGTTTGCTGTGACGGGATGCAGTGAAGGAGTACATCCTCTAACTCGATCAGGAGGATGTTGGTGAGCCACTTCTGCCTTGTAGTTTGCAGTGCAATTGGTCGGAGCGAGTCTGGTGTCTGCATCGCCTTCGTCTTGGGGATCATTGTCACCACTCCCGAGGTCCATGTCTCCGGCATTTTGCCCACGTCGAGGAAGCGTTTCAGTGAGTCATACATTTGTGGTTCGAAGATGCCCGAGAACCTCTTGAAGAATTTTGCCGAGAAACCATCCAATCCAGGGGAACTGTTGCTGTTCAGCCTCTTAAGGCCTTCATGAACTATGTCCAGGGATAGTTGCTTGAAAAGGAGTCAACCTGCCTTGCGCAACCGCTGTTCCACTCCTAACGACTTCAGATAGGCCACACAATCTTCTTCCGTGGATCCCGTTGGGGTGGACACTTTGTCCCAATGGTCCACCAGCTCTTTTGCCACCGCCTTTGCTCCCCGTATCGCCAAGCCTATCCTGGATACCAGCTGCTAAAGTTTCTTTCGCTCCTGCAACTCCCGCATTAACCGATACAATTCGTTCCTTTGCGTTCTCAGATCCCCTGAAGTTTCCCCCGTCGTGATCACCCCCTTGAGCTTGGAGAGTGTTTCCATGCCCGTTCTGTCACGCTGAGCCTTTTCATACACCCCCACCAGGAGGGTGTAGGCTGTTGCCGCATCTGTTGCTGCAATCCCCAGTGATGAAAGAAATTGGTAGACCGCTGGTGCGACAGAGTCTCTCGTGGAGCCACGCAGGAACCGTAGGGCTTGTAGCTCAACCGACTGCTTTTTGTTTTTATGTTCTCTTTGATGGCTGACCGCCTTCTTTTGAATGCAGCTCAGCGCCTCTTCCCACCATTGATCTCCTGTTGACTTGATAGACTTGAGAGAGGTCTCCAGATCTTCCATTGCCTCCGGGTCTTGAAGGATGGTCTCTGGGCAGTAGAATCTAGGAACTGTGTCCTCTGTGTCGAAGGACGGGGGTGTGAATTCAGCCACGATTGCCTTGTGGTCCGAGTTGGCAGCAAACATGGGGTACACGCTGGTCGCCAGGCTCAGCAAGTCGGATGTCGTGTGGATGCGGTCAATACGGCGTAGCCTCTGCGGGTTGAGTCGCCCTCCTTCTCGAGGGTAGCCGTATGTGAAGCCCATCGGACACGATGCTTCCTTGTCCTTGATGTCCGTCAGGGTTGGACAATGGATGTCCACCCAAACATCCTGCAGACCCGCTTTCGCCAAGGTTGTCACCTCCTGGTCTCTGGCACGTAAGGACGTGTCATGCTCAAACTCTGGGGGCGCGAAGGCGTCCCTGTGTTTTACAACTAAACTATTGTGATCAGCACATAAAATCAGGATCGGTCCATGTAACTCCTTGGCGATGTCTTTCCATTGCGACTGTCGACGCGTGTGCTTGTGGTGGAAGTGGACCACAACTATGGTGATCTCCAGTGGACCACTCCACAGTGAGGCTTTTAGCGCCCTTGGAGACAAGAACTTCATTGATTGCAGTGTCCACTTGGATGTTTTCCACGCCAGTGCCACTCCTCCCCTTCCTTCTTCATGAAGTGGTCCATCCAGGCCATACCCGTACTTTGATAAGCACTGCATGCCCGCTTGACGATCCTCCACCGTGACGAAGTGGGGCTCTTGGATGGCTAAGAAGTCCACCTCCAGGGACCGCAGCAGTGACCCTAGGGCCACGATGCGCTTTTGCTTACGCTTTCTCATGGTTATTTTCGTTTGAAACCCATTGATATTTTGGGACAATACTCTGAGCGTGCTGCTCAGAGGGATGCTTGATGCTGACGTCATCGCGCTGCTCCATTGGACGACGAAGCCTCATCTTCCTTCAAGTCCCGCTTGCGTTCGAGGGAGCTGATGACCTTGTCGACTTGGTCATCCAACTCCATGGCCTTGGCCATTTCTCCCGCCGTGATTAGGCCTTGCCTGCGTGTCTTTGAATCGTCTGTGTTTCTGGGCCGATCTGTGATTCGCCTTTTCCGCGCCTCATATTCCGCCTCGGAAATCACAAACATCGGAGGCATCCCAGAATCTGACAAGTAGACCTTTCCAATCAGCTGCGTCACACTTTCCCCGGTCAATCGCCATGTGGCAGTGCGCATCTCCCCAACACTCCATCTGACGCGGTCCGCGATGTACCGGCAGTGTACTGAAGGAGCAAGGGCCTCAGTCAGGTCCGAGAGATACCACCACGGTGCCACATCCAGAATGTACACTGTGCCCACAAGGTCCTTCTTCCATGTCGAGGGGATTGTGGGCTTGGAGATGATATCCCTGTCGAGGAACTGTCCTGTCCTCAGGTCCTTGAAGACGGCCCCGATGGCAGCCACCAGTTCACGGTACCTTGTCTTCAACAGTGAATGCCCAGTTTCCGTGAGACCCAGCAGCAGTTTGCTGGGCCCCAGCACGGGGATTTTCACTGGCGATTGTGCCTGCAGAACGCCCGGGATTGTCCAAAAATGTGATACCACAGTATTCACCTGTTCCTCATTTAGCTCCGTGAAGAACAGCTTTGAGTTTCGTGGGTCTGTCCCCGGGAGGAGATGGACTTCATCAAAGTTCAAGCCAATAGACCCCAACAGCCCGTTGATTAGGTCATTGTGGGCCTGCACAGCGTATTGGTTATCCCGCACATCTGGCTCGTGGAACACTACCTTGTCAACTTCTGCCCCAGGCGTCATAAGCCGCAGAAGCTTATACGTTGGGGGCGGAGATAGGCTCCTGGAATCCCTTGTGCCGCTTGCAATCCAGACATCAAATCGATCATGTGTGCGCATGTGCATGAGGGACCTGTCCGCCATTTGCAGCTTTTCGCAACCGAAAGGCAAGTTTGAGTTGAGGGCGAGTGCCCGATTGAGGAATGATGGCCTGTCATCATCATCGCTGACAGGTTCAAGCAGGATTGCAACAAAGCGGCCCAGCATGGGCAAATCAGCAAGCAGTCTCTTAATTGCATGTTGGATTTTGTCATATTCAGTCATTTCCCCAACGAGCACAACGTTGGGGCGACTGCCGTAAAGGACGGCAGCAAGTTTTTCAGACGAGTCGCAGTCCTTGAAGAGGTCGTACGACAGGGAGGCAGCCTCTGGAACTCCACTCTTCAACACCACTTCGTCCTGAATGATATAATCTGCGTCATCGATGGCTGCCAAACACGCCAATTGACCGGCGTCGGCAGGAACGATGACCTCGTCGCCTGGCGTGGCCAGACGGGCCTGGGTGTCCCGGACACTCATGCGGTCAGGGGACAAGGAGGTGGCGTCGGCGGCAGTTTGTCAAGGCCCAGCGGCCCGGGCAAGCATGGACAAAAAGACACCGAAAAAAAATAGACACTCAGAAAGTGGGGTTGGGGAGGTACCCACAATGGAGTGATAGCTTCAGCAGTGGCAACAGCTTGGAGCAGAGGTGTGTCGAATAGCTCCAGTCGTGTGCACATTTGCAGTCCATGTCTACCCAAGCGCACCTTTGAGTCTGGCCCAATCCTTTGTGTTGGCAGTGGTCTTACGTGGCCTTGCGGTGCGGCACCTGCATGTGCGGGGCGGGGCGCGCTCAGCTTTCTGCCACCGTCGGTCCTGCCCACGCGTGTGAGACCAGTCACAAATGTCTTTGCTTTTTCTTTTTTGACTGACTCCAGAAGTTCAAAGGGTACTCAAGATTGTGCCTGGGAAAGTAGGCGTCTCCAGCATATGATACAGTGGATCCTTGCAAGGCAGGGCACATGGCAAAGACCCAGAGTTCACATGCGAGTACCATAGGGCTCTCTGATGCGGTAGGCAAAACTGCCACGCCATATGGCAAGCCTATAATGCGTAAGATTTAAGGGGGTTAAGACATGCTGGATCACGTGTGTGCCATTCCCCACACGTCCTCAAGAGTGAAAAGCTTTCGTCGCTTTGTAGGGGCCATGTCCGGCGGCGGGCGTTGGCCCAGGATGCCGGACCTTGTGCGCCAGTGGTGTTTAGGCAGAGGGGACTCCAGTCGGTGGGCGGCGCGCTCAGATGCCCACAACTGGCTCATCACCGAAAAGAGTTGAATCCTTCGATTATGCCGCTGGTAGTGCTGGTCTGCGGAGGTGGTCCACACTCTGGCACGTCGCAGAAGGGAGTGCCAGTGCCGTGATTGCCGCACCACATCATCTAGCACGTCGCGGTATGAAACCATCAATGAGGCCCCGAGAACGGCACGTTGATGCAGAAACCAAGGCTGGGCCAGATACTGCATTGCCGAAGCTACCTGCTGTGCCCCTGGGTCTGCGGCAGTGGGACAGAGGCACTGGTTGAGATATTTCACCGCCCATGACCTGGTGTGGTACAACTGCGGCCGGTCCCATGTGCGCACAGCTCTACGGTGGGACGTCTCTTGAGAGGCGCGGCCATCCCGCCGCGGTGTTCTCTCCCAGCCCTGTATACCCTACTTGATTGCGGAGGACAGAGTCCATGGGGTTCGGTCGTACAGCTCGTGGGCGCAGCTTTGTGTACCATGCCGGCACCGCTGTGGAGGGCGTGGGCGGCACCTGTGGGGCGCTGGGGGGCATGGTGAGTTTGCCGCGCAGCTGGTATACGCCATGTAGAGCGTGGTACTGGTGCCAGGCCACACGCTCCCTGAGGTCTACCCGCAGTGTTCGGGGGATGTGGTCCCATAGGGACTGTGGTATGCGAAGGCATGAAACATGGTGTAGATCCGCCGTCGACGCCCTGTTCCACCATTCCGTAACCGTATCTTGCAATGGTCCCCAGGTGCTAAGCCACATGTTGCGAAATGCGACTTTCCAACGCATGCAGTGGATGGGGCGTTTGTGGACAGTGGTACCGTGATGGAGGGGACCAATGGGGCATTTGGGGGTGGTATGGTTCCACGGCGCGCCCGTCCCATCCCATCGTACCTGGCCCCAGAGCCATTTAACCCAGAGCATACGTCGGTCCCCGCGCATCGGCAGCCAGGATATCCAGTGCGCACCGTCGAAAGTGACAACGCCCCTCCGCTGGAGGATCCATTTCCGCGCCGGAGTGGGGGCGGGCCCGCCGTACATTGCAATATCTTCGGGGTGCCGGGGGTCGTAATCCGGCACGGGTAGGCGTGTGGCCATCTTGGCGAGCAGGTCTACTTCACGTTATGGGCCTCCGTCTCAAGGCGGTGGCTGGGGATCCACTCTGCGGCGACGCGTTTGTGTTGCACCTGGTCACACACTTTGTGGCAGATGTCAGCGCCAGAACATTCGTGTGTGGGTCGGCAGTGTGCGCATTTTGTGACGGCCATGTTGTCGATATATTGAGTGTCACCGTCGGATGCGATGGCTGCGCCAATGGCTGCTCCGTACATTTCAGCCCTGTAGGACTGCTGTGGGCCCGCCACCCGGGCGAGGATGCGAAGAGGCCCTTTTGTTACTGCTGCGCCCGCCGTCTGTTATTCCGAGCCCGCAATCTCAACTGTTTGAAGGCTGCCATCGGAGTATAGGGACGTTCCGGTTGGTGGTTGGCGGTTGCTCATTTGAGTAGCACGGTATGCCCGCGATGGTGACAGGGCGGTATCCAGCAAGCACCGTGCCCGCCGAGGGGTCTTCGTGGTGCCAGTGTGGGGCAATGTAGTGGCGCGTGTGGAGGGCATCCCCCACCTGCTCTTTGCGGGCTGACAGGAGGACGCCGTCATCGGAGCTTTCGCTGTCGATGAGGTTGGGGCCCCCAACCGGCCGCGGCGGAAGTGCTATGTGAAGTGCGGTGCGAGCACCCAGCTGGGTGAGTATAGCCAGGTAGTTGCGAATAGGCACTGCTCGGGAGGGCAGTTCTTTGCTAAGGTTGCAGCCAATGGATACCGGACGTGAGCGTAACGTGTTCTGTACCATTGTGGTGGAGCGTGCCCTGTGGGCCCAGAATAGTTGGTGTAACCCCATTCCGCCCAGGTGGTGAGGGGAAGTGACATGGAGGACGTGGTATGATTTGTGAATGTCGACCTTATTGAGTGCCCTCCGCCATAAGCACAAACCGCAGGCACATGGAGTCCATGGCTTTGAACATTGAGTTGTTGGGGAGAAACAAGGTGCGGTACGTCCACCGTGGGATCAGGATGGTGTTCAGCAGCTGCACCCGCTCAAAAGCGTTCAATGGCAGGTATTGGTATCGCGCCAGATCAGCGGCGGCCGTCCCCACGAAGTCATCATGTGCCTTTTGTTCCCAGGTCGGATGTGCCAGGAGGTGACCAAGGTAGTGGAAGATAGGGGGTTGCAACGGCAATCGCACATCGCCCCACATGATGGCGTCCCTAGTCGGGGACTCTCGTCGTGCCACACCCTGACGGCGGGAGGGTGGGGCCCAACGGCACACTTGTGTCTTTGAAGGGTTCGTCTTGAGGCCCAGTATGGCAGACAACGGACTGACGCGCTCCAGGGCGTGCTGCATCTCCCGTTGGTTTGGGGAGATGATGGCGATGTCGTCGACATAGGCCAGTATGGTGCTAGTGGGAAATTCCCTAGTGAGAGTCTGGTGGAAGGCCTCATACACCAGAACAAAAAGGGCTGGGGACAAGGGGCACCCCTCCACGGCGCAACGGCGCAACGGCGATGCCACGGAAAGCGGACGTCTCCGTACACCCCCGTGCTGTGCACGTAGATGCTGGCCACCATGTCGTAGATGCCGGCCGGGGTTCCAATCAGCTAGAGTCCGCAGGTGAGGCACTCATGGGGCATGCTGGGGTAGGCTTTTGCGATGTCCAGGAGGCATACCAGCGCTCCGTCCCCGTATTGGTGTAAAAGCATCGACATGCGGAGGGCTTGTTGTGATGTGGTATAGCCTCGCCTACATCCTGCTTGGGTGTCGGAGAGCACCGCGTCGATGGGCCCTCGCAAGGTGTCCAATATGAGGTGGGCTAGAATGGAGTACATCCCCGTGGCTACGCTGATGGGCCGGTTTACTGCGGGCCGCCTCAAGGGGGCCAGACTTGTAGATCATGGCAATTCCGGCCTGCACCCAATGGTGTGGCACGTCGCCGCTTTCCCACACATGGTGCACCGCTATGTAAAGGCCCCACTGTAGTTCCCTGGGTAACCACTGGTATAGGTGGGGCGCCACGTGGTCCATGCCCGCCGCCTTGTTCTTGGGTTGGCGTCGCGCTTTTGTGAAAGATTGCCAGGAGGGAGGATCGGGGCTCACTGGTCGTCCTGGTTTTAAGACTTGTGAAAGAAGAGCCTTGGCCTCTTCCGGTCTCCATGGTGGGTCCCCCGCGAGAGACCAGTCACAAATGTCTTTGCTCGGCAGGGCGCCAATACTGAGGAAGTTGTGCAGATAGTAGGTGCCTTGTCATAGGCACGTGAGCGGGTGGTGTCTGTCTTCCCTGGGCCCCGAAGCTTTGCTCTTAGTAAGGACCTTGTCAGTATTCGCTGGTTCACAGTGGGTGAGGTGTATGTGATCATGTCTCGGACTATCACGCACACTGTGCCTTTGGGGCAGTACAATCTGCAACCTGCATGGGATTAACGAGAATGACTGAGCTGCTGTTTGTGCATGTGTCTGTTGGAGGGTACGATTGCCGGCGTGGAGGCTAGAAGCACCCGAGGAACCATGGCAGTAGCCATGGAAGGATAGATGACCCGCACGGGTCAAGCTAACGAGCAGAGTGTGTGTGTCGGGAGTCACTACACCTAGGGTCTGCAGTGTCCTGTAGCCCCGAGTCCAACGCGGGGAAACCTACCCCCCCCCCCCCTTTGTATAAGCTACGCCAATGTAAAGAATTATTACGGTCCCTACGCCCACTATAGCTTGGACAAGGGCGTAGCTTACGCGCAACACATACAATTACCGACACACACGTGCGTGCGCATGGTATGAGTGCACCTCGACCTCTGCCCACATTTCCAAGTGTATGCAAACGCAAGGAGGCCTTGGGAACATGAAAATTTCAGGTTCACACCCATGTTGGCACAAGCAATGAAGAATGCGAAGCCTACAAATGCCCTACAAAGTCAGCCACGGTGGTGGGGCTTCAGGACACCGTCAATACTGGTTGTGGACACTCCCATCCCATCCCACCCAAAGAACCTCAGTTTTTCTGGAAAACTTTGGCCTTGGCATGTTGGTGCCCCGCCCCACCTTGCCCTACCCTGCCTTGCATCCCCCCCTCTGACCCAAGATCAAACAGATGGTTCACACACTAAACCGTCCAGCATGTTTTTGCAGGCCCCTGGGGAAAAAATTTTGGCATGTTAGGGGGAATGTTTGCCCGGCGCGCGCCCGGCGCGCGCCCGGCGCGCTACTTGTAGACTATGTTCCCCCCGAAGAGCCCCCAAGCACACCCCTTGGAAACGCCCTTAGAATTAGGTGACCCAAACTGCCCTAGCTCAAGAAAGTTGCAAACTGGGGTACACAGTACCACTCTCGCTCCTTTAAGGGCGATCTGGGTCAACACCTTAGCAAGTTGGGAGAATGGGGGGTTAGGATAGCACAACCGCATCGATCTCCAGTAGAAGCGATAGGCGTCATTGAGGTATCGCGAACAGTAGAGCTGCATCATAACATTGGTCCCACAATAGTGGGTGTCAATACATGCAGTACAATAGTGCTCCTTACACTCATCCCAAACTACAACGGTGGAGCGTTATGGCAACACAACACACACACTTCTGCCTCATCCTCTGCCTCATCTTGCGTGCCACAACCGAGCAAACGGCTGCTCAATGTGTGCCCTATACCACCCGTGCACGTCATTGTAAAATTGTTGGCGGGCTGTCAAAGTGCCATTCTTTCTTCCAATTAATGGCACAATGACATCCGGCCCTTATAAGCACCATCATGGCCCCCAACTTCGAAATCAAAGAAATCACCTCGGGTACGAGAAGGTCCATACCCATCCCAAATCTGCCGATGTCCCGGGGGCCAAGGGGCAAATCCATATAATGTTGCGCAACATATCAACGGCAACAGTCCACCGGTAGGGCACGGGTCAAAAAAGATGCCCGGCGCGCGCCCGGCGCGCTAACGTTCCCCCTTACCCTCCACCCCACCCCAGGTGGGCAGCCGGAGCTCACAAGCAACGACGGCGTTGTCCAAGGAAGTATCCATTTTTCTGGATACCTGTGGATACCTCAAAATTTATCCATTTTTTTACCGGATACTTGGATACCAACTTTTTTATTAGCGGCCATGTTGGGAAATTGGTGACCTATAGGAAAAAGGGGGGAAATGGGACCTAGAAGAATGCACAAGTTGCCCGACCATGTCCCATTTTTCACCAATTTCCCCCCGATTTCTACCCAATTTCGCCTCCATTTTTCTGTCTTCCTGGAACATTGGCATACACTTTCCATGATGCACTTATAACAATTTCCCATTTCCCCCCATTTTCCCCCATTTTCCGTGGCCTGCTGGATACTCGGATACTGGATACTTCCAAGGCTTGCTGTCAGCGACAGCCCTCCTTGCTGCCCACTAAGGGACGTGGGCCGAAACCTGCTCTCTGGCCACGGCTACATTAATTGGGACACGAGGACCTGTGGCAAGCATTAGACTAAAAATGGAAAAATGTCTTGTATACCAGCAAGGGCTAGCAAGGGCTGCAGGGTGCAGAAATTGGGACATTGGGACCTGTGGCAAGCATCAGACTAAAAATTAAAAGATCCTGCTATGCCATGCTATGCCAGCAAGGGGCAAGGGGTGCAGAAATTGGGAAACTGGGACCAATAGTAAGCATCAGACTAAAAGTTTTTGTGGGCCGTAGGGTGCAGAAATTGGGACACCAGGAGCTGTGGGAGGGGGTGATACAACAAATGCGCAAAATGGGTTTTAACCAAAATTTTTAGCCCCCTTGGGAAAAACGGGTAGTTTGGCCAAACTATACCCCCTGTCGAAAATTCAAGATCCCCCCCCCCCCTGGTCCTGTCCCACATCGCACAGCTTCGGGTTAGGATGGTGGGATGGACAAATATGGGCCATTCTATCACATGCAGGCAATTCCTAGTCAGCCTTGAAATGTGGAAAACAACTTTTGAGGGCTCAATGTTCGGATTGTTGAACTGGGTGGCTGGACACTTCATTTAACCCCAGGTGATGCACTCGGCATGCGCATGCTTACCACTCCTTCAGCGGGCACACAAAACACAACACACAAAGACCAGAAATGACATACATACAGCGGGGATTATTAGAGGATGGTTACTAGTCATCAGCCAGCATTGAAGCCCCAGTTCGTGGGGGAAACTGTTGATCGTGTCGCAGGTGCTGGCACCCCAAGCACAGAATGCCTAGGGGCTCTGTACGGACCCTAGGCACTCCCAAAAGATTCAAAGAGGGAGCAGGAGATGATCAAAGGAAACGATCAGGAACGAGGTGGCTAACAAAATAAACCCAACCCTCCTCAACCCCGCCCCCAGACACACTTGGCATAGCCCACTCCCACCTGGTAATGAGACAATCACAACTGGCTGGGGCGGCTGCTGTCCTGCCATACCCACCACCTTGTGCACACCTGTGCAAAGTGCCGGGAACACAAAGCAACGAGGTGTCCGCCTTTGGACATACTCGTCAGCAGGCACAAAAATGTACACGCGCACATGCGGCAGATACCACACGCATATTCCGAGCGGCACCCGTGTGTTGTGTGTGCCCAAAAGGCTGCGACGTTTCTGGAAAATACTGGCACTGTGAGACCAATGATTCCAGAAAACAACAACAAAAACAGATGCAGTACCCAAGAGTGTTTGTCTTAGGCCTCTGGAGAGGGGGTACCAACCATCCCTCTTGGATTGTGGAAGCATCTGGGCTTTGGCAACGCTGCCTTTGGAAGAGCAGTCAGCAATGCAGAATGGGAGTGGGACAGCAAAATGCAACGTTGGGGTGCACTGCTGGCAATCCTTGATTCAGTTGGAAAATATTGAGAACTTGCGGCACGGGCACAGTGCCAAAACCCTCCAAAGACAGATGAAGACCCCATTCCTCTCCCCAGGCACCAATCAAGAACTCTACCAAAGCCCAGTTTGGAAAGGAAACGTGATCAGGTCTCCTGACAAGCTGACTTCGTGAAGCCCCAAATCGGCGCTCTTCAAACACATGAGACCACCTCTCCCAAATCGGCGCTCTTCAAACACATGAGACCACCTCTCCCAAATCGGCGCTCTTCAAACACATGAGACCACCTCTCCCAAATCGGCGCTCTTCAAACACATGAGACCACCTCTCCCAAATCGGCGCTCTTCAAACACATGAGACCACCTCTCCCAAATTGGCGCTCTTCAAACACATGAGACCCCCTGCCCCAAATCGGCGCTCTTCCAACACATGAGACCTCCTGCCCCAAATCGGTCTGTAACCTGCAGCCACGACGTGATTTCATTCAGCAGCACCCGTCGGGGGTCATTCACAAGTGGGCCGCATGTGTCAAAACGCCAGAGACGCACAGCACATCCCATGCATTGGTCAGCTCCCCATTCCGTGTCCACAAAATTCTCCATTTGAAACACCAACTCGTGCCACATGAGGCACCAATGGCACACCAGAAGGTCTCCCCACAGCAGAACAAGACCCAAGGAAAAGAGACACAGCCCATGCGGCTGCTGATGTACTGCACTCAGGCAGCCCCCACAAACAGTCGGGAGGGTTTCCTCAACGAAAATCAAGAAGTCCGCAACACCGGATGTGTTGGTCCGGCGATAATTGTTGATCTTTGTGCGCCCCCCACCCCCCACCGCTGCAGCCTCCTCATCACCTTGGCCGGTCCACGGCCCTCTCCCCGGCCTTGCGGGTGTGCCAGCGCGGCCTTGTCTGGGAACTGCTCTCAGGCCAGTGTTTTGTTGGGGGAACGGGTTCGAAAATGTGCGATTGGGGGGGTGCCTCGTCAATTTGGCAGCGGTAATTTTGGCTGTGGGAAATTTGGCGGAAGCCAGGAACAGGGAATAAGACATGGAGCATGCAAAGCACAAGGGGATCGGGGGACAAAGCAGGAAGCCCCGGGATTTGGCATGGGAAATTTGGTGGCCAAATTGAAACCCCAAACTTCCCACACCAAACTTACAACTCACCAACCCCCCCCCCCGTACTTCTCTGCCAGAAAAAGGTAAACCCCACCTGCTCCCATGCCCCCCCTCCCCCCACCAAATCCATGTCCCGTGTGGCAGCACGGTACCCCAACGGCTTGCGCATTCACAATGGGGCCATGGAGGAAGGGCCAGCGAATGCCAGCGGACTGCAACTCCGTGAGGAAGCCCCCCCCCCCCCCACAAGCACACGCCCATGCGCTCTCTCTTGGCGGCGGGTCTTCGCCCCCGTCCACATCTCTGAAACCCCCACTTCCCCCTCACAGCCACAGGCCCACCCCCCAGGGGCCAGCACACTGAAAACCCAGGCTCAGAGGTGCACGGGCATGGCCCTGGGGCGGGGCCGGGGTCGATACCGCTCCGGGCGGCATAGCACAGGGATGGGCAATGGAGACGGCTGTCAAAGCGGACTCCTCCCCTCCCATGCCCCCCCCCCCCCCTTCTGCGTCTCCGGATGTCGACGAAGCAGACCAAAGGCGGGGACTTCCCCCACCGCGACCGAAACAATGCAATCAAAAAAAATGGAATGGGCGCGGGACGTGTGACCAGAAGATGCCCAGCAATGACTGCAGCGAAGCATGGGCCCCTGCACGTGACCCCCCCCCACTGGATGTCCTCAGTGCATCCAGCCGCCCTAATCAGTAACTCTGTGTCCTTGACCAAGGACACGCCTCGACGGTGCTGGTGTCGGAATGAGATTCAGGATTCTTCCGTCGCAGTCCGCACCCCTGGATCCCCCAGACTCGACCATACGTTCGTGCAGAGGCCTGTCCTGGAGGCTGAAGCGGGGCTGCCGGGTGATTACAAAAGCGCTTACTGGCAGTTGGTTAATGGCAGTAGGAGAGTGGTCAGGGCAGGGGGGGGGCAGCTCCTCTGGTTTGCCAACTACTCTCCCCACATCCACCCGGGGGGGGGGGGGGGGTTCTGGGATGGGGGTTTCTGGGAGAGGCGATGGGGGCGGGGCGGGGGGGGGGGGGAGGGGCTGGGAGGGGCTTTTGGTGGGGGGGGGGGGTCCAGGTGTGGCAATTTGGGGTGGGATGGGGTGGGGGGTAAATGCCCCCAAGGCAAAGCGTTGGTCAATCACAGGCTCCCCTTACCTGCCCTTGCCCGCCCTCTAACCATACCATCACCCTAAACCTGACCCTAACCTTTGCAGTGAGCTGGTTCGGCCATACCAGCCATGTTGATGAGGCTGAACAAGATCCCCCAAATGGCTGCTCTCCATTTTGGGCCCCAACACCAACTCTGACCCTAGCCTAGGGCTAGGGTTAGGGCTAGGGTTAAGGGTAGTGTTAGGGGTAGGGGTAGGGGTAGGGGTAGGGTTAAGAGTAGGCTTAGGGTTGGGGGTGGGCGTTAGAGTTAGGGTTGCATTTAAAGATAGTGCTGGGGTGCAAAGCGGAGACACATTTCCTTCGGGCGCCTTTGGTGCCTGTGGAGCGTCAGGCGCCTTCAACGCCCATGGACGTCCCTTGGGCAACCGACTGTTGGCCGGAGGCCCCTTGTGGGGGGGAGGGGGGGGTGGTTGGCGTCCTCGGACCTGCGGAGTCATGGGTCAGGGGCAGTTCTGCAGTTGCAAAGCGACTGCAGGGCAGGCGGGGGGGCACAGCAGCAGCTGTCGCAGAAGCGTCGGTCAATCTTGAGTGTGGGACCCACTCCCAAGCCCCGGAAACGGGCCGGCCACTGGGCTCAGCAGTGCTGAGGCCAGGGGACGTACGTCCGCTCCGTCAGGGACGACCGCGCCAAGTAATAGTCCCACACGGCGGCGTATTGGGAGGCCTCCTCCGCGGCGCCGGCCTCCAGCACCACGGTCCTGCACAGGGGGTGCCATAATGGAAAGAAAAAAAAACTACAATACACCCTACGATGGCGGTTGGTGGGTAACCGATGGCGGTTGGTGTGTAACCGATGGCGGTTGGTGTGTAACCGATGGCGGTTGGTGGGTAACCGATGGCGGTTGGTGGGTAACCGATGGCGGTTGGTGGGTAACCGATGGCGGTTGGTGGGTAACCGATGGCGGTTGGTGTGTAACCGATGGCGGTTGGTGGGTAACCGATGGCGGTTGGTGGGTAACCGATGGCGGTTGGTGGGTAACCGATGGCGGTTGGTGGGTCACCGATGGTGGTTGGTGGGTAACCGATGGCGGTTGGTGGGTAACCGATGGCGGTTGGTGGGTAGCCACCAAACATCAGAGAGTGGATGCGATAGCAAAAAAAAAAGGGGGTGAGCCTCCTTATGGCACCCCCTGGTCCTGCAGCGGGGCGCATGGCGCGTGGACTGGCGCACAGTACCGCTACCGGACCCCACCCCCTCGACACAACCACAGGCTGTGCCTGGTCCCACAGGCACTGGCATTGCCCCACACCCCTGCCCTGGATTGTGCTCACGCCTGCAAGTGTCCGGGACGGTGGTCCCTCTGGGGGTGCTCCCTCCCCTTCGCTGGACCCCCCCCTCAGGGACGGTACCCAGCCGCAGTGTCACAGGCGGGCCCATACTGCACGATGGATGTCTCCGAACACAGCCCCAACCCCCTCAGCACTGCGCCGTCTGCAGATGCCTGCACTCTGCACACTGTGGGCTGCCCAGAAAAGAAAGACCCCTTTAAAAAAAATTGTGAGACCCCCGCAGCAAATCTTGCCTCGTTTTTGCACCGCTGCCTTTGTGGAGGCCGTCACTCCAACAAAAAAGCGTTCCCTCGGGTGTTCAGGCTTGTGGCATTTGCTCACGTCGTCTTGACACTGTCCTCGGCGACTGTCCACAGCAACACATCCACATGGAAGTGTGCACACCAAACCCACGCCCACGCCGCATCCTGCGCATTGCCCGGCGCACATCCACACATGCTCTAGGATGGCGCACACGCACGCGGGCCCTCTGAAGGTTCCCAACACACTCAGCACACTTTGCGCGTGCATTGCGCACCGCGCACACTGCACGCCACGCACTCTGCGGAGTGCATGCTGCATGCCAGGCAACGCGCACGGCACGCTCTGCAGTCACAAGCACACCACTGCAGCGGCCTAACACACGGCCTAAAACGGCCAGCGGTATACAGGGGGGGGAGGGGGAGGATTTTGCACTAGGAATGTTTCGCACAAGAGAATTTCGCACCGGGTTTATTTCGCACAGTGGCCTGAAAATTGACCAGGAAATTTTGCACACATTTGATGTTCGAAATTCCCCACAACGAAATATTCTATTTGTCTCGTTTTTGCGTTGGGTGCTTGGAATCTTGTTTTTGGGAAAAATTTGCAACAGCAGCCAAGGTAGTGAAAAAATATATTATTTTGACAACTTTTTTCTGCAGAATTCAATTTTGCGGACCTGGTTTTTGGTGGTAAACTTGTTTATTTGTGCGTGTTTTTTTTTTTGCGTTTGGCCTCCTGTTTTGGGAGGGGTATGTTTCGTTCATTTGTTTTGGTACCACTAACACATTGTTGGGGCAGGGGGGGGAAACCGTTTTTTTTGCGATTTTTTTTTGAGGATTTCATTTTGCGAAGGCAAGCGTCGGCGTTAGCCACAGCCAAATTAGCCAACTAGCCGCAGAGGCAAAGGAAAATGGGGAAAATGGAAACGTGGAGAAAAATGGGGGGAAATGAGGGGAACTGGGGAGAAATGGAGGGAAATGGGGAGAAATGGAGGGAAATGGGGGAAAATGGGGGCAAATGGGGAAATGTGAGAAAATGCCAAAAAATACCCAGTGGGAAATGTAGAAAAAATGTGTGAAATTTGTAGGTAATTGGAGAAAAATCGGAGAAAAATGAGACAATTTGGGACAAATTTCCCATTTTCCCCATTTTTCCACAGCCTTGCCACCTTTCCCTCAGGTGCCTCTGATCAATTTTGCCAGCCGAACTGGCCGACTGGAAAAATGGAAAATCTCTGACGAGCCGACAATGGCCGTTTGTTCGGCGAGCGCCGAGGCTTGCGAAGGGCATGCAGCTGGCATTCATTGTTTTGCGTTTTTTCTTATTGGGTGAAACAGCCCTTTGTGCCAGGAGTTGACTACTTTTGCAAACAATTCGTATGGACACGGTAGCAGGCCTTGGCCACGGTTCGCCCTCTCCTTGAACCGACCGGTCGGGGATGTGAGTCCCGCAGGCCTGGGTCACACCCCGGCATGTTGCTCCCCCCCGGCGTTGTATGGTGAGGCATACCGATTGGGGCAGACGAAGGTGAGCAGAAGGCGGGTGTCGACGGCTTCTGCCAGAAGTCCACGACAGGCCCGGGGCCCTGCGCCGGGTCAAGGCCCGCGACGATCTGCAGGATCTCGGTTAGAGGGACGTAGGACTTTGCCACGGGTCCTGGGGAGAAGGGGTGGGGGGGTGGGGGTGCAGGCTCTCCGATCAGGGGCAGAGGGGGGGAACGGGCGCGAGCAGGGGAGTATTAGAGGGGGGGCGGGGTCTGGGAGCCAAAAGTTTGTGTACCAAAAATGGCCCCACCAGATTTACCGGTCCAAGGGGGGGGGTACCCCCAGGGATGCATTAGAAGGGAAGGGACCCCACAGGCGGCCCCAGGAAGCGGTTAGACAGGCGGTTGGAGGAGGTTTGCCAAAGCGGTTGGGGGCGGTTGCTGTCGGTTACAAATGCCATTGAAGCCGGCACTTGCTGTCAGGAGACAGTGGCTGGGTGTAGGAGGAGGGGGGGGGGGGGCTCCCCCCTGCCAATGCATCCCTGGGTATCCCTCTCCTTCTACTACGGCCCTTCTGATACTTCCCTGGCCGTGGGGCTGTGCCGGCACCAGTGCGAAGGACGAAACGCTGGCATGTGACAGAGGAGGGGGAGGACTGTGCACGGCGAACTTCCATCAGCAATCACCTGCACTTCGCTGTGGGTGGCCGGCACTCAAGGCACAGCCCCGGCCCCCTTCTGCCAGACCATTTCAGGGATGCGCTTATCCCACCGCGGGAGGGGGGGGGGTCTGGCGGACCCCCACCCCCAGAGTTTTTCTTAAAGGGGGGGCAGCGGTCCAAGGGCAGGGGAAGGGGGGGCTGTGGGGGCGGGGGGGGGGGGACACCGTGAGTTGTTGTGAGGCCTTTTTCTTGGCATAGAACGGGTGAAAATAAAACTGACTGCAACCCCCCGGTGCCAGTGAACCAACAAATGCCGTACTCCATCGCAGAATGGGGGTTCCATGCCTTTTTCGAAAATCTGTAGCTTTAGTCATCGCATACAATAGCATCTCCCCAAAGGGATGTGAATGTGCCGCAGTACACCGGATGCGACCGTCATTGTTACCTGATGGATAATCCGGCGCAATCCCTTAAGGCAGGGGTCGGGGGGGGGGGGGGGTTCGGGGTGTTAGACCCCCCCGCCAGCCCCCCCCCCCCGCCCCGGGAGATGCTGCGTTGTTAAGCAAAACTCTGCCCATCCCCCCAAGCCAAACCATCCCCCCCACCCAAAACCAACAAAAATTTCCTCCGGTGAAAAATCAAATTTTGAATCAAGAGCCAAAAATGAGTGGCCCATTTGAGGTACACAAACTTTT
>OZ038382.1:55486559-55521484 GCA_964036045.1 Eutreptiella sp. 'Long Island Sound 2002' | reverse complement strand
GCCGAATGCTAATGCAGCCGACCGCAGACTTTTGGTCGGCGGTTCGAACCCCGGTCGGACGAACATGGCGGCGCCGCCGCCAATGACAGTCGACGAACAACGATTCGAACCGCCGACCAAAAGTCTGCAGTCGGCTGCGTTACCATTCAACCGGGGTTGTTGTGACAGCAACATGCATCCCCACTGCTTGGAGCCTTCTGACCACAAACTTTTGACCCCCCCCACAAAAAGTGATATCCAGTTTTAGGGGATAGAGGCCTCAGAATCAAAAAATCCATTGGGGAATTGTCTTATTGGGCAAAATAATGATTTTACAAGGGGTGGGACATCAAATATTATGCCTTGGGGTATGCTACGTGAATGACCCCCAAAAAGGGGGGTATACGACGCCCGGGCCTGCGCTTGATCTAGCAACCTCTCTTTGAGGTGATTTTTTCCTGAAAAGTCCCCTCCTTTTGCCAAACAATCGCCCTTCAGAACGCAATGCAACACAGTGTGTCCTCATTTAGCATCCTTCAGGTTCATGCAGGTTCATGTAGCTCCATTCAAGGTGCACTCAGGTTCATGCAGGTCCATTTAGGGTCCACTCAGGGGGGACCCGAATTCCGAGCATTCAATAACCCATTAGAAGGGGAGGAGGGAGGGGGGTCAAAGGGGAGGGGAGTAGGGGGGGTCAGGGGAGGTACCCCCCCTCCTCCTACGGTGTACGGCCGTTCTAATACATCCCTGGGAGGAGGGTTTCACGAGAATCGGCGACCGTGCCTGACGCCCCCGCCCCCCGACAGAAATGCAAAAAGGAAGAGGTTTTGGGGGAGGAGAGCAGATGAAGGTGAAGCGAAGGTGGAGGTGGAAACTTTGGAAGTCCGACGTTGTTGAAGAAGAGGTTTGGTGGCGGGGGGGGGGGGGGGCTGAAGGAGAGGTTGCGCACTGCACCAGGGAATCGTCAGCTCTATGGGTAGCCAACCCCCCGGACACATTTATATGCAGCCCCCCCCCCCCCCCCCCCCGACCCCCCGCTCGCCTGACCCTTGGCAAGAAGAAGTGGAATTGGCGTTGAAGGAGAGAGAGAAGGCACAAAACTTGCCTCGACGTAGTGGCAATGAAGCAGAGAAGTAAGTGATGAGGAATGTGGGGGCACGAGGAAGGCACAATGCGGGTAAAGGAGGATGAGCAAGAGTGGGCGGGTCTCCCGTGGTGTTCTGATTGGCGCACTGGGCTCTTGGGGTTTGCACGGTTGGTTAAGGGGGCCATGAAATCAGGTTGTGAAGTAACCAGCAGTTGGTGCACGGGGGGGGGGGGGGGGCAAGGGGAGTTTGGGGGGGGGGGGGGGTTGGCGCACTAGTGGTGCTTGGGGGTGTGGGGGGTGGTGGTGGCGTGCTGTTGGTGCTGGGGAGTTAGTGTTCCCGTCTGCCACAACCTCAAAGGAGTACCTTAGAAGTTGAGTGGCAGCTACCGGAGATGGCGACCACCACCGTGGGGTGCGCGCCCACCGAACCCCCCCTTGTGCACCAACAGCACGCCACCCCCCCCCCCTACACCCCCAAGCACCAACAGCACGCCACCCCCCCCCCCTCCACCCCCAAGCACCAACAGCACGCCACCACCCCCCCTACACCCCCAATTCTTGAAGGGATCACTTCCCGGTCGCAGGGCACCAACGGCACAATCTGCTCTATCCCCATCTCCGCCTACAGAGGCGCTTCTTGTTAGGGGTAGGGCCAACTGCTGCGTCCCAGGGCAGTGAGCACCTTGCGCAGGACTGAAAGCGCGAGCGCAGCAGTGCAGTGCTTTGGCAGTGAAAAAGAGCAAATGAAAAACTGAAGTGTTCATAAATGTGTCAAGAGAATCTTTGGTTTTGATGAACGTATGTAATGATGACGTGGACGTACCCATTGCACGTTTGCTTACAGGTCAGCATGGACCCCACACCACACCACACCACCCCTCACCACCCCTCACCACGCAAAACCACGCCACGCCACACCTCACCACACGTCACCACCCACCCCACACCACACCACGCCACACCACACCAAGCCTCACCACGCCACACCACACCACACCACACCACACCACACCACACCACACCACACCACACCACACCACACCACACCACACCACACCACACCCTGAGTACTCCCCAGCTCTACCCATGGGCTGGGTGCCGGGTGCGAAGCCCCGGACGACAGGGCCCGGGCACTGCCAATAGGCGGTGTACTAACAGTGTCGGGTGCGCGCACGTCCCAGTGCCAAGCACCATCCCCAGGGACCCCGCGGCCCCTAGTACCGGCCGCCTTGGCCCTGGGAACGGTCAGCGACCCCCAGTAGAGGACGGCTGACCTAGCCTCCCCCTCCTCTCCTCCCCTACGCGCCCGCCCACGCACCGGGCCCACACTGGAGCCCAGACATGCCCCCCCCCCCCCCCCGCGCACCTGCCCCAGCCCCCCCATAGCCGCCCCTGCGCGCGCCCCGGTGGCCCCTCCCCCCTGCGCCGCCTCCTCTCCTCGCCCCCTGCTGCCGCACCCGCCCCAAAACCCTCCCTGCCCATGCCCCTCTCACAGGCTGGCAGCGCCCGTGCGGCGCGCCTCCAGGGCCCCGCATCGGCGGCCGGCCGTGTGAACAACTGGGCCCGGACGCGCCACCGAGGAGGCTCCAGTGCGGGGTCTTCATGGCAAGCGTCCAGGTGTGCAGGTGGGAAGGGCCCCGGAGGGTGCATGTGGGGCCCCCGCCCTAGCAGAGGCGCGGTGCCTGGAAGCTGGCCTGGGGGTCCCGGGGCCACAGGAGCAGAGGAGCAGGTCAAAGGCACTGCAGATGCAGTCACTTTCAGAAAGAGTCCACAATGTGCAGGCTGGACCTGCTGACTGGTTCTGCGAGGTGACTACTGCCCAGTGCACAGACTGTCAGTGCAAAGAGATTTGGCCAAGCGTGGGTAAACGGCAGGAGCGACTATGACACTCTTGAGGTAGCTGAATGCCTCGCCGACTGATTTTTAACGCACACGAATAGAAGCAGAGGATAGACGAAAATTGGATTGAGAATGCCCCCCAGGGCACCCGTCCGGCTGGACGCCCCGGTAAGGGTATCCAACATCCTTTGAGGTACAGTATAAGGCCCCCCGGCCACCACCCCGGCGCCAACACCAGGGAGGGCGTCCGGGAGGGGTAATAGCCCCCGATCCCCCAAAGGCAGCCCCAAAGGTGAGCGCACCACTGGAGGGGCATGTCTGCGGGGTAAACAAATGCGCTGAGTAAAACCCTAATGTAATAATTAGTGCCTACTGCCATAAGTAATGCTTAACCGGGTAAAACGGCCCTCTCCCGGTGCCGGTTTAGTGCGCAGCCCCCAGAGCCGGACCCGACCGGCCGTACTGAGGCGAGCCCAGAAATGGGTATGGCAGGCCAGACTTTAAGTGCTGGTAGCCACGCCTCAGTACACTCCGTGGGCTCATAAGGCCCACGGGGGCCCCAAACACCGTTACGTTCGGGAGTTAAGCCCCGGCGGTGTTTGGGGTTGTTCCTGGTTAAGAGGACTCACGTTGAGTCCCAGATACTGTTACCCCGGGGTTATGACCCCCGGTACTGCCTGCTTACTTGCCTGCTGCTGCTAAGAGTTAGGAGGGAGTACCCACGGGTCCTGCCGGAGGCTCCGAACACCCCCTGGGCTGGGCTCCCCGTCCCCCCCAGGCCGGTGCGCCCGGTTCTCCGAAGATACTGGCCCCCCACTGGCCTTGCAGGAGGCTCCGAACACCCCCTGGGCTGGACTCCCCGTCCCCCCCAAGCCGGTGCGCCCGGTTCTCGGAAGAAGATGGCCCCCCAATGGCCAAGCAGGAGGCTCCGAACACCCCCTGGGCTGGGCTCCCCGTCCCCCCCAGGCCGGTGCGCCCGGTTCTACGTCCCCACGGGCCCTGCAGGGCGCTCCGACCACCCCATGGGCAGGACTCCCCATCCCCCCAGGCCGGTGGGCCCGGTTGTCCATCCCCGCAGGCCCTGCAGGAAACTCCGACCACCCCCTGGGCTGGACTCCCCATCCCCCCAGGCCGGTGTGCCCGGTTCTGCGTCCCCACAGGCCCTGCAGGACGCTCCGACCACCCCCTGGGCAGGGCTTCCCCATCCCCCCAGGCCCGGTTGTCCATCCCCGCAGGCCCTGCAGGAAACTCCGACCACCCCCTGGGCTGGACTCCCCATCCCCCCAGGCCGGTGTGCCCGGTTCTACGTCCCCACAGGCCCTGCAGGACGCTCCGACCTCCCCCTAGGCAGGACTCCCCATCCCCCCAGGCCGGTGCGCCCGGTTCTACGTCCCCACAGGCCCTGCAGGACACTCCGACCACCCCCTGGGCAGGACTCCCCATCCCCCCAGGCCGGTGGGCCCGGTTGTCCATCCCCGCAGGCCCTGCAGGAAACTCCGACCACCCCCTGGGCTGGACCCCCCATCCCCCCAGGCCGGTGTGCCCGGTTCTACGTCCCCACAGGCCCTGCATGACACTCCGACCACCCCCTGGGCAGGACTCCCCATCCCCCCAGGCCAGTGGGCCCGGTTGTCCATCCCCGCAGGCCCTGCAGGAAACTCCGACCACCCCCTGGGCTGGACTCCCCATCCCCCCAGGCCGGTGTGCCCGGTTCTACGTCCCCACAGGCCCTGCAGGACGCTCCGCCCACCCCCTGGGCAGGACTCCCCATCTCCCCAGGCCGGTGTGCCCGGTTCTACGTCCCCATAGGCCCTGCAAAACGCTCCGACCACCCCCTGGGCAGGACTCCCCATCCCCCAAGGCCGGTGGGCCCGGTTGTCCATTCCCGCAGGCCCTGCGGGAAACTCCGGCCACCCGCTGGGCTGGACTCCCCGTCCCCCCAGGCCAGCGTGCCCGGTTCTACGCCCCCAGAGGCCCTGCGGGACGCTCCGACCACCCCCTGGGCTGGACTCCCCGTCCCCCCAGGCCGGTGGGCCCGGTTGTCTATCCCCGCAGGCCCTGCAAGAAACTCCAACCACCCCCTAGGCGGGACTCCCCATCCCCCCAGGCCGGTGTGCCCGGTTCTGCGTCCCCACAGGCCCTGCAGGACGCTCCGACCACCCCCTGGGCAGGACTCCCCATCCCCCCAGGCCGGTGGGCCCGGTTGTCCATCCCGGCAGGCCCTGCAGGAAACTCCGACCACCCCCTGGGCTGGACTCCCCATCCCCCCAGGCCGGTGTGCCCGGTTCTACGTCCCCACAGGCCCTGCAGGACACTCCGACCACCCCCTGGGCAGGACTCCCCGTCCCCCCCAAGCCGGTGCGCCCGAATCTACCTCCCCACAGGCCCAGCAAGACACTCCAACCAACCCCTGGGCAGCACTCCCCATCCCCCCAGGCAGGTGTGCCCGAATCTACCTCCCCACAGCCCCTGCAGGACACTCCGACCACCCCCTGGGCAGGACTCCCCATCCCCCCAGGCCGGTGGGCCCGGTTGTCCATCCCCGCAGGCCCTGCAGGACACTCCGACCACCCCCTGGACAGGACTCCCCGTCCCCCCGGGCCGGTGTGCCCGAATCTACCTCCCCGCAGGCCCAGCAAGACACTCCGACCACCCCCTGGGCTGGACTCCCCATCTCCCCAGGCCGGTGTGCCCGGTTCTACGTCCCCACAGGCCCTGCAGGACGCTCCGACCACCCCTTGGGCAGGACTCCCCATCCCCCCAGGCCGGTGTACCCGGTTCTACGTCCCCACAGGCCCAGCAAGACACTCCGACCACCCCCTGGGCAGGACTCCCCATCCCCCCGGGCCGGTGTGCCCGATTCTACCTCCCCGCAGGCCCTACAGGACACTCCGACCACCCCCTGGGCAGGACTCCCCGTCCCCCCAGGCTGGTGTACCCGGTTCTACAGCCCCACAGGCCCTGCAGGACACTCCGACAACTGACCGCTGCCCACTGCCCCCAGGCAGTGAGGCAGTGCATTGCATGAGTTCCACTGCCCACTGCCCCCAGGCAGTGAGGCAGTGCATTGCAGAAGTTGCACTGCCCACTGCCCCAGGGCAGTGAGGCAGTGTAGTGCAGGAGTTGCACTGTCCACTGCCCCCAGGCAGTGGGGCAGTGCATTGCAGGAGTTGCACTGCCCACTGCCCCCAGGCAGTGGGGCAGTGCATTGCAGGGGTTGCACTGCCCACTGCCCCCAGGCAGTGAGGCAGTGCATTGCAGGAGTTCCACTGCCCACTGCCCCAGGGCAGTGAGGCAGTGCATTGCAGGGGTTCCACTGCCCACTGCCCCCAGGCAGTGGGGCAATGCATTGCAGGAGTTCCACTGTCCACTGCCCCCAGGCATTGAGGCAGTGCATTGCAGGAGTTGCACTGCCCACTGCTCCCAGGCAGTGAGGCAGTGCATTGCAGGAGTTGCACTGCCCACCGCCCCAGGGCAGTGAGGCAATGCATTGCAGGGGTTGCACTGCCCACTGCCCCCAGGCAGTGAGGCAGTGCATTGCAGGTGTTGCACTGTCCACCGCCCCCAGGCGGTGAGGCAGTGCATTGCAGGGGTTGCACTGCCCACTGCCCCCAGGCAGTGAGGCAGTGCATTGCAGGAGTTGCACTGCCCACTGCTTCCAGGCAGTGAGGTAATGCATTGCAGGGGTTGCACTGTCCACTGCCCCCAGGCAGTGGGGCAGTGTATTGCAGGAGTTCCACTGCCCACTGCCCCCAGGCAGTGAGGCAGTGCATTGCAGGAGTTGCACTGCCCACTCCTCCCGGGCAGTGAGGCGGTGTATTGCGGGAGTTCCACTGCCCACTGCCCCCAGGCAGTGAGGCAGCGCATTGCAGGAGTTGCACTGCCCACTGCCCCCAGGCAGTGGGGCAGAGCATTGCAAGAGTTCCACTGCCCACTGCCCCCAGGCAGTGAGGCAGTGCATTGCATGAGTTGAACTGCCTGCTGCCCGAGGGCAGTGAGGCAGTGCACTGCAGGAGTTGCACTGCCCACTGCCCCCAGGCAGTGAGGCAGTGCATTGCAGGAGTTCCACTGCCCACTGCCCCCAGGCAGTGCGGCAGTGGATTGCAGGAGTGGCACTGCCCACTGCCCCCAGGCAGTGAGGCAGTGCATTGCAGGAGTTGCACTGCCCACTGCTCCCAGGCAGTGAGGCAGTGCATTGCAGGGGTTCCACTGCCCACTGCCCCCAGGCAGTGGGGCAGTGCATTGCAGGAGTTGCACTGTCCACTGCCCCCAGGCAGTGGGGCAGTGCACTGCAGGAGTTGCACTGCCTACTGCCCGAGGGCAGTGAGGCAGTGCATTGCAGAAGTTGCACTGCCCACTGCCCCCAGGCAGTGCGGCAGTGTATGGCAGGAGTTGCGCTGCCCACTGCCCCCAGGCAGTGGGGCAGAGCATTGCAGGAGTTGCACTGCCCCCTGCCCCCAGGCAGTGAGATAGGGCATTGCAGGAGTTGCGCTGCCCCCTGCCCCCAGGCAGTGGGGCAGAGCATTGCAGGAATTCCACTGCCCACTGCCCCCAGGCAGTGAGGCAGTGCATTGCAGGAGTTCCACTGCCCACTGCCCCCAGGCAGTGCGGCAGTGGATTGCAGGAGTGGCACTGCCCACTGCCCCCAGGCAGTGAGGCAGTGCATTGCAGGAGTTGCACTGCCCACTGCTCCCAGGCAGTGAGGCAGTGCATTGCAGGGGTTCCACTGCCCACTGCCCCCAGGCAGTGGGGCAGTGCATTGCAGGAGTTGCACTGTCCACTGCCCCCAGGCAGTGGGGCAGTGCACTGCAGGAGTTGCACTGCCTACTGCCCGAGGGCAGTGAGGCAGTGCATTGCAGAAGTTGCACTGCCCACTGCCCCCAGGCAGTGCGGCAGTGTATGGCAGGAGTTGCGCTGCCCACTGCCCCCAGGCAGTGGGGCAGAGCATTGCAGGAGTTGCACTGCCCCCTGCCCCCAGGCAGTGAGATAGGGCATTGCAGGAGTTGCGCTGCCCCCTGCCCCCAGGCAGTGGGGCAGAGCATTGCAGGAATTCCACTGCCCACTGCCCCCAGGCAGTGAGGCGGTGCATTGCAGGAGTTGCACTGCCTACTGCCCGAGGGCAGTGAGGCAGTGCATTGCAGGAGTTGCACTGCCCACTGCCCCCAGGCAGTGGGCCAGAGCATTGCAGGAGTTCCACTGCCCACTGCCCCCAGGCAGTGAGGCAGTGCATTGCAGGAGTTGCACTGCCCGCTGCCCCCAGGGCAGTGAGGCAGTGCATTGCGGGGATTCGACTGCCCACTGCCCCCAGGCAGTGCGGCAGTGTATTGCAGGAGTTCAACTGCCCACTGCCCCCAGGCAGTGGGGCAGTGTGTTGCAGGAGTAGCACTGCCCACTGCCCCCCAGGCAGTGAGGCAGTGCATTGCAGGAGGTCCACTGCCCACTGCCCCCAGGCAGTGGGGCAGTGCGTTGCAGAAGGTCCACTGTCCACTGCCCCCAGGCAGTGAGGCAGTGTATTGCGGGAGTTCCACTGCCCACTGCCCCCAGGCAGTGCGGCAGTGTACTGCAGGAGTTCCACTGCCCACTGCCCCCAGGCAGTGGGGCAGTGTATTGCGGGAGTTGCACTGTCCACTGCCCCCAGGCAGTGAGGCAGTGCATTGCAGGAGATCCACTGCCCCCTGCCCCCGGGCCGTGGCGCAGTGTGTCGCAGGAGTTCCACTGACCACTGCCCCAGGCACGGCGGCAGTGTATTGCAGGAGATGCCCGGCCCACTGCCCCAAGGCAGGGAGGCAGAGAATGGCAGGAGTACCACTCCCCACTGCCCTCAGGCAATGCGGCAGTGTGAAGCAGGATTTCCACTGCCCACAGCCCCCAGGCGGCGTGGCAGTGCGTTACACTGCCCACTGCCCTCTGCCCACAACAACCGTGCAGCAGGGCACACACAGTGCAGTGTAGTGCACAGCACCAAGCAGTGCGGCACCACACAATAAGCACTGATGGTGCAGCGCGGCACGCAGGGTGCAGTGGGCCCACGAGACCCTGTGTGACTGCGCGCAGGCGTCGGCAAGGCAGTGTCGGCCAAGTGCGAGAGTGCACTGGTCCGGCTATGCCACAACACACTTACACACAGCGCGCACACAACACACACAGCCCAGCCCGTTTACCTGTACCCGTGGGTAGACATCCCGGCCTTTGCCATTTGGTAATAGCGCCTTCGGCACACCACACCACACCACACCACACCACACCACACCACACCACACCACACCACACAACACCACACAACACCACACCACACCATACCACACCACACCACACCACACCACACCACACCACACCACACCACACCACACCACACCACACCACACCACACCACACCACACCACACCACACCACACCACACCACACCACACCACACCCCCGGCTTGCATTTTCCCCTACCATCCCAGCCATTGCCATTTGGTAACAGCGCCTTCCGCACACCACACACCACACCACAGCACTACACCACATGATTACATACCTTCTGGTCCTACATTGTGGAGGAAATCCACGGGACTCCAGCACAAAAATTTTGCGTCAGAGCTGAGAAACACAAAGCGTTCCTGAACGTGAGAGACCATGGCTTTGTTCCTGGGGTTGATGGTATGCTTCTTGAGCGGCTGGCCTTTCAGCAGCTGAGCCTGGCACTCGATCCATTTGGCTTTTTCAGCCTGAATCAGCAGACGGGCATGTGGGCTCGAGCATCGCTTAGGTTCAAAGCACAGCACCACCTTGAAACCAGCAATCCAAAGAAGTAAACGTGGCAATGCATTTTCTAAAACAGAAATCAAATTTGGACTTTTCTTTCACATTGACTCCTCCTCTCCCTTGACACCCCAAGCTCCTTGACAGTGCACACACACACTTGCAGTATACTGTGCAGTAAAATACAAACAGTGCACACACACACACACACACACACACACACACACAAGAAAAACTTTCCAACACAACATTTTGGCAAATTAGGGAGTTTTTTGACGAAGCTGCATCAGTGCTGCAACAGTACAAGAAAGTCTAGCTGAGGTTTAGTTCAAGAAAGTCCAGGTATCTAAATACACTCAGTGCCACACCCTTTTGCAGGACACACCACCTCACTCCGGGGGATCTTTCGTTGGGGGAATTATACCAGTGTGGACAGGAAAGGCCATATTCCTCCCGTCACCTAACGGCCTGTATACCGTTTGGTGTTAGGAGGCATGTGCTGGTCCCAGAGAGGGTCTCCTGTTGTTGCTGTAGGCCTTTTATTATCAGCACATTTTGTAACCCCATCACATGGTACAATTCATCAATCTCATATGCCCACAGGGTATACACGTGTTCCGTGTTCCGTGCGGTGAAGCCATATACCCATTCTCCTGTACCACAACCCATCATAGTGTCATGCCCGTAGGATGTCCTGGCATGCATACCCATGTGTGCTTTGCGCAGTGTGGTGTAGTCGTTTGACTTGATGTCGTATTCAGTGGATGGAGAAATATCGTGCTATCTTTGTGTACCCTTAACTGTCCAGTCCTGCATCAAGCCTATATCTGACACATCCTTAGAGAGCACAAACTCCAAGGCACTAGACACACCTACTACTACTTGATGGAGAGGCGGATGTGCCTGGTGAGCTGCAGGGGGATGTGGACTTGGACGTCAAAATTGAGCATTCCTGCTACTCCTACCAAAAGGAGCAGCAGGAATGGCCTACAGACGTGCTGCGGCCAAAATGCTTTTTTTTTTATAGATTCGCAACCTCATCCACCTTGAATTGCCAAAAATTGTTCACAGTGGTGCTATCCCCAAAGTAGTTGGTGAGGCTTGATAAAACATCCGGTGGCTCAACCGTATTCTCACCCTTCGGCTTGGGCATGTACTGCCCAACAACAAGTGCCTTTACTTGCACTTGCTTTAGTTGATCATGGCTAAATGCATAATCTACACCCTGACCATTCACCAAGATGTCCAACACCTGTTGCAAATGTGTCATCTCCCTTGTCTCCCAAAATTCAAAAAAAAAAAAAAAAAAGGAATGGTCTTCCTCTTACCCTGTCCCCATAGGGTACAAAAGGGAAGAGAACATCGCACTATGGGGTAGGGGAGCTTCCGCGTCCTAATCACTGCTGCCCTCATCCCCTATCAGCCTCCTCATCCTCTAGAATACACTCAGGCTCTTCCATTGCCTCTCCTACCGCTTCCTCAAAATCCTCTACAGAGCCGTCCCAAATGGGGCTAGCATTGACACCCCATATCCGCAAGCCGCCGGAATAAACTAGGGGCAAGCCCCAATGTTCACCAGCACTTCCCCTGCCAAACGTGGGCCTTCGTCCCAACAGGCGTGCAAGCCAACGTTGTCAACATTCAAGCAGAAGCAGCACGGATTGATGCCGTCACCACATTTCATTTCAACCTCTTAGCTTTCACTTCCGGTGCGCCGTTGGCACCCAAAGTGGCTGTTCCCCATTGCCACAGATTACTGTGGGTTGGGGGTACAGAGGGGGGGGGGGGGTCCAGCCCAACACGTAAGCACCCACCATCGGCGAATGGATTGGCAAATTAACCAAATGACGGCAAAAGCAATGTGACCCAGCAAACCACCAAAAGTTCACAGAATGCATCATCCTTCCCGACATCTAGGAATCAGGATCAAATCAGAATGGGGCACAAACTGATATGGACAACACTTCTCCATGTTGTATCATCTTGACCTCACCCATGTAGTGTATCCCCCCCCCCCCGCCTTGCTGATGTGGGTAGCACATAACGGACAACCGAACTGTGGGCGATGAAGGATGTGCTGGCAGGCGCGGTTGGGGCCAATTGCATAATGGCAAACGTGACCCATCGTGGCCCTTGCTGATGTGCTCCCACAGTGTTGCCCCCGCGCAAACAGGTTTTATGTTTTGTGATGAACGCAAGCTGTGATGACATGCCGATGCAGAACCTCGATCTGTGCGGAGTCCGCAATGAGATGTGCAGTCCAGGCACATGCGGATGTGTGCCTCAGCAGAAGCCATGCACATGGGTCGTGTGACTCAGCAGCACGCGCTCCAATCGAACGTGTGTATTGGTGGGACCCAGGCATGTGAAACGTTGGCCTCAGCGGACGCAGACCTCTCCATGAATTTTCCCATTCTTCTCCATTTTTCTTTCATATTGGTACACTTTCATACATTTTCCATCATGGATTTGTGATAATTCCGAATCTGACCGACAGAGTGGGGGGGGGGGGGGGATTTCGCATTTCAAATTCGTGCAAAATTTCCCACACGATTTTCAGGCCACTGTGCGAAATAAACCCGCCTCAGGCAGTTTTTTCTCAGTTGCAGCCATCTAAAACAGTTTCTCAACTGTTTATTGCAGCCTTTGTTCAATGGTCTGAGTGCAGAGTATTGTGCCTTGCAGCGATTGAACGGTAACAGCAATGCATCAGAAAACACCAGCAACCACCAGGAAATAACGGCAACCACCACCAAATAACAGCAACCACCAGCCATCAGGAAACAATTTGCAGCAAGCCCCCAGGAAGGAACTGCAATCCTCCATGACTCACCAGGGACTCCTCAGGAAGGGACAACAACCCTGTAACACTCAACGGCAAAGCATCAGCAAACAACAGCAGCCACCACCAACCAAAGGTCGGCTCACAGTGTGTGGGCGCCAAGTGTCCCACAGCAAATTCAGGACTGCATGCGAAATAAACCCGCTTCGAAATATCCCATTGCGAAAATTTCCTGCCGCGAAGCCCCCCCCTCCCCCGGATGTCCCCCCATCGTCCAGAACAGCTGCTTTTGAAAGAAAAAAAAAGGAAAAAAAGGGGAAAAAAGGAAAAAAAAAAGGAAAAAAGACCAGAGAATCGAAAAGCCGGTGTAGGAGGTCCGATAGTGAGCAGCAGTGTTTGGGGCAAGGGGGAGGGCGGGAGTTTCTGGATGCGACATGGGACAGGGCACATCAATCAGCACCTCTGCACCACCACTTCCGGGCCTCGCAAGCATCGTCGCGGATGGCCCTGGGGCCGGGCTGTCGGACTGCGGGGCCACAGGCAAGAGGTCTTGGCTCGTGGGGTCGACCGCACGTGACCGTGAGTACTGAGGCTCTGCGCACAGAGCGGGGCATGAGGCAGAGGAGCCCCAAAAGAGGGCCCCCATGCAGGACCCCTCTACCCTCTGCCACCAGCCCCCATTCCAGTCCCTGCCCCTTCCCTTACCCCAGGCTGCTTCTGACGTCTCACACTGCACGTACCCCCCCCCCCCCGGCCCATGCCCATTCCCCCCCCAGGGACGACGGTTCCCCCCACCCCCCCCCGGGGGGGGGGGGCGGACACCACACAACAGTCCCCTGAGTTCTAGTATACGCAACTAAAAATTCGAGGTGATTTTCTTCGGCGCTTTTGGCGCCTGTGATTTCCTATTGAATTCTTATTGTTCATGGGCCAAGTGAGCCCCCCCCCCCCCAGGGGCAGGGGGGATAAACAAAGGGGGGGGGGGGAGTACCACGGCACACATGTTGCAGACGTAACCCAACACTACTCCTCAAAACATGACACAGGGTGTCCAACAGGCCAAATACACCCCACAACACAAGAGCGCAAACAACTACACCTACACCAACACTTTGACACCCACACGGACCCTTCCCACAGCCCGCACAACGCTACAAACCACATTCTCTATTGGCTTGGAACCACAAAAACTATGGTTCCATAAAAGGCCCAAAAGTGGGGAAACACGCGGTTGCCGTGTTTGGACAAGCCCGCGTTAGGACGGGGGGGGGGGAGGGGTTGTCTTAGTGAGTGCACTTGTGGATGCAAGCGCGCGCTGTGCACTGCACAACCAGGACCACATGCACAGGCACTGCAGCGGGTGCATGCCCAATGTGCTGCGCGTCCACACATGTGACGAGGGATGGCACGGAGCAACGAAATGCACACCGCCTCCACTGCCCAGATCTGTGCCTCTGTCCCTTTGCCCAGCCACTGCCCCAGCCCCAAGCCATGCCGCTCCCCCCTCCCTCAGTCGCTGACCCTTGCCCCTGGCACTGCTCCTCCCAAGCAGGGATGGATATGACCAAGGGGGGGGGGGGGGCGGGCTGGACCCCCCCCCCACCCCCCCCCCCTTGGTCACAAAAAAAGTCATGATATTTGGGAATAAAAAAAAAGTGACCTAAAACCGGCCGTTTTGGGCAGCCCTCAGCCCGTACATGTACAGGGGGGGGGGGGGGTGCAACAACACACATGACAGGCACGGAGCCCTGTGGATGCAACATTGCCACTGTCATTCAATGCCATTCAGTGTCATCGCGCACTATGACACTGTTGATGACACTGTTGATGAACCTGCACTACAAATGGGCCTGCAACAACAGAATATACACGCGGTGTACAAATACCAGCAGTCACAATAAATCTGCAGTGCAAACAGACACAGTCACGGTAATTTGCAGTACAGGCAGCACAGCAGACATTCTACTGGTGACACCTTATTTGGTCACAATATTTTTGGGGTTTGCACTTTCCCACGATGGCCCTTTAGTTTTTTTGTAACCAGTCACAAAAAATGACCCCCCCCCCCACACCCGGACCCCTCCAGTGGCGACAAAATTATATCCATCCCTGCTCCCAACGCACATCTCCTACAGGAGGGGGGGGGGGGATAATTTCGGAAGGGGAAAATTTCGCCACCTCCAGGAATCCTGAAGCTTGCTGTTATGTCTTGGTGGGCCTGGATGGTTGCTCTTATTTCCGGGTAGGCTCCCAATGGTTCCTGATGGGCTGTGGATGGAAACAAAGGCATCTTTGTCCCTTCCCTCCGCCTGGTACACTGCTGCACATATCTGAATTCGCAATACTCACATGCATCCGAATTCACAGCGACGTTGTTGGTCACACGCCGCGAAAATTTCGCCACCTTTCTTCACAGCGAAATTCTATTGCCTTCGGCAAGGCACCTCGAAGAGGTGAGAGGGACAACCCTTTTTCAGCTGCTGAGGCGGGAGAATTGCATAAGCAGGTTGTGCCCTAGACCCCTTGGGAGCCCCCCCCCCCCCCACACCCAAATAGGTTGAAAAACACATAAAAGGGGGCTAAATCATGCTTTACATATCATATTTCATCATTGTAAGTGGTCACAATATCAAAAAAATGTTTTGCAAAAATTTTTCCATTTTTGACCTGTCGAGGGTGGAAAACTGCTCGGGCAGTTTGTGCACACACCAAAGGCCATTGAACCACCTACAAACAGCAATTTTGAAGCTTTTGGGGGGCCCATGGCTCGGGCTATATGGGCTTGGCAGCCACTACGTGGGGCCCCATGGGTGCTCAAGTTCCCGTATTGTCACCAAATCATCACCCAAACCCATCCCAGGGGCGACAGAAGGGTTTCGGAAAAAGTCGAATTTTGGAAATCTTGCAGGTGTCACTAAACAGCCTACACAATGGCAATTTCGGGGCTTTTGCGGGGGCCATGGCTCGGGCTATATGGGCTTGGCAGCCACTACGTGGGTCCCCATGGGTGCTCAGGTACCCGTATTGTCACCAAATCATCACCCAAACCCATCCCAGGGGCGACAGAAGGGTTTCGGAAAAAGTCGAATTTTGGAAATCTTGCAAGTGTCACTAAACAGCCTACACAATGGCAATTTCGGGGCTTTTGCGGGGGCCATGGCTCGGGCTATATGGGCTTGGCAGCCACTACGTGGGTCCCCATGGGTGCTCAAGTACCCGTATTGTCACCAAATCATCACACAAACCCATCCCAGGGGGGGCAGAAGGGTTTCGGAAAAAGTCGAATTTTGGAAATCTTGCAAGTGTCACTAAACAGCCTTATCTGGCGTGAAAACGGCCGAGTCCTCACTAGCAAGGGCCTATAGGGGGGGCGACCAGGGGTACCCGGAGTTCGGACCCGGGACCCCCGCCATGGGTTAGGGGGTCCATGTACAAGAAAAAAGTTGCCTCGCACCTGGGTCCAAATCCACACACAGCACCCAGAATACGCAAAGAAGTGTTGACCCCCCCCCCGACACCCCCCCACCCCCCCCCCCACCCCCTGCCCCCCCAAAAAGGGGTACCCGGGTACGGGGGGCTAAAGGGGTCAAAAACGAAAAATTCATTGCACGATCATTTTCTCCCCTAAAATGATGATTTTACAAGGGGTTGGACATCCGGTACCATACCTTGGGGTATTGTACGCGAATGACCCCACAAAAGGGGGGGTATATGGCGTACGCACCTGCGCTTGATCTAACAACCCTCTTCGAGGTGATTTTCCCCGTGCCATTCTCTCCTCCAGAAATCCCCCCCCCTCTTGTACGGAGGGGCTGTGCGGGGCCGTGGGTGCTGTCGGGTGCGGCCAGTGGTTATCTACGGAGTGGGGGTGGGGGGATGACGAGACCCACCCGCCCAGATTTTGGGAAAACCCAAGGACGTGGAATTGTCCCACCCCCACCGGAGGGAGGGGGAGGGGGAGGGGCTGTTGGACAGCCACCCACCCACCCACCCACCCACCCAGTCAGCCACCAAGCAGTACCCCCCCCCCTTTGTATAAGCTACGCCAGTGTGCACAATTATTACGGTCCCTACGCCTACTGTAGCTTGGACAAGGGCGTAGCTTTTACAAGCCCCCCCCCCACCTGTCCCATAGGGAGCACATCCCTGGTCATACTGGTGGCGCCAACAATGGGATCCAACTTTGCGGCAGAAATCGCCTCCTGCAACTCATCGTACCACTCCGTGATGGCGGTGCGTGCAGCTCCCTGCAACGCCCGCAGCAGGATGGGCTCCCCGCCCAGGGGATGCGGCAGGTACAAGAGGTCACCTTGCTCGTCCCGCCGCTGCTCCAACGCCTGAAATAAGACATCAGCAACGGGGAAAGCCTGAGATGGGGTGCCAGTCGTGGTCATGTGTGGTGTGACCCGTGGCACAACCATGGGATATGCAAATCATACAATCCGTGCGAGTAGGAGCCACTGACCCTGGGGGAAGCAGGAAAAGCTTTCTTGCAGAGCTGAGGCCCACCCCACATCTTGGTTGAGGGTCTTCCCTGCAGGAGCTGAACTCGGTGTAGAGAGAGCTCCCCTCCCCACTGTATTTGGGAGCAAGAGGCTCTTCCTCTTTTGGCTGGTGTGTCTGTGACCTTTGTGTAAATCACAGGCTGCCCTGCTGTATTACAAAAGGAATTGTTTGGGACGAGGTCAGGATCGACGCTGCTGTGAAAACGGCCCTAAACGTATTGTTTCCTGATGTGATGAGTGCTGGAATGATTCCAATGGGCGACAACCGCAACAGAATGGGACCATGAAACGCCCACAGCTGTGGAAGGGTGGGGAAGTCGGAGGACACACGTGGATGACCGGGTGAGGCCCAGCCAAATTTATGGGACGGCTGCTGTGGGACTCAGTCGCAGCCCCCCCCCCCCCCCCCCCAGTTGGATCCTGGGCAAGCAGAGCACAGCCCCATGGCCACTCGAGAACGTCTCACTTCTGTCATAGCCCCCGTTTTCTTCTGGATGGCTGACATGCCGCAGTGAGCCCCCACCCCCTCTGACTGCATGCCATCAATCTGCAACTGCACCCGCAAACAGAAAACCACCTCGAGGCACCAACATCAGATGATGGAAACAAATGTGCCTGCCTTCAGACACTTTACCCAACCCTAAAACATCTTCCCGGCCACCTCCCTTAGCACAGGGTTCACGTGCTCCAGCCACCAACCACACCAGTCCCCAGAGGCACGTCTGCAGATAAGAGGCAATCTTTGCCCCATCGGCAGATCATCTCCAGACCCAGCCCCCACAGAATGCCCCCGGGGTGCACCACAAAACCCCACAAGGGGACGCCTTGCCCAACGCCTGCATTCTGCAAGACCTGGTCACAAACCCGGGGCCTTGTCCGGGTCGATATGCACTGCACAGGTGTGTTTGGGGGAAACAGGAGCACGCCGCAACAGGCGGTGCCCAAACTGTAAAGTCAAATAGCGCGGCATGGGGTGCCCTGCCGTCCCTCTGCAACCACGGGGGGGCGACTACCAACGGTCCTGATGCAACACCCCCCCCCCAGCTATCTGTCAAAACTTGGCAGGGGGGCGGGGGGGGGGGGGGTCAGCTGGAGGATGTGTGGGGCGGGTTCGGCCGCGGCAGGGGGTTCCCAAGGTGGGGGGGCCTCCGCACAACCCACTACTACCACATGCATACCTCCAGGGGGGATGTGTGTCTGGGGGTTTGGGGGTACAGAGGTATGTATGTGATAATAGCGCTTTCTCATCTTTGCCAGAACAAACGACATTTGTATAGCGCATTGTCTTGCTAATCTGGCGCTCGAAACATGGATGGTTTGATGAAAGGGGAAGCATGCACATAAAAACTTCGGCGCCGTTGGCGCCATGGCCCCAACACCACTATCTCTCAAAACCCGGGGGGGGGCTGGGGGATGGCGCATACAAGGACTGGGCCCGACCACCCCCGCAGGTGTGCAACACCGCAAAGTGCCCTGCATTCCACAAAGTGCCCGAACAAGGGCCCCCAGGCCATGCATGTGCCCCGTGCAGTAGGACACCATCTCAGGGGGCGGTTCTGCACAGGGTGCACACAGCGCAGGAAGTGTGGTCACCCTGAACACCACCCACCACCGAGGAAGCATCTGTCCACGAGGCAACAACAGCAGGTTCAGACAGAAATCTGGCAATTGCAGTCTGAAACATAGTCATTATCTGACTAGAAACATAGTCATTACCTGTTTAGGGGGGAATGTTTGCCCGGCTGCCCGGTTGTATTAAGTATCTTATCTCTAGCCCCAAGTTTATCCTCACCTTGGGAAGTCCCCCAAGTAGACCGCACTAGACCACAAACCTTCTCTGCAAGGCACCTTGTATAATCCGAAATATGAGAATTCAACAACACAAAATGTCACTCCCACCACTTCCAACCACCACCCAAATTCTTAGACACGGCGAGAAGGTACTCCAAATTGTTTGGTGAGGTGGGGGCAAAAACAGGCACGAGTGGGGAATGGTCAAAAAAGGATGCCCGGCGCGCTAACGCTCCCCCTAGACTTGAGTAGGAACCTGAGCAGTGCTGTGGATGGGAACACAGTAGTTACCGCATCACCGGGGCCATCGTCAAAAATAGCCTATTTTTGGAACAGCGCGCGCACAGCACATGGTGCGCCCCCTAAATGTCACGTTCCAAAAATTCACTGACAGCACGAATCCTGGAGCATGGTCATGGGGGCATGGGCAGGCACACAGTGGCAGGGGCAGCGGTGTGCACAGTGGCAGGGGCCGGGGTGCGCCCGGGCGCAGGTCACACCTTCATGTCCCGCAGGCGCACCACATCGAAGGGGGGTCCGTGCTCCTGGGCGTGCAATGTGAATGCCTCAGGGGACAGCACCGCCATCACCATCCCCTTGCCTACCCAGTGCAAAGGGCCTTCGCAGAGCACAGGCCCGGGCCGGTCTGCAGGAGGGCGGGAGTCCGCCGGGGGGGAGTGCATGCCACTGCTGATCACGGACATTATGCGGAGGAAGGCATCTGCAAAGTGGAGGTGTGGTGTGGCCCCAGGGGCTGGGGTATGAAGAGGGCAGCGGTGTCTGACGTCGGTGCACTCACGGGCACACGCAATTCTCTTTCTACAAGAACAGGCCGAGCAGGACCTTCTGGGGGGGGGAAAGCTGCCCTCCCTGTTTTCTGGTCCCCAACGGGGGGCCAGCCCGCAGTCTGCACCCTCGCTTTGTGGTGGCTAAAATTTGGGCCGACGGGGAGGGGGTAGAGGGGGTAGAGGGGGGGGGGGGGGGCAAAGGCTGGGGCCACCGAAGTGGAGTGGGGACAGAGCAGGGCATATACATGTATATAGTGCGTGGGAAGCCACCATAGGGTGTCTGCTCCAATGGGAGGGCCAATAGGCTAAACTTATTTTTTTGGGGGGGGGGTCATGCCATGATGAACTGCAGGAGCTTGCTCATTACAAGGCACTCGAGAAATCTCTCGGAATCAAAGATCAGAGCTGTCCAGTGCTACGATTGTCCCACAAGACGGCGTGGCAGCGGACATTGCACGCAGTGAGGACCTGCTGTATCTGATACCAGGGAATGCAGTGGGAACTGCCACGCCCGAAGGCATCCCAGTGTGCTACCGGAGCACAAAACAAACTGGGAGGCTGAGTAAAAAACAGCGGGCCATTGGGCGAAACATGGGAGGGCCAATAGGCTAAACTTGGACACACACACAAGAGAAACCATTTGTTGCTGCACTACACCGCCCAGGCTAGCCACCAGGAACTCGTGTACCTGGGGAGACATCAGTGTGGCTCCACAACCCCAGGCCAAAGGGGGGGCAGAGCGGGGGATAAAAGAAATATTTGAATGTTTTTATTGGGATATGCACATTTTGGGTATGGACTCCTGGGGTGAAACCAATTCTCCAACCCTTTTCCCAAAGGCTCAAAAAAATTTCCAGGTGCCGTTGGCCATTGGCGCCCAAGTTGGTTGTTCGGGCCCAGTTTGGGGTCATTTTGTCCGGGGGGGGGGGGGGGGGGGGTGGGCACAGCAGACTCATGCACGAGCATCAAGAAGAGAAGAAGAGTCGCCTGAGCACGCGTCCATCATCTGGATTTTGCAGTCACTGATTTGTTTTTGCATTTTGTCGTGTGAGAATTTCATTTATTGCAATCCCCACGGTGATGCAGTGGACAGTTGCATCATAACACGCCATTGCATTTTGATGATGATGTGCTGCAGCATTGTTCCTGTCCATGTGCGGTGAGTACATTGGCAGTTTGCATGTTTGCATGACTGATCAAATCATAAGCCGCGACTGGTATCAAAAAACTGTCTTGGGATTCGATCTTGGCATGCCATGACTCCGTGATTGAGTTTCCAAAGCTGCACAAGATTAAAGACAACAAGTGCTTCAACAAAAAAAATTGTTTGGAAAACCGAAGGGAGACAAGTCTCAGAGGAAGCAGAGAAGCAAAAACTGCCATTTCACCGCCGAAAGGATCACTTGGGTTGGAAGAGCAGACCTAAATTCTGAATGATGAGCCCACTTGCAGTATTGGGCTTACTGCAGGTCATCTCTCGCAAATGGCTCTGCGGATCCTAAAGTGCCTTTAGTGTATTAGACGGGCCCCATATCCAACGCACTAAGAGTTGGCCTTGCATGGCTAGTCCACTGGGAGATGGCCACAACTAAACTGCTATTGGATTGTCGACTTTGGTATTGGAGTGCGGACGCTGCAATATTCCAAATGGATCTTGGGCTTTCCGTTGGATCGTGGGCCTCCTGGGTGGGCCTCTGTTGGATTGTCCATATCCTATTGATTCAAGGGAATGTGGGTGTAGGGCGCACCACTCTGTCTCCCCGTTTGGAAGCACGTCAGTTGCAAGGCAGAGATTCTTTGTGGCGCTTAGCAGCTCATAAATTTGCATGCATTCCGCGAGCGGTGCTGTGCGGGTGTCACATAGACCTGAGCAATTGTTTTTGGTCCCTGAAGACTCCAACTGAATTCGCTGACGCGTTTAGGGTGTTGGTTGATGGATCCCTGTTTAGTTTTGGCTGTTTGTTTTCTGGGCTGGACCCACAGTCCAGCCATTTGCCAAGAGGTGATGTTGCGTTTGGTGACAGGCTGTGATGGCAGCAGCGTGCTTTGTGCATAGGCTGTACCCAAACCGATTTGCTGAGTCAATTCCACTCTGTTTGTCTTGCTCATCGCAGTGTTCGTTTGCTAATTGGTGCAGCAGCACACAGGATGATGAATGCAATAGGTGCTGAAGGTTCTACATTACTGAATGGTCCGCTTGCTAGTCCTGTCTGTTGCCACCACAGAAAGAGGCTTTTGGACCTTCCTGCGTGCACAAGGTTGGACAGTATGTGGGTAAACTCGCAGGCCATCAAACACCAGGGCCTCGGGCACAACAAGGTTTTCAAAGTGGAAGGCTTGTGCCTGTCTTCAAAATTTTCAACACAAGCAACCTTTTTGAGTTGCCGTAAAGGTACATTTTCCTTCACGTAAAATCGCCAAAAGCAAGAACATTGCGTCCTGCCTTTTACTCTACTCTCTTGCAAATCACACGCTATGCACCACCTGACGTAACATTACGCATTACTTTTTCCGGGCCTATGTCGGTAACCTTACATCCCTTTTTTAGATCCCCGGCTGGACAAGCAATGTGCAGGCCTCGTGCTGCAGAGGATGTTTCATGGATGCCGAAATTCGACCAGGTAAATAACGTTCCAAAGCAGGTGCGGTTGGGTGTCTGCGCTTTCCACAAAGTGGATACAACAGGCAGACAGCACACAGCACACCAACAGCTACATGTGCCGCAAGCCAGAACTCTATGCCTTTGCTTGATGCAAAACAATGGGTCACCCAACAGGGGCCAATGACCGTGCCAATAGATGAGGGAGGGCACATGTCAACACAAACAGTTTCTGGACTTTGCACCATAGCAATGGCATCAACAATCTGTGACATGCCATATATATCATGGGAACTGGGTATTTTTCCAGCGATACCATTGGATGTGGAAAGAGAGTCGCTTGTGCACAGCGGTCATGGTGCTGGACCTACGGGGCCTACAACAGAAGGCAGGGACTGGATATCCTTCAGTGGTTGCCAACGGTCGTACCTGGGCAGCTGGCACTTGGCACTTGGGGTGTTGCATCCGATACGACACCACATTACACAGCACCACACGGATCAGGCATTGGGAACTGTTGCACAGTGCCACCAATAATGGCAGGGGTGAGGGTTGCCCGTCGACCATCGTCCCACCCTATTCCAAGAGATACCACGCCTCGTTGTGCCGGTTGTAATTGCGTTGCGGGCCGTCGTACCCGGCAGTGACCAGCGGGGTCTCCCTAAACTGGATGCCCTGCGCCTGTAGCTTTGCGGCCAGGGCCGCAAAATGCGGCTTCCACACGGGCCAGCCCATCGCGAAGCCCCCGAAACTCAACGCCGCCACTTTGACTGCGGGGTAGCTCTCCACGTACACCTCCGGTGCCGAGGGCGTTGGGGCAGCTGTATGCAACGCGGTGGGGAGGAAGAAGGCCACGGTGAACGTGGTGTTGCTGTGCGGGCCAGTGCCGGGGTGCACAGCGGTCATCACCGGGGCAGTCATTGCGATCTTGGCCGCTTGGTCGTTTGCCCCGCTGATGTAATCGAACAACCGGGCAAAGCCGACGCTCAGCGCCAGGCTGTACCCCTGCTCGTCGCGCGCGGTGAAGTTCGTCATCGCCCATACCGTGGGCTCGTAGTTGCGGACCTCCACATTCTCGTGCACAGCCTCCGTCGTAAACGTGGGGCACTCTCTGTCACGGCAAAACGACGGGGCCACCGTCGCCCCGTGCACGACGAGGCACAGTGCGAGGATGGCAGGCAGCAGGCTACACATTAACTGAAGCGCACTGTGGACGAATGAGGCGGTCAGAGACTTGGGTGGGTGGGCTTTCAACTTCGGGGGGGGGGGGGTCGATACAGCCCTCTGGCTAGACCCCCCCCCAAAAAGGCTCAATCAATGGCCCCCAAAATCCTACTGAGTGTTGTTGTTATTGTTGTTGTTGTGGTTATTGTTGTTTTTGGTGTTGTTGTCGCTGTTGTTGTTGTTGTTGTTGTTGTTGTTGTTGTTGTTGTTGTTGTTGTTGTTGTTGTTGTTCTTGTTGCTGTTGTTTGTGCTGTTGTTGTTGTTGTTCTTGTTGTTGTTGTTGTTGTTGTTGTTGTTGTTGTTGCTGTTGTTGTTGTTGCTGTTGTTGCTGTTTTTGTTGTTGTTCTTGTTGCTGTTGTTGTTGTTGTTGTTGTTGCTGTTGTTGTTGCTGTTGTTGCTGTTGTTGTTGTTGTTCTTGTTGCTGTTGTTGTTGTTGTTGTGACCTCCAGGCCCCAGAGGTGAGCCAAAAAATGAAAATGGAATTTTTGGAATCAGCGCGTCAAGGGGGTTCAGAAATTACATCATTTGCCATGTAGTTGGTGAAAAAAATTTGACCATTTTCATGGGGACTCTAGGGCCGTCGTTTTCCCGATGGCTCTTTTCGGTGTCCTTTTATGAGCAGTGCCTTGCCCAACCATGGGGATCCGTCTGACCGCTGCCTTCCTGACTTTCAGCGTGCTTGCGCAAGATGGAGGGGGGGTTACCAACACCACATGATCTGATGCTTCTTTGACCCCATGATTGTACCGATGAGACCCCTCCAGTTTCACGACAATATTGTTGGAAGTGGCTACCGCCTGCAAGACCTGTCACCCCTACGACAGCCCGATGAGCATATGTTGAGGCTCCCCCTCCGGGAGAAGGGGTCTAGTGCAGGGTTGGAAACCCTGGAAACACACTTGGAGATCTGTCTACCTTCGTTTCACCACCCTGCCACACATGTCTGCATGACGCTCACGGATGAAGTGGAGATGGGCTACCACCCCGACCCCAGCCGAAGGTGCAACAGGTATCCCGACCATTGGAGTTGGAATGCAAAACAAGCACTCCGCTCACTCATTCCAGCACTAGGCCAAAAAGGTGTTCTGCATGCCACTGAACCGTTGTGTATTTTACATAAGACTGCCCAGTGCTAAGAGGAACTAAGGAGAAAGTGGCATCTGTAGGCACCTGTAGCATCAGGTACTGGGGAGGGGGGGGGGGGGGGGCAGGGGGGCGGGGGGGTCGAAAAGTCCTCCGGACCTGGCAGCCAACCTCGCAAGGTCATCCAAAGGGGGGGGGGGGGGGTTCAGGACCATCGGCTCCAGCTTCTCTGACCTGCAAAGCTTGCGCGCCTTGGCACCAGGACCCTCTGAGGTTGCTTTCCGGGCCACTCCAGCGGAGCAAGCCACACCGACCCTGGGGGGATGTTTGCCCGGCGCGCGCCCGGCGCGCTACTTTTCTATTAACTATCCCGACTTCAGCCCCAGATTTACCCTCCCATGGAGAAGCCACCCAAGTAGACCACATTGCACTGCACACCTTCCCTACAAAGCACGTTGCAAAATAAAGCAGGATCTGTGAATTCAACCACTCCAACTGTCATTTGTAGTGTACTTAACAAACAACATTGGTCCCACAAGGGTGGGTGTCAATACATTCGTGGATTGTGGATTGTGATTCCCTAACCCCAACTCGAGGGGCCACGCAAAAAAGTGTGGATTCAAAGATTGTCCCGGTTGGGGTCCAAAACTTAGACGGCTGAACCCCTACCTAGATGCAATGGACTTCTCTAGCCTGGAAACCTCTGCCGGAGAATGAATTGAAATGGGGTTTTCACATGGTGTGCGGGGGAAAAAGATAGAGCGTATATACCAGTGCAGGCAATAAAAATTGCAGAGTTACATGATAAAAGCAATATTAAAATTTTATGCCAAGAATGGGTAAAATGCCGAGCAAATGCAAAAAAGATGGAAACACGTTTGTTTTCTTCGAACACGGTTTTATCTGAAAAGGGAAGCAAAAATACTACATGTGCTACTGGTTGCAGACGGAGCTGAAGAAGTACGTGTGCTGGACTAAGGTGGGCCTAACACTTTAGAACGAAGTTGCCTTCCGAAATTTCGGAAGGCGAAGGTGTTCCTAACCCTAACCCTTCCGAAATTTCGGAAGACACCTTCCGAAATTTCAGAAGACACCTTCGCCTTCCGAAATTTCGGAAGGCAACTTCGTTCTGAAGTGTTAGGCACACCTTAGTCCAGCACACTTACTTCTTCAGCTCCGTCTGCAACCAGTAGCACATGTAGTATTTTTGCTTCCCTTTTCAGATAAAACCGTGTTCGAAGAAAACAAACGTGTTTCCATCTTTTTTGCATTTGCTCTGCATTTTACCCACTCTTGGCATAAATTTCTCATGTTGCTTTTATCATGTAACTCTGCAATTTTTATTCCCTGCACTGGTATATACGCTCTTTTCCCCCCCCGGACAGCGTGTGCAAACCCTCATGTCAATTCATTCTCCGGCAGAGGTCTCCAGGCCGGAGAAGTCCATTGTATCTGTGTGGGGGTTCAGCCGTCTAAGTAGAACGCTGTTTTACAGATTCCCTATGTGTATACTACTTCATTCCACTGCTTTACACTCGATACGGCTTTGCACTCTCTTCGATGCTAATTGTGCGTAGCACCCTCAGGGTCTTGTACGATAGTTCCGATATGCTCCCGCACCTAGCATGGGCAATTGTAACATTGTTCTCTTTTGTAAATGTGCCATTACCCATTTTCACACCAATTCCCGGAATTCTATTGCCTTCGGCAGTGCACCTCAAAGAGAGGTTGACAGTCAGCCAAGCAGTCCCTGAGCCAGGCCAGCAGTCAGTCAGACAGAAACACACAGTTTGGGTTTTTTGTCAGTGGCAGACACGGACCTAAGCAGTGGGGACTCTGTTGTCCTAGTATTGAAGCAGTAGCCGAATGGTAATGCAGCTGGCTGCGGACGTTTCGATCGGCGGTTCGAACCTAGGTCCGGCGAATATGCTGCGGCCGCCGCCGCTGCAAAGAGTGGGCGGGCCAGGATTCGAACCGCCGACCAGGATACCTGCGGTCTGCTGCGTTACCATTCGACCAGCTGTTGTGTGTTAACGATTTGATTCCCCACTGCTTGGAGCCTTCTCAGCAAAAACTTTTGACCCCCCCCCCAACACGCCCCCCCACACCCCCACCCGCCAAAAAAGTGATATCCAGTTTTAGGGGATAGAGGCCTCAGAATCAAAAAATCCATTGGGGGATGGTCTTGTTGGGCAAAATAATGATTTTACAAGGGGTTGGACATCCAATATCATGCCTTGGGGTATGCTACGCGAATGACCCCCAAAAAAGGGGGGTATATGACGCCCGCGCCTGCGCTTGATCTAACAACCTCTCTTCGAGGTGATTTCGGTTTTAACGTTTTTGGGGTTGTATTTTAGGGTGGGGTTGGGCCGTCTAAGAAAAGAGGGCGGAAGTGCTACGTCACCCCTGCATTCTCGGGGGTCCCCAACAAAGGGGACAAAATTAGAAGTCAAAACGTACGCTGGGGGTCACCATGATGCTCCACGCAACAAAGCGTGTATTCAAAGACTGTCCCGGTTTCCTCAATAGCTCCGGAAGGTTGGGGCCCAAAAGAGGGCAGAAATGCTACGTCACCCCTGCATTCTCGGGGATCCCCAACAAAGGGGACAAAATCAGAAGTCACACCTACGCTAGGGGTCACCATGATGCTCCTAGTATCTCAAAGTGTGGGTCTCTAGTACAGCCAGACCCCCAAATAGCTGCACTGCGCTAAGTGCGCCCCCTTAGTGCGCCCCCTAAAAGGCCACTAGAGGGGCACGGGTCCAAAAAGATGCCCGGCGTGCGCCCGGCGCGCTAACGTTCCCCCCCTGCTAGCATGAAGCTGGCCCCCCTCCGGTGTATCAGCCACCGCCACCTTCACGCCAGATTGTCCATCACCCCGGTTTCTACAATTTGCTCCCACCAGTGAAGCACTTAGGCCTCTAGATCCTCTACATGGGAGGATGCCCATGTCAATGCAGGGCAGGCAGTGGTAGCCCAGTGCACAAAATGCACGAATGACTCTTTGGCCAAGACTGTTGTACGTGTGTCCAAGAAAGCCTTCCAAGCATTCAAAAAGGTTGAGGGGCATTTCCACATCAAAAAGCAGAAAAAGAAGAGAGGAGGAGACAAGAAACGGTCGCCGACTAGATTCCACCAACTGTGCACAGGGTTTGCATATTCAAGCACTACTGGCAACCCCCCCCCCCCCTTGTACTGGGCAAAATTTTTCCTCTGTACGGGCCACTGTGCGGGGCGGACCATTTTAGGTAAAAAAAAAAACCCCTCAGCAGGGCATTGCTTAGTGACCCCAAACCCCAAAATATGTCCTTTTTTTTTTTTGAGAAAATCCAAGGCTCTTCAGAATCTATACCACCTATAAGCATCATTTTAGCAGAAACATGTCATACCCTAGTTGGTACATGTGTACACCCACAACTCAAAGATAGTGGGTTTGAATCCTGCTTCTGGCGCTTTTTCTAGTGTCTTTTTCTCAGCATTACAAGTGCAGATGACATGCATTGGACACAATCACAAACAACTAAAAAAAGCTCCATGGAAAATTTGGGCTGCACATTTCCTATCATGACCATCTCATGTAATATGAGTTGTGATGACGTCGTCCCTCGTGTAGTCCAATCTTTGTCCACAGGGCCCGCAAGTCAGAACTCCATTGTTGTTGTACAACCCATACTTCCCATGCTTGCTACTTTGCTACACGGTCATCCACTGTGATGGTCTTCAATGTCTTTGGTTTCTTTGCTTTGCGCTAAGGTTTCACTGGTACAGCACACGTGGCAGTAGTAGTGGCTGAACTTGTTGCAGTAGCAGTAGCAGTAGTAGCAGCAGTAGTATTACTGGTTGAAGTAGCAGACCGACTGGACGTTGACCCAAAAAAAGGGTTTGGCCCGGCTTGGCGGACACACAGTTCACACATAACTCAATCTTCAGCACAATCAGAATGCTTCTGTCGAAGGGTACACCGATACAACTCGGGCCAAAGACAAAAAGGCAACAGTTTCAGCATTCTTGCAGTGGCATACATTACAAGGCATAGTCTGGTCAAGAGCATAGGGGAGGGCAGGAAAAAGAGACAAATGGGTGCCTAATATTGCCTATTTCTGTGGTATGGTTCTGAGAACCCACTGCACGGGCCACTGTTCGGGGCAGTATGGGGAATACGGGATTCGGGTACGGGGGGGGGGGGCCGTACTGGGAGTGTTTGCCCTCTCTCCCACTCCCCACAGCTGAGTTGCCCCACACCTACAGAATGCATACCCCTCTTTTTCAAGCTAATCACGGTTGTTTCCTGCTTGTATGATTGTGCTGAGTGACCATCTACCCAGCCCTGGACCCCATGGCCATCTGCCTGTGCATTAATAACAAAAAGAAGCCACAACAAGCCATAGAATACTTTTTTGCAGAAAAAAAGTCTGCCTGTCCGCTTGTCACAGCCTCGGAGACAGGAGTTTATCTCTTCCTTGTCATGCCTTGTATTTCAGTGTTCTGCTTGTTACTTTGACTGCCTGCATGTCCCAACGACCGGTCACATACATATGGCAGTGGGCATGTGGCTGTACATGCAGCCATCATCCGCTTCGAAAGTAATCATGCATGCACCATGCAAGGATTGCGACAGCACCGGTGGCATGCATTGGTACTCAAACCGCAGCTGGAAAGATTGCAATTGCCCCCTGGCACCCAAAGGCATGCAACAGCACACAGACAACACTTGTGCATGTAAAGTACTGTGCACAACAAGGATATAATCCTTTGCAATGTTCACAGACCATGTCAATCAGTGCCCAAATGCACCCCCTTTTGCGGAGTCCGTCTGCTCCAAGAAGCCACGACTGGCCCATGCAAATCTCCAAGATCCAAAATGGAGGCCGGAGTGTGCTAAGGTCTGCTAGATCCAGCTCAGGTTTGGAATGGAACACGCTGGAGGGACATGCCATCCCTTAAGCTGAATACACGCTTTCTCCAAGTGTCCAGGTGAGGGCCTTTGCTTAGAGGGCGCCGTCATTGCACTGCGCATACCGCACACGTTAGAGGAAGCAACCTTTTAGTGCAATGCACACCCTTTGTTAAAAGAAGGCAGGGACACGGTGGCCCATGGGGTTTGCATACAGCAATGACCCTCTCACCTCATCCCTGGGGTGGTAATGGCTGCAGCTGCGCACACGCCCTGCCAGGGAGGCAGTATCCTGGTGATGGAAAAGGGGCCACAGCGCTTACAGCACTGATTAGCGACATTTAGTATTACCATCATTTGTGTGCACAACCCTCCGACGGCACACTGTGCACACTGCAGGGGGGGGACCCTCTGAGGCTGCCTACCATGACAGGCCAAAAAAATGCACCCTGGGAGGGGCATGTGGTCAAAGAGATACCTTGGAAGAAAGAAATGCAACCTAGGATGGGGCCTCAGGATGTATGCAAAGCAACACCGGTTCCAAATTTGGCCTATCTGGCCAAAGATGAACATGCGTCCAAATGAGGGTCAGGGTGCAGTGTTGAAGCCAGCAGAGCCCACACCCATTCGGCCCAGGCATCCAGCATTCCAGTATTCCAGCGTTGCACCTGTGCCCACCTCGTTTGCACACCTTATGAGCAGGTGTGAGCTGCATGCGAGGAACATGCCAGCTGCAGTGCTCGCACTGTTCCTGACTGCAATCAAAAAGGATATTCAAAAAGGACATGGCTTGTTATGGAACAGTGTTGGAACAGGGTAGCACTCTCCAAAATTGCACATCGAAAAAATTGAGGTCAAAAACGGTCTCCGGGGGCTTGCACACACTGTCACCAGGACCAACCTCAAAACACAGCTTCCACCACCCAAAATTTCAGGTGAACACACCGCGGTACAGCATGCATATCCACACTGTTTGTTGAACATTGCCCTTGTGCTTTGACAAAGCTTGTGCACATGATGCGCCCGCGCTCATGAGTCAACACCAACATGAAAAAGCTCAATCTTGGGGCGCAGAACATTCCGTGTACCATGATTCTCAATGCAACCGGCCCTTGGCCCTCTTTCTAGCTCCAACCCTGTACGGCATTGCACAACTTATGAACAAAATTTCTTTTGCAGCATATACAATCTGTCCGCCATGCGGCAATGGCATGGCATACTGCGAAACATACTCTGACGTCAGCAGTGTCATAGCCACCTGTTCATTGGTGGGGAACGGGTGCGGAGGTGATATGGTGCAGAGTCAAAATTACGGTCATTTGTGGATGGAAATAATCAGGAGGCAGGAGAGAAACACCCCGAAAAGCCAGCTACAGATGCTGCAAATGGAATGCACGAAATGGCAGGAATACGGTGGCCTTCTTGTAAGAAAAGTCAAGTGCAGGAGTGTCAAAGCACTGCTCAGGGCATATCTTTCAGGCGTCTTGGCCGAGGCCAAAGCCTTTACAAGCGGAACACAACAACAGCCCCTGCCCATTCAATGCCCCCTGTGGGACAAGGTTTTAGCAATCCCACTCCAACAAGATGGGGGCACACGGACATATGCACACAGAATCAGTCGTGCTGTCCGTACTGAAATGCCGCAGGACGCCCAAATGCAATTCGTCTGCATTCGGCCCTCCGTAACCTCAAATTGCAGAACCTTCCAGAAACTGGTGAACCGTGTCCATTTGGCGATAGAGTTGCCAACTTTATTGCTTCATTGGGTTGATCCCCACCCTTTACACACTACACCAAAAATACACAGTCTGTTCATGGGGTTCTGTTGACCACGATGGATCGGTTGCCACGATCGGGTCTGTCTGCTGGTATACACACGCATTGTGTGTTCTCACGTCGGCAGCGGCATGGAGCTCCTGCGTAAATCTCAAAGCCAACCAGCGTGTGAGTGAGGCCGGTCCATATGACATGCATTCCTTTGTGCCACTCTCATGCACTGCGCACAACGCACACTATGAGCCTCCATGGAGCTCAGCAACAGGGGCCCTGAACATGTGGCTTGAGAAGCCCTCGGGGGTGGGGGGGGCTCCTCCGATGGTTGTCGGCCGTTCTAAATGGAACGCTGAGGGCACAGCATCGCCGGCTTGGAATAGCTCAACCACCCGTACGAGGCCAATCCATCAGAGACAGGTTTGCCATGCCAGGCCACAGCGGTTGGAGTCGCCTCCAATATATAATTCGCACACCGAAAATGTGCAGACTGCAATACACAATGCACCAAAACTTGTGCACAAATAAAGATCAGCAGCCGGTAATAAACACCAAGCGTTACCTCGTTTTTTTTTTGGGGGGGGGAGGTTTCCGGCCATGGCAAGCTGGCGAAGGCCGCTCACCAGAAAACACTCCAGAAATCTCTCGGAATCAAAAATGAGAGCTATCCAATGCTACGATTGTCTGCCTGCCCGCCGCCCTTCTGCTGAGGCTTCGGTGGTGTCGCATGAAAAACATCAGCGACAACAAAATCTTATCGTTTCAGGACCACCCGCGTATGTCACGAGCCCCATCCGCCCACCATTCCTGCCAAGATCCGCCCTGCTGCCTTGTCGTTGGACGGCCCCAAAGCCTCCCTGTGGATGCAGGGCATGCCCCGGCCCCGACTTCCTCAGACTTTGTGCTCAGGAACGAAGCATTGCGAGGCTGCTCTTGAGCACTTCAATGAACTTGTCAACTTCCTCGAAGGTGTTGTAAATGTACAAGGAGGCCCTGGCACTGCCTGTGGAGGGATGATGGTGTGAAAGAGAGCAACGCAACACAATTTCCTCCAACATGACCCAAACTCGCAGAAAACACAACACCTGCAAGCCGACACAACACAGCGCAACGTAATGTGGCAGAACACTGCCCACCACGCCAGAGCAAACCAGAGCAAAGTCAACAGCGACTGCAACCACAACCGTCACCAGATGACGGTTCCCCCCACCCCCAGGGGGGGGGGGGGGGGGGCACAAGGCCTCTGTATCTGATTGTTTGCCTTTGGCGGCGCTTATTCTCCTCTCACCACCGGGGGGGGGGGGGGCACCACACAACAGTACCCTGAATTCTAGTCTTCCCAATGAAAAATTTTCTTTGGCGCCTTTGGCGCCTGTGATTTCCTGTTGATTTCTCATTGTTCATGGCCAACCGTAACCACACAGCACAGTGCAGCATAGCACAGCACAGCATGGTCCACAGTACAAGCAGAGCAACAGTAACAGCACACCACAGCACAACAGAAAGCAGAAATCATGCCCCTTCCTCACCCCTTCATCGCTCCGCACCTCACAGCCAAACAAAACAATCTCGTCACAACATGCAGACAGTGTCATCAGCAGGCTATGTCTATCTGCACTGGGAGGTGGGGGAGGGCGTTTTTGTGGCATCAACTTCAGGGGGGGGGGGGGGGCTAAATTCATGGCATTTCAGTTCAGGTCTGGAGCCCCATGCAGCGTCAGCAAGGGGTTGCAGGCTTCCGCGGTAGCCGCAGCCGAATTAGCCGCCTAGCTGCAAAGGCTTGGAAAAATGGGGAAAATGGAAAAACGGGGGGAAATGGGGGGAAATGCCATAAACTAAGTCCAATGTGGACCAAGGCAAGGGTGCCATCATTGCGAGGGCATTGAGGCAAAGACCATGAGGAGGGATGCAGTGTTGCATTGTATTTGCATCGTTCATGGTGCACCAAGGTTGAATTAAACGATGATCCTGCCGTTGGTCAGATTAAAAATAATGCGTGCATTGGTTCATTTTTCCAAAACGCCGGATTACGGGCAACCTGCATTGTTTGCCGATGTTTCTTGATGTTCTTTGTCTTTTTTTTCCTACCCCACAGGGCTACTCAATCTGGGAGTATTCAAGACCAATTAAAGAATGCTGTTGATGCGGGGAAACCCATCAAAACAAAATGCAACAATTCACTGAGGCCACCAATCATGCTTAGGAGGATTACCTTCGCTGTGCAACCCCTACCTTCTCAATATATCTACATAACCCTTGACTTCTCCGGATTCCCATAAACCAATATACTACATGGTTTCCATGTGGGAAGAAAGGAATTTTTGTCTCTTCCAAATCTGGTGGTCCAGATGCAAGAATCCAAGCGCCGATGCAACCAGTTGTTGAAGGAGGTGCTCGGACCACCGAACAAAGCCAAACAACAACAAAGAACGGCGCTACTGGTGCCGAAACCTCCCTCCCTGTGTGTCTATGTCTTTCCCATGCCAAAGAAGCCGGGCGACAAGCTCCGCGTCGTGTGTGAATGTTTGACGACGAGGAAGAACGGCCGCCAAGGAGCTAAAGAACTCGTCGTGCTGTGGAATACCATCCTTGGAATGATGGAGCGCTATAAGTACCCGACGACCATTGCGCGCAGATGTGCAATAGCCCAGGACACATCGCACGCAAATCGAAATGACATCGTGAATGTAAGTGGCCGAACGCGTCGAGCGCTCTGTAAACCTCAGCACACGTCGATGCTGGAGCTAATACCCAACCTTCACCCACATTGTGTCCCTTTTCCCGGTTGGCAGCCGTGGAGAAGATCTCGAAGTCTGGCCAGGCCCAAAAGCCTTGAAGAAGAACTCACCAAGTGGATGGGCAAACGCTCACCAAGCGGCTCACCAAGTGGATGGGCAAACGCTCACCAAGGGGCTCACCAAGTGGATGGGCAAACGCTCACCAAGCAGCTCACCAAGTGGATGGGCAAACGCTCACCAAGCGGCTCACCAAGTGGATGGGCAAACGCTCACCAAGCGGCTCACCAAGCGGATGGGCAAACGCGCTGATGCTGCTATCGCTATCGCACCCACAACACAAGAAATAAAATATGAGGCTGCAGAGATGGCTAAAAATATTGTGCATGTTTCCAATGGTTCACTGAAGTGCAGTTTTGGAAAGACATGGTGGCAAATTTTCAAAAAAAGAAATCATGTGTCCGTGTCTCGCCTTGCACAGAACATGGAGTCACAGAGAGCAGCAGCTAAACTCACCCCCCAAATATGGCAACAGTTTTCCAAGAGAGCCAGTGTGCACTGGAAAAGGTGGGTCACGACCCCTCATGCATCTGGAATGAGGATAAGAGTGGATTTTTTCGCAACTTTTCCACTGTGGGCCAGAGGGCGTGGGTGAGGCAGGGGAGAAATTTTGTTGCAAGGCGCCGGAGCTGGCAACGCCAGCATGCGACAGCCATTGTGGCTGTCCATGCTCAGGGACATTGTGGGGAGAAATCAATAGGGCTCCATAACCCGTGCATGCTCAGTGCTTCTTGGGGTTCCTGTAGTGCCCAGAATTCAACTTGGCTCTTGAAGACATCCCTTCTAGGGGTTCCCATAGTGGGGAGAAACCAATATGGCTGTTGATGTAGTGTGCTGTGCGAGGCTGTGCTGTGCAATCTTGTGTTGTGCTCGATTGTGTTGTGCTGTTGCTGTTGATGTCAGTGCGTGTTGTGTTCGGTGGTGCTGTGCTGTGCTGTGATGTGCTGCTGCTGCTGCTGTTGCTGCTGCTGTTGCTGTGCGGGGCTATGCCGTGCTGTGTTGTTTTGTGTTGCGTTGTTGCTGTGGCAGCAACAGCAACAGC